>CM061921.1:123181445-123774831 GCA_031002005.1 Vandiemenella viatica | reverse complement strand
AGCTTTCAACCTTCAGTAGTATGGCGAGAGAACTGTAGAAAAGTACCGTCGGCCTGGAAACATGCAAGAGAACATTATAACATAGAATAGAAACGGCATATGCAAAACGATGAATTCTGAAACAATTTTATTTCGAACTTTGATTCTTACGACGATATACTGAGACACAACAGAATATCCTACGTGTTAAATCTCTTATCTTGTATCAACTCTGTTAATTCATTCCACATTCAGAATTGGAAGCTCACATTTCATGTTTAGTCGCCGTATGATTGTACTGTAAGTGTTCGAGGTATTTCTATATGTCGTGCCTCGGCTTTGTGTTCGTTAAGGTACACTAACAATGACTGGTTTGTTGACATAAGGTTAACCTGGATGGGCTCATTTGGTGAAATAAATTTTCACCATTCGGTTCTGATCATCACGGTCCATAATTCCTAATCAGCGGATTGTATTCTGAAGGCCTAACTTAAGTCTCATACTTACAGCAATTGGCAAACGCCACTGTCGGATGAGGACGTGTAAGATAAATCTTAGCCTTGTTAATTCCCTTGTGGTAGAAAAAAAGTAGTTCCTATTAGAGTTCTTTCTTTGTTTCCATAAAAGTGCCTAATTGATACGGATCTACGTATTTAATTGCTTAGATGAAATTCGCCCATAGGAAGCTCTTGTGTAGTTATGGTACCCATTTTCAGTTTAATATATAAGTAGCTTCCCTGTACGACCTCCAAGCATTTATGATATTGTCTTCGTTACGTCCTGTCTGTCGCCGAGTATCCACCCAGCTTAGGTGGGCTCCCACCTTCGCGTTATTTCCACCACTATCTCAGCCAGCTGAGCGGCCTCGTCCAAACCAATACATATTCTTAACAGAACAAAATAGAATAAAATGTATTCTTACTCACAGCAAGGAATCGTAAAATCCATGCGTTCCCTTAAGACTGGGCGGTCCACGCTTTACTTTGGGATGGGCAGACATTAAAGCCGTACTGCGGGTTGTACCTTATTTCCTCACTGGACACACAAAATATTTAATACGCCCTCTACCTGTATATGCACGCAGTACATACACTCAGCTACAGTAATCAATGCAATGGGAATATACACCAGTATCAAAATTTCCCAGAGGATCGTAAAACCTCTAAGACAGTCATCAACTATCGAACATTGCACGATTTTTGCTTTTACTACTACGTCATCTCCTCTTATAGAAGCTGCAATTGCACACGTGGTGACTACAGATGTGTTAGAACGTTATTCGTTGGTTTGTAAAAAAATAAAAATAAGTATCAAGAACACTTTTGGTAAAACGAAACTAATATATGTCTCTTTGCGCGAACTGTATATTTACCAAGGAAAATATTAAAGCCTGTTCCACGAGCAAGAGGTGTTCCAGGAGACAGCGTTGTGACTTTTCGGAAGCACCATTGCTGACAGTGACGGGCCTTGCGTCTCTCTACACCGCGTAATAAGACTGCCACACGACGCGACGCATGCAACGTTTAACAGTCAACTTTCTGTTTACTCACCAGTTTTGCCGTTCTTTTAAGCGCTATCGTAAAGCCCGGTGAGGGAGCAATTACCGTTCCTACCTAAACCTAACATTCGAGAGATCACGAGTCCGCTATCCAGATATCGATTTTCCATGATTTTCAGAAATCACTCCAGGCGATGGCCGGCGTGATTCCTTCGAGGAATTTCATCCTATTCCTTGACCCCACTCCCCTCTCAGCTCTAATGCTCCACACCCCCCTCCCCCACACGTCAAAAAAAAAATCCACAAGTGCAAATATTGCTCGCAGTTCTGTAAGAATTTAATGAACTCGAAAACTTATAACAGATACAGGTAAGGGTAAAGGCTCATGTGGTCACAATGACCTGGTGGCAGGGTTTTAATTAGCTACGCATAACGCCCCTATCGTAACCGCCTAACAGAAGCGTTCTGGTGTACTTCACATTACACAGCAAGCTGTGCCAGAGGGGAAGGTCGGGTTAAGGGCCTTCGAAACTCGCCGCCGGGACAGGGATTCGAACCGAGGACCCTTCGATTTCCAGTAAGATGCCTTAATCACTGAGCCACCAACCAGACCGCTCTACATATACCGGTTACTAACTTTGTTTAAAATGGTACTGCTTTTGATCGCGGTATTCCAAGATTTCCAACAATTTAATCTTCTCCATAAAATGTAAAATCGAGGTAAATACCTTTCTAAGACAAAGTCGGAAGGTACATAAAGCGTAATTAACTTAAACATGGTTTTTGTAAAACTTGTAACGATTATTTTGAAATGAGGAAATTTTTTGTAAATAAATATAAAAATAGTAAATATTCGTAAATTTGGTAAATTTTGCAGAAATTATATTTTTTTTTTTGCATAATTAGTGAAAAATGGTAGGAATTTCAACTTTTGTAAATGCTCAGAAATACCATCTTTGGGGAAAGCTTTGTATGCAGTATTGCTTACATATTTCCTTCTGGTGCACATTCAGACCTCGGGCTGTACGTCCAGTGTTTGATATCTTACCGTAATCAGCGAGGTGAATGCTGGGAAAGCCTTTTGGCGTCTCGTTTCAACCATCCTGTCCCCTGTGCGCAGATGAACATGTGTCCCTCAACTGTAACGATGGAGTGACGATGTTTGTATTTCGTGCCTGCCTCAGTATAACAACATAATGTTCGAAAGCATCGGTTTTTTCACAACGAATGGCATTTAAAAATCTTATTATATGCATAATTGTTGAAATTGATTGCCGGGAATTATCTGTATGCGCATTTGAATAAATAAATAAATAAAAAGACCCGCTGTGAGATTCGAACCGCGGCGAGGACAGGTTTCAGAGACACAGAGCTTGTTCACTGCACCACGCGACACTTGAATTCTTACCTAACTTGACAAGTAATGGAACGCAGCAGAAAAATTTCAATGCCGATTTTCTCGACAGCGGCGAAGAAGCGCATGTTACTGCTTTGCCACATTTCACCTCTGGCCATTAGCTTTTGTAACACCCTGTACGAATTGAACCTGAATTTCACGATTCCCCTCCTCCCCCCCCCTTTTCCAATGAAAGATGAAGCGGTTTGAAGCCGAGACAGTAAGCAACCAGAGGACACTCATGATTCGGCATTCATGTTTCGAGAAGGTGGAGTTGAAATGCGCGTAATGGAGATTGCCTGCGTACACGAATAAAAAGTTCCCCTTTGCAGAGAGACCTAATGGTTTTGGGTAGGCACAGTCAGTGAACCTTCCTCTAGAAGGTTAACTGATGTAATATGACAAGAACTCGGCAGCTTAAAAACTAGAGCCACCTGAATAAAAACCTTCACTGTAGATCTTTCATGTCAGCAATGTTATTCTACGCCACAAATCTACTGGCATGGCTTCAGTTTGTATTGGTGGCGTTATCTGACGCTCGTTATTACATAACTTAGTGGCCTCTGGCGGGACAAATATGAGTTCTTAAAATAAAGCCACCCAGGAAACCAGTTATCTGATAAGTTGTCCCAGTTGCATGCAAGCCGTACTACTAGCAAATACGGTAGCCACCAAGTATGTGAGTGAGTCTCGAAACTTGACTGGTTGCTGGTCCCAATCGGGCAGATATTATCAGCAGGTCAAGTTACATAACTCGGCAGAAAGTTTTGCAACACTATTATAGCACATGACGTTGTTTTCAGTCTTTAATTAAAAATGAATGCTCATTTTTTCCCCTATTTTTGCAAGCTTCGCGCTTTTAGCCTCCCTCTATGTTTTATAGATCCGTCAGAACATTTCCCTCAGAGTATTAAATGCCTACCCCTCCGGCTTTCTTTTTAATATACTTCTTTCCTCTATTTCACTCATGTGTTCAATTCCGTATTTGGTACTTTGTTCTTTACATAAGAAAGTTACGTTTATGTTCAGTATTCAGCGCTTCAGCATTTTACCTGTTGCTTATTCAAAAAAAAAATCATTTAAGTTTTTCTAATATTGTTGGGTTATGCTCTGTGGTCAATATGGTCTATATTACTGAAGCAAGTGTACCCTCCAGCGCCACTCATTTGATCTGTGGTGCACAATGGAACCAGGGTCGAGTCCTGTTTCCCGTGTACTGGTCGTGCTGATTGCGGTTTCTATGTGGTTTCTCGTCAATCATCTAGCCCAGTGGTTCCCAATTAGTTTTTCAGAGTCCCATTTCAAGAAGAGTTCAACCTTGCGTACCCCTTATGCCTGTCCAGCTGTGATGAACCAGTCGAGTGCTTCGCACAACCACAGTACTACAGTATATAAATCACATTTACACACAGTTTAACTGTTAAAAAATCTATGTTGGCGGTAGCAATGTATGCGTACTTTTTTTCCCAAGTATCTTAGTGATCACCTTAGCCAAGAGATTGCCGCGCTTACGCCTAGGAATAGGCGTACCGCTAACTGGCAACCACTGATCTAGCCGAAATCTGGCTCGGTTCCCAATCTCGCCCCGACAAACTACACAGACTTTTCTCGTATAGATTAAGTACGCCGGGTCTAATAAACCCGGTCTGAATTCGGGTAGGAAACTAGTCCTTCCTCCCCTCTCATGATTCACATTGCCCGCCTGTGTAAAACAGGGGCATCCGTGCACGGGTCCTTGCCTGACCGGATGGAAGATAAAATAAAGAAACAAAAAAAACTGAACCAAATATTCTTATAAGTTCTTATACAGTAAGAAATATACGAGTTTAATAATACTTGCTTTCTTGTATTCTTGTAAATTCTTACAAATTGATAATAACTTGACGTGGTCTCAAAGAACTGGTGACAGGGTTTCTTATTGGCTGCGTATTCCGCCTCTGTCGTAGACGCCTCACCAGGAAAACCCGGCAGGTACAGGGGAACTATACCACGGAGCATCTTAGCGTTTTCGCATTAACGAAGTAAAGGTTTCCAGAGGGATCTTCCCCTCTGGAAAACCTTTACCAGTTTAAGTCCCGCAAAATTCGGCCGAGAACGGGATTCAATAACGCGCACTAACTGACTGAATCACCAAGCCGGTATGTATATTTTTTTATAATCAGTAACGATATTTAATTAAATGGGTATCTAATCCAGGTGTGATTGGAATTAGAGAATATGAATAGAAGGAACTCCAGTTGCGTGTGGGCGCTCTTTTTCTCTGAGCAGACTGCTCTCCCCTCTCGTACTTCGCCTTGCAGCCGCATTACGACGCCGACTTCCATAATTACGAATAACGGCCGCTTTAAAGAACGGCAGAGAAGGCGCAAGCATTTATTTACTTTAGAGTTAGCCGCAGCTCCCTATGAATAATTCCGCTCTCGCACTGCAGGTGTTGCAGACAAAGAATTATTCTCGTTTACCTTTCCTCTTCTAAATGGCAAATAGGTTTCCGTAGTCGCCGAACGAAGCGGTGTAGTAGAAACTACATCACAGTGGCGGCCGAGTCAATGATAGTCTGGATCAAGGTTGTTCATAAAATCAACTAAATTAATATAAATAGTATTACATACATATGTATTATAAAATAAATATATTAGGGCCTATTTTATATTTAGACGATTGGGATTAACATTATAATAAAAAACCATTACAAATATAGGCTTCTAATCAAATCGATAAATTAAAAAGTATATTTTTCTTCAAATTAAAGATTAAATATAAATGATATGCCTCAACAAAAGCTATTTTGATGGGAAAGGTAATGTACTTAATACATTTAAACTATTTCCTCAAGCATAAAAACTTTCGTGAATCACACTTTTAAATATAAAAAGATAAGCTAATTTAAGCTAATCGTTTCAAAACCCATTAATACTATTGATTTTCGTGCGCAACAACACAATTTTTCTATAATTTCATTGATAGCGTCTTTACTGCCCATTTCCTCCAGTTCTTGACTGGAGTCGAATAAGACTAGAAATCAACATATTATCTTTATACCATATTGTAAAAATAAGGATTCAGTCTGAATTACATATTTTATAATTCAGGCTTTCACTTCCACCATAACATTATTGTCTATCTTAATAATTTAAATAAATTTGATATCATCTATTGTTGAAACAAAGCGTGAACGTTATACTCTCAAATATGCCTTCATGGTAATATGTAGCTTCATCTTTTGCTAACACTTAATATCGCATAATATGATTGGACGTTTCTAGTTATACGTCAGCTGTTATGAGTAGGAAATGTGTTACTCCCTAAATAATTGTTAATGTAATCCTTTATAATTGTAAGAAAAGAACTAATTCGTTATTTCCCAAAATTATGGATTGCAAAATAGTAGAATTCAAAAGTTCTCACGGAGAATTATTAATATCCACACTCAACTTTCAAAACATACGTGTGAAATCTGTTCTGCCATAGACAAGTCAGTTCAAAATTCATTGTATCTTTTAAGTAGTATATACACATTTATCTCTCTATTAATCAGTAAGAAAGCATATTAGAGCATGATATAGCTGCGCAGTTATTTCGTTGCAAAAAGCTGTATAGTTAGGAGAAAATCAACCATCATCCATGCAAGCAGTAACATCGACATACTCTGGGAAGAATTTCTGGAAAGCCGGAAGACCGAATAATGGACGTTGACATAGGTCATGATTGGAACTGAGCTCATCGCTTATCAAACCATAACGTTAGTGTCCCAACTATAGTACAAACTGTAAAGAAGAAAAGCTTGTAATGGAAATTATACTGATGCGTGATACCGGCAGTGTGGGTCAGTGCGCTGAGGCGGCTCCCACTGAACTGGGGAGGTACAGAGGACCGGGCACGAACCCAGGATACCGTGTCCCGGCCGTCCAGACTGTGTCTTTTAGGTGGTTTTCCTTAGCCATCAAGTCAAATGCTGGGAACGTCCCAAATCCACGCCATCATAAACTATACATTTCACTAACAATAAGTACACATATCACAATTCGCAGACACATTGCAAGACTTCAGTACCCCATTAGTACTTAGTACGCCCTGGCAATAGGTATAAAATGCTCGGCGTCATTGGTGGGCATGCTGCCGTACATCCTGGCACGCAGATTTGGGTTTCCATGGTTTCCCCAAATCACTCAGGCGAATGCCGGGATACTTCCTTCAAAAGGCCATGCCCGAATTCCGTCCCGTTCCTTGTCCCCAGTCCCATCCCGCCTCTAATGACCTCGACGTCGACGAGGCGTAAAGCCATAAATTAAAAAAAATCGGCCTTAAAACCGAAGCTCCAAATTGGCTCTGCCAGTAATTCGTAAAACTCATCACAGGCAGCTGTCCCCTAAGGGGGCGTCCATTAATTACGTGAGGTGAAATAGGGGGGGGGGGGTCCGGCGAAATCTCACCAAGGGGGAAGGAGGAAGGGGGGTCAACGGAAATCTCACGTGCGAGGTTTTGAAATTCTTGCAGAATGGTAGAGCTAAAAAAAGGTCTACAAATGACACGAAGTCGATTTTAGGAGTGGTAAAAACCGACTTGAGGGGGGTATAACCACCTTTGGGAGCATGAGACCTTAAAAAAAAAAACTTAAAAAGTTGCGAGGTCCATTCGTAAGAGGGGGGGGGGGTCCGGAATTCCGGAAAAAACACCTCACGTAATTAATGGACGTCCCCTAATGTTGCGAAAAAGGTTGTGAAGAAGAAGATGACGACGATGATGATGATGATGATGATGATGACGGAATCTAAAGAGCGAGTCATTGTACTACTGTAGTCTATCTTGCGTGAGTTTTGTTTTCCGGGTTCTGGTACAGACTTCACAGTAC
This sequence comes from Vandiemenella viatica, assembly GCA_031002005.1. Lineage (NCBI taxonomy): Eukaryota > Metazoa > Arthropoda > Insecta > Orthoptera > Morabidae > Vandiemenella > Vandiemenella viatica. The sequence goes on along the minus strand of CM061921.1, from coordinate 123,767,106 downwards.
ACGTTCTGACGTTCTGGGTGCAGGTGAGTATCAGTTGAACTCTGTTCTGACCTGGCAAAGTGTTTATTTGGTAACGAACAAGAATTCCCGGTTTTGTAGACAGTGCCTGGAGTGTACGATCCGTGGAGGAGACCTCATTTAGAGATGCGCTGTATTGTGTGCTGCCAAGTTGGTTGCTCTGCTCGAGTGAGCCGCTGTGCCTTACAAGTCGTCTTGCGACGCTATCAGAGGCTGTCGAGCCGTCTGTAGTCGCTATTGTCCGCACACTCCGCATTGTTCCCAGCTCGCCCGCCAGCCAGCGATATCGATTCCAGCGCTCCAGAGACGACTTAGCGTATTTTTGTACGGACTTCTGCGTTATCATACGCAGCAGGACTCTTCGGCTCCAGAGAGGAGAAAAGTCGGGTGGCACTCGAAGACTGCAGCACGTCGGCCTTAAAGTGGCGACATTTCTTCTTTCCATCCACAATTTTTCTCACTCATGATATATATATATATATGATGTGTGAGTAAACACTACCTCTCTTTGTTTTACAGAGCCTCCAATTATCCTACATTTACAGTGGCTGTGTGAAGTGGTCTTTCATCGCTTTTCTTCTGTCCTTCCTGTATTTAGATACACTGTACTGCTAATATATTCCGAAAAATATTGAATCCAGAATACCATGAAATATGACGTCAGCCATCGCAAATTCCTAATTACGGTAAAACTCGACCAATTTTGGATATATGTATAGATACCATAAGAATAGTCCGCATGCAGATCTTAAGCGGTTTTCACAATCTTCAAGGCGAATGCTGGGCCGATCTCAACCTTCGCCTCATAAACTGCACATTTCACAAAAACCACTTAAAAACTCTTAGAACGTTAGATGCTTACAACGCTTAAACGCTTACAACGCTTAGATGCTTAGAACACTTAGACGCTTAGAACACTTAAAACGCCTAAAACGCTTACAACGCTTACACGCTTATAACGTTAGACGCTTAGAACGCTTAGACGCGTAGAACGCTTAGATGCTTAGAACGCTTTTTTTTTGCTGTCGTCAGTCTTTAGACTGGTTTGATGCAATCCTCCATCCCTTCCTATCCTGTGCTAACCTCTTCATTTCTACATACCCCTTACAATCCACGTCCTCAATTATCTGCTTCATATATTCTAATCTCTGTCTACCTCTACAGTTCTTACCTTCGACTGTTTCCTCCACTAACAAATTAACCAATCCAGCATGTCTGAAAATTTGACCTACCAGCCTGTCTCTTCTTCCTGTAAGCTTCTTCCATAAACTTCTTTTCTCACCCACCATTTCTAAAACTTGTTCATTTCTCACTTTGTCTGTCCACCTAATTTTCAGCATTCTTCTGTAGCACCACATTTCAAATGCTTCAAGTTTCTTTCTTTCCGGTATTCCTAAAGTCCATGTTTCACTACCGTACAGTGCTGTGCTCCACACATAGAGTTTTAAGAAGTTCTTTCTAATTCCTAGATCAATATTTGAAACTAAAAGGTTTCTCTTTTTCATGAAGGCTCTTTTTGCTACTGCTATTCTGCTTTTAACATCATTCCTGCTTCGGCCATCGGTTGTAATTTTGCTTCCCAAGTAACAGAACTCACTCACTTCTCCTATTGCATCAGATCCTATTTTTTATATTTAATCTGCTAGTATTGGTGTCATTTCTGCTACATTTCATCACTTTTGTTTTACTTTGATTTATATTCAGTCCAAATTCTTCCTTCAGTATTTTGTTCATGCCATTCAGTAACTTCTCAATATCCTCAGCCCTCTCTGCTAATAAGACAATGTCGTCAGCAAATCGTAGCATACTGATTTTTTCTCCCTGAAAACTTATGCCACATGGAAATTTTTCTTTGACTTTCTTCATTGCTTCTTCTACATACAAGTTGAATATTAACGGGGATAGACTACAACCTTGTCTCACACCCTTTTTAACTGATGCATGTCTCTCGTGATTCTCTACTTTTATCACAGCCACTTGATTCTTATATAGTTTATAGAGGATTCTTCTATCTCGATACTTTAGACCTGACTTCTTTAAAATTTTGAACATCTTGTCCCACCTAACATTATCAAAAGTTTTTTTCTAAATCAACAAATGCCATAAAAGTATCTTTGTTTTTCTTGATCCGCCCTTCAAGTATTAATCTTAAAGACAGAATTGCTTCCCTTGTACCGCGATTTTTCCTAAACCCAAACTGATCTTCACCTACTATCTCTTCTACTACCCTTTCCATCCTTCTGTATATTATTCTGGTCAGTAATTTTGAAGCATGTGATGTTAGACTAATTGTGCGATAATTCTCACATTTGTCAGCTTGTGCTTTCTTTGGAAGTGTGAAGATGATATTTTTATTAAAATCAGTTGGAATTTCTCCTGTTTCATAACTTTTTGATATCAGCTTGAATAATCTTTCGATTCCTTCCTCTCCTAGAGATTTAAGAAGTTCTGCAGGGATCTCATCAATTCCAACTGCCTTATTTGCTTTCAAGTCATTCAGAGCTTTATTAAATTCTGTCCTCAAAACAGGATCTCCTAAGTCATCCATGTCGACATCGCCTTCCTTTTCCAATACACTATTGTTCAAGTCGTCCCCAACATACAGTTCCTCAATGTATTCCTTCCATCTGTTAGCTCTATCTTCTGACCTTAAAAGAGGTTTCCCATCGGCAGCTTTAATGTTCATACCTCTTTTCTTCATTTCTCCAAAATTCTGTTTGATCTTTCTATATGCAACATCTACTTTTCCTGCAACCATTTCCTTTTCTACTTCTTCACACTTTTCTCGTAGCCATTTTTCTTTTGCTATTTTGCATTTCCTACTTATTTGATTTCTAAATTGCCTGTACTGCTCTTTTCCTGCTTCATCCTGAGCATTTTTGTACCTTCTCCTCTGATCGATCAGCTGCAAAATTTCTTCTGTGATCCAAGGTTTTCGGGCAGCTTGTTCCCTAAAGCTTAAGGTTTCTTTGCCAGCTTTCATTATTTCAGTCTTTAATGCATTCCATTCGTCCTCGATTGAGATCCTTTCACAGTTAATTCTTAGACCTAAGTCTACCATTTCTGCAAATTTTTCTCTTGTGCTAGATTGTTTCAGTTTATTCACTTCCAGTCTGTTCTGCTTATACTGCTTCCTTATTCGCTTGAATTTCAGCCTGCACTTCATTACTATCAAATTATGGTCCGAGTCTATGTCTGCTCCTGGGTACGCTTTACAGTCTAGAACTTGATTCCTGAATCTCTGTTTGACCATGATATAATCTAGCTGATATCTGCCTGTATCCCCAGGACGTTTCCAGGTGTATATTCTTCTTGCATGGTTCTTAAACAGTGTGTTCGCCACTACTAGCTTATATCTTTCACAAAATTCTAGCAACCTGCTTCCTCGCTCATTTCTTTCTCCTAGACCAAAACTTCCTACAGTATTCCTCTCTTTTCCTTCTCCCGCTATTGCATTCCAATCACCCATGATTATTAGATTTTCCTCCCCTTTCACATATTGGATTAATTCTTCAATTTCAGCGTATATTTTTTCTATTTCTTCGTCATCTTCCTGTGACGTTGGCATATATACTTGTACTAATGTGGTTGGGACGGGCTTAGTTTCTAACCTCATCAAAATAATCCTGTCACTAAATTGTTCATAATAACTAACCCGTTTCCCTACTTTCTTGTTCATTACAAATCCTACACCAGTGACTCCATTCACAGCTTGTGTGCTAATTATCCTGTGTTCCCCAGACCAGAAATCCTGTGCGTCCTTCCATTTAATCTCACTAATCCCAACAACATCTAACTTAAGTTGTTCCATCACCCCTTTTATATTTTCTAACCTACCTCCCTATTCAGACATCTAACATTTCACGCTTCGATTCATAGAATGTTTCTATCCATTCTGATGACACCTCCCTGAGCAGTTCCCACCCGGAGATCCGATTGGGGGACTATTTTACATTCCAAATATTTTACCCAGGAAGAAGCCATCATGATATATGTAATTTGAGAGGATTACATGTCCCCGGGATACCCTTTGGGTCTTTAATGCAGTGGTTTCCCGTTGCCTTCTGCATCCCCATGCCGTTGATCATTTCTGATTCATCCGCCTTTAGGGGCCGTTTCCAACCCCAAGGGCAAGAGGGTGCCCTGAACCGCTCCCCGCTCTTCCGCCCTCCTTTCGGAGGCCGTTGGCAAGCAGTGGGTGACTCCTTATACCGGGAATCTTTCAGTCGCCAGAGCCTCGTCCGTGCAAACAGGGTGCACCACGTGAAGGAGAGGTTGACATTTGGTTGGAAAAGACAAGTATAGTCTCTCCCAAACCCTTACACCCCTCATCGTAATGGATGAAATTATGAAGAGAGTAAAACAGCAACTCTACCCTGACGACTTTAAAATCATTACCATTTGCAGTTTATATTGTGATTTGGGAATATACAGAATAAGTACGACAGAAACTGAACGTCTGGAATAAGCATTCTAAGGAATTTGGCCTTAAAATATGCCTCACAAAAGGAGTGATAATGGCTGTGAGTAGACAGAATATGAAGCCTGTTATTTATCTGGATGGAGAAAAATTGGAAAATGTTGACAATTTTAAGTACCTTGACAGTAAAGTCACCTCTGACAGTCAATTCCAGAACGGAGTTAGCAATAGGGTGCAAAAAGGAGCCCAGTTCTGTCATCAAGTTAGGCACTTTCTGTTGGACAATCATATTCCAATTACAGCCAAAACCTCACTGTATAATTAGTACTTCCTGCCGATTACAACGTACAGCCTGGAAGTATGAACCACTACTGTTCCTGAGATCAATGGCACAGAAAACCAGAAAAGACACCATCAGAAATGAAGTTATTCGTAAACAGATCCCAATCAATGAAACCCTTCAAGAAAAATTTGCCAAAACAAGATTGCGATGGCTGGGACATGTCAAGCGGATGAACCCAACAAGAACAGCTAGGATATGTCTGGAAAAAGAACTGAAGTGTAAAAGACCAAGAGGCCGGCCCAGAACGACATGGATTGATCTCGTGAAATTGGACCTACAGGAAAATGGTGAACCATGGTATAGAATCCAAGAAGAGGAAACATACTTGGACAGAGAATGGTGGCGAGCACTCTTACACCGCACCCGAAAAGCTGGAGATGGATGAAGATTATGATGATCATTGATGTATGGGGTGATTTCGTGAAGATGTTACAAACTTTCAGGAATGATACAACTGTTGTAAATGTAGCAGCTTATGAAAGTTGTGCAGGTAAATGGAATTCATTATTATTGTACTGTAGACTTTGGATTTTCTGTATCTCTGACATATAGGTATGTGCGCCATTACTATTCCAACAACCTGGAAATTTATCTGAGGGTATTGTGGTGTATTCAGGAGGTCATGATCACGGTTCGGATGTTGGGGCTGTTAGTTTGAACGCTACGCGAGACTTAGGCTGAACTTGTGTAAATTTTCACTTATACAACCATAATCGCTTAGCTCAAATTGATACATATGCACTTCTTCATCATTCCTGAAAGTTAATGACAGCATCACGGAAGCACCCTGTATAGTAAAAGCTGTAGGTGTCCTAAGATAAAGCTTTCTTCAGTGATATTTTGTACTTTCTCCACGTTTGACGAAACATCTTTTTAGATTTTGGAATAATAATGAACACTTCTTGTATACTACTTTCCATGTATAATTTAAACAATTTATCTGCGGTTCCATGTATACGATAGGATTTTTTTTCATGGTATACACAGTGAATTGCTATTGCTAAATCACGAAACCCTTCTTGTGAACAGCCTATATAAAGAATATTGTAGTGACCACGACCATATGGGGAGCATTTTGGCATGATTTGTACTCTTTATATTTGTTGCATTTTGCAATTTGAGTATATTTCGTGTTAGAATAAGCGTTGAGCCTTATTAAGTCCGATGATTTAATATCTATTCATTGCTAATCAGGTTTTGAACACTACCATATTATGCGGTTATAGCATAATAGTATATTAGAGGCACACCTGTTAAATAGTGAATTACGTGGCAACATTGTCGGGTAGGGATTTCTAATCCATTTCATAAAATTTCTGGCAATTTTGGAGAAATTAGTCTAGCTGTAATTAAAGCACTCAGTTTCATGGATTCAGGTACTGATTAGCATTTAGAAAACTCAATAACGCGTGTTGCCACGTATGTTTACTGAAAATTAGATTGGTTGCCAGCATATGGTACAAGTTTCATTAGGACCAAGAGATCACATAGATATGCACAAAGCTAGTCTTAGGAGACTCCGTTACGTTTTTAGACGGGTAACATCGTCTTCCGTGAATAAAAAGAAAAGTCTTAATATACCTAATAAAGCTTTTGTGAATGCAGACTAAGTCAAGAATCATATACGTTTGAAGAAGAAGAATAGAGCCACGAAAAGTTCATTTAATACTTATGGAAACCGCTAATAAGGTTCATCTTGTTTTTTTTTTTTTTTTTTTTTTTAATATAAATTAACAAAGCTGTAATATCTTGCAGAAGAAACAATTGAAATATAACGAAAGAACATTAGGAGATTTATACAAAAGTGAATGCTAACTGAAGAAGTTATGTAAGATTGTAAAGTGATTTATAGCTTCAGGCGTTTTTATTGTCGTATTATTCAAATGAAGAATATATATACAGAAATCTGTAATCCGAGCAGAAATTCCAATTAACCCTCAATTGGAGAGGCTGGCGTACATAGTATTTCTGGCTGTAAATAACAAGCTACCCCTTTGTACGCCCTCATCCTCCATCTACCTTCCTAGTAGCAATCCCAAACAATAATACGCCTATCCAGTCTGAGCGCGTTGCTCCTCCGCTTGTGTCTCCTGTAAACCATCAGCAGGTTTTACAAGAAATTTCGGATGAAGGGGCACTCGAATCTGTTCATAGTGTATCTGACACCGATAAATCAGAGCTCATTGAACATTCTGATCATGAAATTGACGGAGACGTTGATGAACCTCCACAAGCGTTCTCGCCGACACACAATGCTGCTGCTGTCAGGGCTTCAGGAGATGTTTTGGTAAAAACAATTTACAAAAAAGAAAGGAAAGAGGGGAAAGTCTTGAAAGAAGTAAGCGAAATTCAAATGTGTGAGGAAAGTCCCGTCATAAGAAAATTTTCAAGAACACCTTTAAAAAACTTAGTGAAAACCATTCTTCCATTTTCCGAAAACAGTGATGATGTAACTGACGAAATTTATCTTTTCCAGCAGATTATAAATAGTAATTTAATTGATGTTTAATTGATATTCAGACATTTACTTTCAACAGAACATGACCGTGGATTGCCAATACATATAAATATATGATCTCCAAGAGAACTTGTGTCACAGAAATAGAGCAGAACTATTGGTCTTTTTTTAGGAATTTTATACTTAGTAGTGTCTAAAAAAATGTCCAAAATCAATCTTGATGAAGTGTAGTGTAAGGACTGCAACGGAACTGAAATTTTTCAATTTGTCACGGGTCTCAAACGATTCAGAAACTTGTGCGTTACCATCTGATGCGAAGACAAAGGCACAAGAACACACGCAGAAAAATTGATAATTTAGCTACAGTGAGTTTTTTTTTTACTCTTTCAATGAAAACTGCCAAGAATCTTTTAGCCCCGGCGACGATATCAGGATCATCCATAAATTAAAACCCTTTTACGGGAGATGCTCGTTTTCTCAATATATGCAAAATAAGCATGTTTTTTCTTAAATTACTTTTTTAACTTCTTTCTAATATCGTTCATAAATAGATTAAGGTAATAAACTAGTAAAAATAGGCAGAAATTTGAAGCAGAGAGTGTAAAAATGATGTGGCGTATTCCAAACGCCACCCCTCCAAAATTACACTGGACGCCAACCCCTCCAAATGAGGGTTTAACAAACATTACCAGTGTTTTGTTGTTTTTGGCCAATCTACATACTACTGAAGAACATTTAAAGTGAGTAATCTAAGTCTACAGTCTGCCAGAAAAAGTCATTTCATTTAACAGATATCGATTTGAGGACGTATTCTCAGTAGGAGACGGTGTCTGTTAAATACAAGAAGTTTGCAGTCAGGTCAGTTGAACGTGCTTACGTAACCATCTATTATACAAATATCAATACACATTTCAAAAAAAAAATTATATAACAACCAAATAACATTAAAACTGCCCGCAGGTCCGAATATTAATAGTTCACCTACCAGGCCCGGCATAAAACGTTCGAAGTGAGTATCGGAACAATAGCTTGATATTCGTTGAGGCCAGCTCATTTCCGTTTACTTCTTTGTGAAGCCATGAAAAAAATATATCAAATGACCCACCTGTCTACAGCCACTTCAGTAAAAGATTAAATATTTAAACTAGTTCATTTCGTACTTATTTTAAATGCAATTAGTCGAAATAATTTCAGTTAGCATAATTTGGTGACCCAGCATACTCAGCAGTTACTATAGCATGCAAAAGGTTTTGAAATTAAATTGTGTACAGAAATGAATCGTCCTTTTTAATTTTTTTGTAGTAGGCCCAATCATTTTTTTAAATTTTATTCTTAAACAGAGTTGTTTATATGTTTTGCGAAATTGTCTTTCAAATAGCATGTTGGAGTCAGACAAATCAAACAAAGCTGGTTTCCAAACTACACTGTGTAACACCACAGTGAGAATTACGGGGTTAGAACAATATTAATGTATAAGAACGTAGATAGAAAGATCGATATTTTCAGGTGTTGTAATATCGCAGACATGCTGGGGATTATCTCAGAAGTAAGAGAGAAAAAGAAGAAGAAGGTTGGTTGTTGAATAGAAGTTACGAGGAAGCAAGAAGGTTGATTACGGAAAAAGAAATGTGTGAGAAATTGATATAAACTGTGAAGGAATTGTAAGAAGTCAGAAATAGGTAAAAGAGGAACAGGATTATGTGAAATCGAGATTGTGGTAATAGGATAGAGTGAAGAACAATTATCACCACTGTCTTTACGAACCTAAACTTCAGAGAAGAATGTCTGATTTGTCTAATCTTTTGTCTGGTGGTTCGCGTTGGTGGAAATTGTCTCGTGTTACTAAAACTGTTACTGCACAAGTTAAACCCCGTGTGTGTTGGTACATTTGTTTGAAGTTGTGTAGTTATTTCCTTAACAGTGACAGAATTATCATTCCACCAAGCAGAAGTACCAGATTGGCGGCCGAAAACATTTTAAACAGAAACAACCAGTGTGTAAATATAGTCACAACTACGATAACTTTTAGGAACTCACATATAACGAAGTCAACAAAAATATTTGTTTCAACTGCTCTGTGACGCTTGTAATCCAGCTTTATCTATTCTTAGACAACATTCAAAACAAAAGGATAGTGAAAATAAACCATAATAATCGGCAATATGGAGCCGCAGCCGGCGCCATCGACGGACTGGGTAAGACGCAGCGCAGCCAGAACGTCATGCGCCAGCGAATCAGCAAAGATTATATTTATTTAAATTTCATGTTGTACGTTCATGTTTTTTTGTTGTTTATTTTTTACTTCATCTAAGATGGAATATGTGAACTAAATAAATTCCGTAAGTCTGAAAGTGTGTATTGTTGCTTTTACTTGCAATTGAACACTAAGCAACATTTAAGCTAGGGATTTTCAAACACATACAAACATTTTACTTCCTGGTCCAGCACCGAAAAATCAAAATGCGTTGCACTCTATTTGAAGCTCTCTGGTACGTTGTTTTCACCGACAGCACCAAACAAAGAATATTCGTGACGAATATCGATGTGTTTCCCGTACATTGCTGACTCATTAGTTAATAGTTTAGCTCAATTTCCATATATGTGGAGAGACGAGTAGAATACTGCGCTTAGGTAAACGTATAATAGACTGGGGCAAGACGTAGAACCTTTGATCAACCGAACTCCCAGAGTCGATAATTCTTCATACGCCACCTAACCGTTTGGAGCGAAATAACAACGGGAGTACGTATTACATAACACTAAATTCAAATTTTTTAATGATGTGATGTAATTTTACAAAAATTTTGTGAAGCGTGATTGTTCTGTAACTATGACTTCTCCCAACAATAATGAAAATTTGTTTTATACTTTGTCTAATTTATTTATTACTAATATAATTTCATCACAGCCACGTAATTCTTATTACATCGACTAAGGCAATGCATGGGGAAAACGTAATTGTGAAAAATAACAGTGTGGAGAAATGGAAAAATCCAAGAAAAAAAAGTTGAAGAATTTGTTTACTGTCATAAACTACTTTGTGGAAGTGCGTCGTTATCGGCAATTATTTGCCCCTTCAGTTGGTTTTCATTATTTGTGATAATAATTTAAACAATTGCTGTAATAAAATTTTCCAGTTTAATAGACGTTCGTCTAGAAATTGGAAACACAGGAATTTAAGAATAATTATTTCATCAATTTTCTAATTGTGCATGCAAGAAATAAATAAATAAATGACTTTAGATACCGAAACAAGGATGGAAAAAAAAAATCCTGAACGGAGTATATGTGATGGTAATTCCTTAGTGAAATTCTTCATTCGTGAATCTTAACTCGTACGGTCAATAAGAAAAAGAAAAAACTTTCAAGAATGTTTTATTCAGAAGTAAATATTTCAAACATCGACAGGAAAAAGTTTTACACTCAAGTATCATTTGTTTCTGCAACAGCATATAATGAATGCTATTCTAACCACTCGAGGGTCATAATAACTGTTTTACGTCTTCCAACAATGAATGCTTGAGTAATGAGACGACTACCCGTTAGAATGCTGGTGTACATATCTGTTACACTATTCTGTCCGTCTTGGACTTATTATCAATTATCACGCTCGCCTTAATTACACAGCTGAGGCAAAAGTTATTCCAAAACATTTCCGGATATAAGGGGAAGGAAGGGGGAGCAAACTGGGGCACTTGCCCCAGGTGGAAATTTCAACAGGCGGCAAATTTAAATCCCGGAGATCATTTGTTTAGCTCAATTACTGTCCCGAGAGGCGAACAATGGACCAATTGGTAATAATTTGGTGGCGTGACAGTGGGGGTTCGAGGCGGCAATCTCAGTTCTTGCACCGGTTCGGATAATTCCTAGATCCGCCAGTGCTCCAAAGAAAATAAACGGTACGGCTTGTTTTAGTCTTTTATTGACCAGAGTGTCATTGCATAAGAACGCAGTTTCTCTCGGCGATGAGAATATATGAAATGTTCATGGGTGACTAGTCGACTTAAAGAAGTGTTATTATTACACGATATTTCGACGATCTCAATCGCTGTCGCCATCTTCTGGTGCTCTGCTGGCTGCGACGGGTTCCAGAGCCGACCAATCACAGCGTAGCAGCAGGAGTCTGAGTTGACTCAACAACATCGCACTTCACCAGATGAGATCGCCGAAATATCGTGTAATTATAACACTTATTTAACTCTGCTAGTCACCCGAGAACATTTCATAAATACAGAGTGTCACTGTTTGCCAGTCGAGCTCCTACACAATTTTTAAATTTCAAGTTCGCCCATAGAACGACAACGGAAGCTGTTTCGTGGTTTTGCATCGCCTCTGGATGGCGAGTGTGGTAGGCCACCGGAACGCAACGGAACAGAAAATTTAAGCATTTCCTTACATACTTTCAGGACAAACTAAATATTACGTAAATACAAATAATTTTTTATTGCTGTGCAATATATTAACTGAGCAAAACACAGTTCCAGCAGAATAAATATCCAACAGCCTTCAAAAGTAGTTGGGAAGGCTACCCCTAATCTGCTGTGGTTGAATGTCATTGTCATGAAATCTGTTAGCTGCTTGTTTTGTTCCTTGCTGTTTCTGCACTAAACAATGATTTATATTTTTTGTTTTAATTTGTCCATGCCAGTACATCCATAATCGCAAATATGGGATCTGCTATCCAGTTTCCTAAAATATAAATTCAATGCACTACAATGCTATTTGTACCAAGAAAAACTTGTATCTCACACATACCTGAATACAGTATTTTGCGATAAACATGAATAAGTAGCACATTGTGATTTTATTGTTTCAATTTCGGTAGTGAAGAAAGTAAAGAATTCGAAAATAAATTCCAACATTCTTAATACTGATGCGTCTCAGGGAGCACGAAGTGCATTTGAAAACTGAGTATGTGACAAAGCTGAGTCACATCGTGAAGTGAAGTGAGCGATATCGAAACTTATACATTCCATATCATGTGCCTGAAATTCCTGTCTGTACCATGCCACATACTTATGACGTGCACGCTAAAATTTATTTCAAATACAGTAAAACACATAACCAGACAACAAAAGCCATCCACCAAACATGTGACACGTGAACGAGAAATGTTAATCGTTGCTACCATATTATTTGCCTACGTTTTTGCATATAATTTTTAAAACATAAGATTTTTTACCAACCGTATAAAATAAGGTAAGAAAAAACTATTAAAATTCTTTGATCTATTTTAACTGTATTTCATTCATACGAATAATTGGATCAGTATGCTATGTGTTACATATTGTCAAGTGTAAAGATACGTAACAGCGTGACTTTTCAAACATATTTTACACTTTTAGTTTGTTGAAACTCGTGTTAAACATATCTGGTGGATGGAAAATTTGCAACACTATTACACTGCTACATAGAGAGAATATTTGTAATTTCTAACAAATAATAAGTGTTAATTAGTTATATCTACATATTCGGATGATTTAAATTCAGAAAGTATTTGAGCGGATATGTGAGAGTAACTAAAACAATAATCATTAATGTCGAATTTATACCGATATAATTTGAGTCCGGTGGAGGTAAAATATTCTGTGTACACAATATATTTTGGTTGTGCTTTGAAAATCTAATTAAGTTTTAAGACTCTGGGATTAAAACTAAAAACTCATTACCCTTTGAATAACATATACGACATCTTAACATTATTTGTTACAGCTACAATAAATACATCGTTACACTCACCAACGCAAGGATTGTGATTAACCATGGTAAATATCCGATCACAGCGTCGTTTCATGTGATTGTTTGGACAGATACAACCAAACATCGGGGATAACCTTAGTTTGGTCCAAGCATCGTGACATAAATCCCTGTAACAAATGAAATTCAGTAACAATCCACGATGTAATGTGAGATTATAGTCTACGCAAACAAAATACTATCATATGACTGTGGGATGAAAGTTTCTGCTTTCTAGATTTAAAAACTAGTTTGGGAAATAACATATGAAATTCATATATGCACGTCCGCAGTTTGATGAAAAATTGAATGTTTTTGTTTTTTGTTTTAATAGGGTGCAAAAACTTCCGACAGGATACATATGTGGTTCTTCTCTGAAATTAACTCCTTTAGTTAATTGGTCAATTTATTTTACACTAGGCAAGTAACAAGGCATTACAACATACTGAGTCGAGATAAGAAAAACATCAAAATCTTGTTTCCTACTGCCTAGGCCTCAAGATACAAGCATAGTTTCACCTATTTACGGAGACTCAAGTTCTGAATAAGTTTTTGTTTTCTTTCCTAGTGACTCTGATTTTTCTCACTCCTTTATTGAAAATCGGACTTATTTATTTATTTCTCGTGTCCAGGACATAACATTACAAGTTGAAACGAAACAAATAATATTAATTAATTAATATTAAGCTTATGGACTAAAGAACACAATTAAATGGTGTGTTACCAGAATTCCGCAATCCTAATGGCTTTTTTATTTGCCCTAAAAAGGTCGTCGATAATGCAGGTTTCAGGTAGAATCCTGCATACCAGAAGATTTTGTGGGTCCTGCAGCTCACCACATTCACATAGTTTTCAGTAGTGTAACCCCATTTTTATATTAGATCTACATCGGGACACTTCAGTTCTTAATCTATTTAATGCCTTCCATATGGCACAAGGCTGATTACACCCCGCGGCCGGTGCCTCTTTGATATTCCTCCAGTGCCCTTCAGGCAACGAATTTCGCCATAGTTGTACACGGCGTGCTCCAGTTGCTGTAGTTGACTGTAAGAAGCTGTATCTCGAATTTAGCCTTGCGGGTTGAGGTTCATGTCCAAACAAAGGGTGTCTGTGGTCTGTTCCTTGTTTCCTCTTCTCCATTTCTGCAGCTGTTTTCCTTCAAATGTTAGGTGGAGCTGTGCCCACGATTTGGTATATTTATCTGACAGGAGTTGCTTTCAGACAACCTGTTACAATGTGGCCAGTATCATTCAGTGCTATATCAACCTGCCTAGCAGCTGCAGAGTTTTGCCAAACTGGTGCTGAGTTTTTTGCTGCAGAGAAATTGAGTGCCAGGGCAGATGTACGATGCACATTTGGCTGTGCTCCCCAGGAGGTAGTTGTAATTTTTCGGATGATGTTGTTCCGGGAGGATACTTTGAGTTTCAGATCCTCACAATGGGCTTTGAATGTAAGAGAGCGATCAAGCTTTACCCCCAGATATTTTGGAGTATCGCAATGTAATAGTTGTTGTCCCCTCCAGTTGATGTTCAGCTTCTTTCTGGCTTCTCTGTTTCTCAGGGGAATGCGTAGACCTGCGTTTTTCCAGAGTTGGACTTTTAGCATCATAATACTTGGCCTTATCCTCAAGAGTTGTTGTCAGCTTCACCTCCAACGCCTCAAAGGTTGTACCTTGAGCTGCGATTGCTGTGTCATCAGCATAAATGAATGCTCTTGTTCCAGGAATAATTGGTTGGTCATTTGTATATATGTTGTACAAGAGCGGGGCCAGCACACTACGCTGAGGGAGGCCAATCTCCTGAATTCTCCAACGATTCTTCTAATTATGGAGGATGACGTAAAACCTTCTGTTTTGTAGTAAACACTGGATGACTTGTACAAGATGGTAGTCTTTTGTGGTAGAGTATACCTTACTTATCAACATTTTTTGGTTGACTGTATAATACGCCGTTGTGAGATCGATGAATGCCACACCCGTAACCTGTCATCTTTCATACCCGTCCTCTATATACTGTGTGAGGTCAAGAATTTGGCCGCAGCATGACCGACCTTGTCGAAAACCAGCTTGTTCCTTTATGAGCACTTTGTCAATGCACTCTGAGATACAGTTGAGGATCAATCACTCCAAGACTTTGTATAAATGACAAAGGAGTGAAACTGGTCGGAAGTTTTTTGGGTCTGTTGGTTCTTTTCCAGGCTTTAGCAGTGCCACAACTTTGGCTTTCCGCCAGATCTTGGGGATCTGTAAAGAATTCGGACTGTAATTTGTACAGGTTCAGAATCATATATAGTATTACAGAAGATATGTCTTGCGTTGAAACATGCAGCTCTTTTATAACAATTAATGACTGAATTTTTTTTTAATATTATTGCCTTTTACTGGCCTTCTTGTCATTTCTTTTACTGCTATACATTACATCTTTAGGACAGGTGTTAAATATTCAGTTTCTGTATAGTACACTGTCACAAATCACAGCAACATTGCACTAATTAAGGGCAGTAATGGCTAGATGGTCTTAAAAAAACTCACTCTTCTGTTACATTCAATTTATATCGTGCCGTGTGCTATACTATTCATTTGCATATTAATTATGTGGTAAATGAATCATACGTTAATTCGAAAATAAATATAAAACACTGGAAATATGTATTCTTAATGCTAAAATTGCAAGCAATAGTTGGGTTCAGACTTCAGCCAGCTATATCGAAATAATTAAATTAATTTTGTATATAGGCGTCCCTCGTTTCTCAGCTTCCTATATATCTGATACATGTTTCGCAAATTTAGAATAACTGACCTTGTTTTCTTCAAATAGAGGCAACTAATATATCGGTGCAAAAGAATATTTGTGAACAACCCAAATCATGATTTATGCGGCCTGTTCACAACACACTCTGCAGACACGTGCCTTCGTGAGCTCTCAATTAGATAAACGAATTGTAAATGGGTGCCTCAGTTTAAAATATATAAGGAGAAGGTCCAAATACGGGCTAGGGTCTAAATACGGGCTACTTGTTGAGAGTGGTGGAAGGGGGTTGTGCTCAGGCACAGGAATGGCACCCAAAGGAACATCAATTGGTAGGAGAAGAGTAGTGAGCAAATGAATCTGTGACACACGTGTGTTGGTGCAAATTGTTTTATCGGAAAGCTTGAATTTGAAAACTCAAAACTTTTCAAGATAGGTCAACATTAATTTATATCTTTTTTACTTACTCAATAAAGTAAATGGCTTCCACCTTATCTCAAAGTACATGACCTGAGCTTCATGCAGGACACCTATCCTGTTCAATTTGTTTGTTTTTTAATGGCTGCCGTGACCATCAACTTGAAGTACCGCATGGTCTAAAAACGGGCTACCATTGGTGGTCCAATAACGGGTTAGCTCTTGACTTGAAAACGCGAAGATTTCAGCACCCTCGATCAACGACCAACTGCTCAAGCTTCAACGTCCAAAAGGGTCAATCCATTTGATGTCCCTTGGATCCCAACCATTTCAAAGAAAAGGCAGTTGTGGACAGAGGTGCACCAAGACATGCGGCATAACTGGATTTCCTTACAGCGAATGATCGAAGAAAAGTGTAGAGCGTACAGCCTTTAACAATTGTCAGATGATTGTGAAGGTGTAATCAGGTGCCTCAGCTAAGAAAAATAATTCAAAATTGCCAAGCCAAACCATAAAGCCCATTAAGTAAGCTCAGGGAGAGTTGGACTCAGGTCCCTCCTACTGATGACGAAAATAACGATTTCTTTGGGCGATAAACGTGGTGACGACAATGCAGCATGCATTTTCTGTGATGGACTCTTTTCATATGATGTCAGATGTAGTAAAATAAAGTTTTCTAACAACATTTAGGGTTCATTAATTCATTAGGAGATAAATGTCACTTTTTATACAATTAGACCGTATTTGGACCACCTCTTGAAAATCAGTCATTTAACATTTTTTTTTTAATCCTTTGATTTTGGAAAATTAAAACTGGTTATTGACGTTTTTAACCCTCATATCACATTCATGGTTGATTATAGAACATCAAAGTTATCCATATTGAGTGACGAAGAAAATCACAAGGACGAAAAAAAAGTGATAGCCCGTATTTGAACATTCTACTCTATATATTTACTATCATCAGTCTCTCGACTATTCTGATGCAATCTTCCATCCCTTCCTATCTTGCGCTAAACTCTTCATCTCAACATACCCCTTACAACCTACGTCTTCAACTATCTGCTTCATATATTCCAATAATTGACTGCCGATACAGTTCTACAGTTTTTTCCTTCGACTGTTCCCTTCACTAACCCTTGTGGAGGTAAAAAATAATAATAATTCGTAAATATTTTAACTCAAATTTTCCATACACAACATTAACATTACTCGAGTTTTATGAGCTGCGAGTTCTTGGATCTATAGCTCAACATCTCACGAAAATGCGTAGGAGACCGCGACCCACTCCTTGCAACCAGTAGGCGCGTGGGAAATATTACGTCATACAAAATGGTTGTGGTCACGAGGCGTTAGATGACGTTACACAAAATGGCGACGGCCAAGTACCGACCATCAAAGTGGCGGCTGACTGGCAGAGTTACCTCCATGGAGGAAGGAAATATATGGAGACGACGCAAGAGACCACCACGCATTGAAGTGAAGCAGGGTGAGGAGGAGTGGGGGGGGGGGGCATGGCCGGAGTGCAGGGGGCATGGCCGCTTCCATACAGACACGGGGAATATGTACAAAAACCTCAAGGGGACTCTAGGATAAAGGTGACGCCGCAATCTGGTGATGGATTATTATGTAACTCGATATGACAAATAAAAAATTAAGAATAAAATTTTTTGATATCCTGCTTAGTTTTCGAGATATTCCGTCCCAAATGTGAAATGGTTTTGGTTGAAATTCAGAAGAAAACATTGGTCAAAGGCAAATTAGATGATGGATTCTTATTTAAAAAGACGAGGCAAATGAAAAATTAAGAATAAAATTTTTCGATATCTCACCTAGTTCTAGAGATATACTGTATCAAAAGTGAGGTTGAAATGGAGAAGAAAAATTTCGCAAAAGTCCAATTTAATGATGGATTCTTATGTAACACGACGAGACAAATCGAAAATAAAGAATAAAATTTTTCGATATCTTGCTTAGTTTTCGGGATATACTGGGAACATCGCAATTGTTTGGAAGCGCAATATCGTCGCTGCCGCCACTGCGCATGCGCGAGGCTGCTTCACCAATTTAACGTCACTTCTCCTCCATATATTTCCTTCCTCCATGGTTACCTCACTCAAAGAGGCGGAGAGAAACAGTTACAGAAAAATCATGAATCTTGCGGTGGCAAAAATATTTTTGACGGGAGAAGCATGCAGTAACTTTGAATTATTGCGTGGGCGGTAAATTCAAATACTACGTAATTCCGTTCCCACTACACATCCATCTTTGGCTTGTATAAAGCGGTCTTTATGTCGATCGTTTGTTCGGTTTGCTGAGAGCTACCAAGCAGCTCTCTGTTGGGCTTGCATCGAAACTAGATTGTGAAAAGCAAGTTGTTCATACTGAAGCTAATTTATCAGGAATCAACGACCACACGAAAACAGCGACGAGTGGAAAATTATCCCGCGTTGTGGGGGACTGAGACGTGATATGTTGTGGGAAAGAAAAAAAGGATCATCACCGAAAACTCATGACGAACAAAGCCAATTGCAATAGTTTAACACTTAAAGTTTTAGTGCGTGTGTGAGAGAGACTCTATTGCTCAAGATACTGTTTGTTGTTCCATGACGGGGTGTATCCGATGGGTTGGTGGTAACTTGATCGACATCGGAGGTGCGTACAGGGGCGAATTGAGCGCCAGAAGGAGTCAAACGACCAGTTTCCATAGATATCAGCATCTATTTTATTGTCTGGTGAAGCTGCTGTTGCTGCGGTACGGAACTTGTTCAATAAGTGTGGAGCAATCCACTCGCTCTATCGAAACGTTTCGAGAAGTCACTAAACGCTAAATACTCCTGTAGGCCATAAACTATTTGTAAATGTTGGGCATGTATCTCATTTAGAATATTAAATTTTTGTGTTTTCAATGCTAATGTTTTACCTGCTTGCAAAATCAAATTTTTTTATAGTTGTAAAATCTTTATATAATTTGCTTGTAAATTCACATGGTGTTACCAATTGTAAAACTGTTATGTAAGATGTTGCGATATACTATTCAATTTAAACTGAATAACATTTCAATTTGCCTAGAATGTACGACCATTTTATGCCGAGATATTGTTTATTCCTGTGTCTTGTATTGTTATTCATACTTAAGGATAAGTAGGCCTATACCTTTTGTTTGTTGGTCTCCTTATTGGTGACAGTAAAATTGGTCTGGTTATGCTCATGTTAACTCTTATAGTTATGCTTTTAACTTTCGCACCCCTTTCATCATAATAAATAATTAGAATCTTGCATAATTAGATACTAAAAATAAGAAATAAAAATTTACTTAGAAAACCCAAGTCGATTTTAATCTAATATTGCAATCTTATTGAGTTGATCTTGCAACATATTCTGTCTTAGGTAACTGTATAGATAGCATAAGACTGCTCTGTCTTTCTCTTTATGTACCCGTAAGCTACGTAAAATACCCACCTGGAATTTCCTGAGTGGGTACTGGTACCCACAGTATCCATATTACCCGCCAGCCCGACTTCCTCTAGAAATTTTGCAACGTTAAAAAAAAATATCTGCTTTATAATTTATACGATGTACACAAACATACGGGAAAGTATTGGCAAAACCATCAAATATCAGTCAGTCGTTATGACTGTTTCTTATCTATGTCTGGCGATTCCATTAATGAATGGAGAAACGGTTTCACATTTTCCAGATTAATTTACGTGTTATACATTTATCGTTTGTTAAATTAAAAAAATAGTAACTTTGTGATAGTATTTTTATTGTTTTTACTTGATGATTCTGGTTAAAATTAAAAAAACTTAGAATTAGATTAAATCAGATTGCACTTGCAACATGAAGTACCGAACACAATTTTCCTGACGGAAGATGGATCTTGTTGAGTCTCATTCACATGTACTGCAGAAGCTTTGACTTCTACACTGGTTACTATCCATTCTAACTTCTAAGATTGGCAGCGTTGAATATAATGAGCATTAAGAATTTCATCTATACACTGGATTTAACTGTAATGAAGCAAACAGTTTTTTCTTTCCCGAAAAAAAATCTGTTGCGAAACGGATTCTATAACTCTTGATTTTATGACAAAATCGACACCTAGCTGAAATCGTATGAAGATACTCCCAAACATTTATAAATTAATCGGTTATTGGTTATTTGATCTAATAGTAGTTTAGTCTTAACTTTGATATTATTACGTACGTAATTTGTCTCTTGAGAAATCTTTCAATATTGGGTCTAATTATTCCACATTCACAACTAACGGTTAAATGATTGGCTTACTATGTTTTCCTATTATTTGTATAATATGGTCTTCACATTTATTACCATATTGCTGATTCTTCTATCTTACAGTTTATCTTCTTTTTATTTTGTTCATATGCTTAATTACCGACGCAGCAAATGTATTTTTCGTTTCATATTTGTGATAATATTATGGTTACTGGTGCCATATCATTATCATGTCACAAGAGTTTAAAACTGAAAGCATTTTTATCAAGAAACAATTACTTTTCGTCAATTTATTTCTTAGAGTTTAATTTAATTTAATTGCGATGAAGCTCAAGTTCCCGAGGCAATATCCATACACTCCCACTTTTCCGCTTTCTGGCACCCACCGACTACAAACTTCAACCTTAAATTCTTTCAACGTTATTGGTAAATTATTCATCATTCCAATACCTGAATCCACTTACCTACGTAAGAAAATCTTCACACACGCTTGTGCCAGTTTCACGGCTCGTAACATCAGGGTAATTAAAACAGAAATCTCTATCGCCGAACCGGGATTCGAACCCGCAACTGGCCTTATGAAACTACCCTGCCTTGTGAGCACTTTCCTTTTACGCATGAGGGTGCTTGGCAGAGTACAGTCAGTTTTGTTAACTATGTCCTGTCTTTCTGCCTACATGGGCTGCTTTTTCTGTCTTAAAAATTCGTAATTAGCATTGATTAGTGACACATGCGAAAACTTCGAGTAATAGCAGCAAAACCGTCTCTTTATTCTGTCGAATTTGTTGATTGTTTATTCAATTATTTACTCATATGAATGACAGACTAGTTGTTATGAAGCACGTGACAGATACTATAAGTATGGTCTCTGCCTAAATTCACATTCAGAATGGCAATATACTAACAATCATTGTTGCAGTCAAAATTATTTTCTGTTATCAAGGATGTAATGCATCTGGTGTGTTTTTTCTATCCTTCGTTTCAATTATGATTTTACACATTGAGGAAAGTAATGGAAGTTAAAAAAGATCAAAATAAATGTCACTTTAAACTACAATGTTGACATAATTATAAGTCTAATACAGATTAAAGGAGTGAAGTAAGGTGAAAAAATATTGTGATATATAAATTGCAAAGATTATTTATACGCTGTTGATTTCTCGGTGTCCGTGATAGAGCAGGATCGTTAGTGAACGCTCCAGTGACCTGGAGGCCCCTTCGCGCTGCCTTCGTTTTCCAGACACGTAAAACTTCAATTTAGATCATATCAGTTATGTTAAGTGGAAGCGTTCTTGCGGCGAACGGGACTATATGTCATTATCAGAACAGTCTTTTTTTTCCCCTCTCAGTTAGCGTTGTAGAACCGTACAAGTTTTCATTTTATTGCTAAAATGACAATATTCACAAAGGCAGCACGTCAAATATAAAATTATTTCTATTCGATTCTTCCTTTCCAGGAAAATTTCAATAAGTAGGTTTGTGGAAGATTCTTGCAGAAAGAAGGACTAGAATGGTATGTTCTAAGACATGAGGGATTGTAGAGGAACAAAATTAGGCGAGATAATAATGTTCATTACGAACATAGTAGTAGATACTTACACAATTCAATAAAAGGTCCTACATCTGAAAAAATAATAAAACTGAATTGTGGCATTCGAATCTTCGCTAATGTATAAATTATATTTTTTCTCTGCGAAAATAGTGACTATGACACTGGTTAAAGTCTAGTAAACAACCATGGACGTTTGTGTTGTGGCTCCATCACGTGACTTTATTTACATTATTTTAAGGGCACTAAATTTGTTTTCGTGCGTGTGGTGGTTCTCATTTCTTATGAATCGCGCGCGTATCTATTCTAAAATGTGAGAAGGTTCGCACACGATTTACAGTTTGCTTCACAAATAGCTGAAAAATTGTCACCGATACTGTTTTTCACATTTCTGGCGTAGACTTAATACTGCCCTTTGTATTGGAGCTTAACGATTGATGTCAAATGCAATAGAGCGGTCTCGGCAGCGTAGGGGCTAGAGTGCTGAAGGTCGCCGTTTCGAGTCCGGCTGAGGGCATGGGTGTTTAAGAGTTGTGTGTGTGTTACTGTCGTGTCCGTACCGTGGTGTCGATACTTAGTAGCAACAATTCAGTAGAGAAAATGATAAACTGGACGAGTCATGATGATCACATTGAGCTGGCTGTATGGCCTCAGTGGAGGAATGCAAATATATATATTTACTTCAGCTCCCAATTTTGTTAAGGGTACATAAGCAGGTCTACATCTTTCTAGTCTCTTG
The DNA here is from genome assembly GCA_031002005.1 of Vandiemenella viatica. NCBI lineage: Eukaryota > Metazoa > Arthropoda > Insecta > Orthoptera > Morabidae > Vandiemenella > Vandiemenella viatica. The sequence continues at coordinate 123,744,440 of CM061921.1, read as the reverse complement.
TCTATTGTTGCGGCCACCATCTACAGGACACCATGTGCCCATGTGAAACCATTGTTGGAAGATATTCATCGCCACTAATACCGTTTCTGTACGCCGTTGTTCTCTCTACTGTATACGTACGCTTATATATTACTTCCGGTTCTCCATTTTAGATTCGGTAGATATTCATCGCCACTAATACCGTTTCTGTACGCTGTTGGTCTCTCTACTGTATACGTACGCTTATACAGGATGTTACAAAAAGGTACGGCAAAACTTTCAGGAAACATTCCTCACACACAAACAAAGAAAATATGTTATGTGGACATGTGTCCGGAAACGCTTACTTTCCATGTTAGAGCTCATTTTATTACTTCTCTTCAAATCACATTAAACATGGAATGGAAACACACAGCAACAGAACGTACTAGCGTGACTTCAAACACTTTGTTACAGGAAATGTTCAAAACGTCCTCCGTTAGCGAGGATACATGCATCCACCCTCCGTCGCATGGAATCCCTGATGCGCTGATGCAGCCCTGGAGAATGGCGTATTGTATCACAGCCGTCCACAATACGAGCACGAAGAGTCTCTACATTTGGTACCGGGGTTGCGTAGACAAGGGCTTTCAAATGCCCCCATAAATGGAAGTCAAGAGGGTTGAGGTCAGGAGAGCATGGGGGCCATGGAAGTACAGTACATACTAACGAAACTAAAATGAGCTCTAACATGGAAAGTAAGCGTTTCCGGACACATGTCCACATAACATATTTTCTTTGTTTGTGTGTGAAGAATGTTTCCTGAAAGTTTGGCCGTACCTTATTGTAACACCCTGTATATTACTTTCGGTTCTGCATTTTGGATTGCTTCCGGTTCTCCATTTTGAATTCGGTACTAAATGACTAAGCACAAAATCTTGCGGCGGTTTTCGGCCTATTTTCAGCTGAATGGGAACAGTAACAATGCAGGTACCGGAAAGCTTTTTGTTCTTCATGTCGTCAACAGCTACTGAACTAGTGTAACTAACAAAAAATGGTCACACGTTAAACGTATATCGGAACCGACAGGAAAGCGTCCTTTAGAAACTATTTGTAAAATTTCATCCAATAAGTGACTGCGGTGTTTTTGGAATTATTGAGCGATGCACCACCCCCAACCGAGCCGAGACTTTATGTGTATAAAACTCACCAGTGTTCCTAATTAACTGGTTAATGGTAACAGCTACTTACTGTGTCTTATAGAACCTATGGGAATGTAATGGTTTGGGGGAGACTATATTAGCCTATTCCAACAAAATGTTTCAGGCTCTGGCGACTGAAAGTTTAACGAGCGGAAAGTGGTTCAGGGCACCCTCTTGACCTTGGGGTTGGAAACGGCTTCTAAAGGAGGATTAATCAGAAATGAGTAATGGCATGGGGATGCAGAAGGCAACGGAAACCACTGCACTAAAGACCGCTCTGACCACATTAATACAAGTGTATATCCCTACGTTACAGTATTGTGATGAAGGAATAGATAAAATATACGCAGAATTAAAAGAATTAATTCCATATGTGAAGGGGGAGGAAAATCTAATAATCATAGATCATTGGAATGCGATAGTGGGAGAAGGAAAAGTTGGGAATACTATAGGAAACTTTGGTCTAGGAGAAAGAAATGACCGAGGAATCAGGTGTTAGATTTTTTTGGAAAAATATAAACAAATTGTGGCGAACAACCTATTAAGAACCTGGCACGAAGAATATACACCTGGAAATGTGTCTGGAATAGTGGTAGATATCAGCTAGAATATATCTTGGTCAAACAGAGATTCAGGAATAAAGTTCTATAATGTAGAGCATATCCAGGAGAGAACATAGACTCTCACCACAATCTGACTGTTATAAAGTGCAGGCTGAAATTCAGATGAATAAAGAAGTAATAGAAGCAAAACAGACTGGAAGTGAACAAACTGAAACAATCTAACAAGATAGAAAACGTTGCAGAGATAGTAGACGTGGGTCTAAGAAATAACTCTGAGAGGAGTTCAACTAAGGACGAATGGAATGCGTTAAAGAGAGAAATTATCAAAGCTAGTAAAGAAACATTAGGCTTTAGGAAACAAGCCACCCGAAAACTTTGAATTACTGAAGAAATTTTGGAGTTGATGGATGAGAGGAGAAACATGCTCAGGATGAAGCAGGAAGAGAGCAACAAAGACAATTTACAAATCCAAAGAAGTAGAAAAGGAAATGGTCACAGGTAAAGTAGATGTGGCATGTAGGATAATTAAACAGAATTTTGGAGAAATGAATAAAAGATATGTAAAGATTAATTGTTGCTGATAAGAAATTTCTTTTAAGCGTAGAAGATAGAACCAACAGAGGAACTGTATGATAGGATTGATTTGAACAGCAGTGCACTGGTATAAGACCGCAGGAGATCCTATTTTGAGGACAGAATTTGATCGAGCTTTGAAAGATTTGAAATCAAATAAGGCAGCTATAATTAATGAGATTCCTGCAGAACTTCTGAAATTCCCAAGAGAAAAAGGAATACAAAAATTATTCAAACTTATAACAAAAAATTATAAAACAGGGGAGATTCTAACTGATTTTAATAAAAATATCATCTTCACACTTCCGAGGAAAACATACGGTGATAGATGTGAAAATTATCGCAATATACTCGTATGTCTAACATCACACGCTTAAAAATTAATTACCAGAATAATATACAGAAAAATGGACTGTATAGTAGAAGAGATAGAAAGTAAGATCAATTTGGGTTTAGAAAAAACCACGCTACAAGAGAAGCGATTCTGGCCTTAAGATTACTTGAAGGGCGGATGAAGATAAACGAAGATACTTTCATGGCGTTCTTTGATTTCGAAAAAGCTTTTGATGATGTTAGATGGGACTAGATACTGTAATGTTACGATATCATCTCAATTATTTGAAGTACAGATAAATTAATTACGCCGTATTCCGTAGGGACACGCTAGTGACCGCAGACTGATTCTCGGAAGGTCAACGGTTGAATAAACATCTTTGAATGGACTCCGTCGAATCAGACCTCAGAGGTGCAGGGATTTAAGGCATCTGTGACCTCTCAAGAATTCTCCGGGTCGAATCATATTATGTGCTCAAGTGCACACACAGTGTGTTACCGATTTCTCACGAACAATGAGTGAAAAACCGAGGGAAATTCGATTTAGTGAAATGTGAACACAGAGGGAAAATACGCAGCCAACGATAACAGAAGAGGTGATGTGTATGGAATGCGTGATTGTGACCCTCTAATTGCAAAAATAATTAATTTTTGGTGACTTTAGTTAGTTTAAAATATTTTTTCATGTTTTGTCGTATCCGGAAATCGGAGCGGTGGATGTGATGTGGTATTACTATTACTATTACTCCGCGATTCACTTAAAGTGTTTGGCGGAGGGTGCATTGCACCTATCAGGAAAGGTATTGGTTTGGAAGGGATATACGGGATATGGCAGGTGGCGCACATGGGCTATTGTGAGGAACCATCCCAGCATTCGCCTGGAGCGATCTAGGGAAACCATGGAAAATCCAGATCAGGATGGCCCGACTATACACGGGCGGGCGGAGAAGGGGAATGGCGTGGGCGGAAAGCGTCGTCCCGTAGTTCAAAGATATGTGACTTGAGGTATTGTGAGAGAAGATCACCCCGGTTCTGACTGTTACAGCAAAGATTCTTAAGTTTACTTCGAACGGTGCACTAAAGTTCGAATGAGCTCTCTTGCACTGGCACGGAGACTTGCTTGATGAGAATCTATATTCGCCGACATTTGTGAGCATTGACAGACATTCGTCACTTGCAAAAGTAAAGATGTGCCTATTTGGTTTCTTGTAATTTTGCTTGAAAAATGTACAAAAATTTTAAATGTGTGTACTGCTATCTGGAATTATAGATTTCACTAGTTTATTCCACTTGCTAAGTACATTCATATTCAGCCTCACTGCAGTTGCGTCTTTAAGACGTCAGTGTTTGTTCTTTTAAATTGGTACTGAAGTTAAATTGAACATGTTTGCCAATGTATTCCACGTTAGAATAGATTTTCAGGTTGTGGCAGTCTAATTTTATATGTTCAGTTATGCTTTCTTTTTTTACCATTTTCATTTAAAATAATTTCAATGAAATTTTACCTGAGATTATAAAATATTAATTCATGAATAAACTGAGGCACTGAAGAACCCGTTACGTCACAATATTCAAAATTTTAAATAAATCGGGTCTAAAAAACCGAGACAGAAGCGTACTTTATAATTTATGTACATTAAGAATCAAGTGGCTATAATAAAAGTAGATTTCACGAAAGACATGCATCAGTTAAAAATTCAATAGTATGTAGAGGAAGCAATAAAGGAAGTTAAAGAAAAATTTGAATGTATTGAAACTGCTCAGGGAAAAATCATTCTCCTGTTAGCTCAACGGGCTAAGGGTATTGAGAAGTTACTGAATGGCATGAAAAGAAATATTTTCGAATACATGTAAACCGAAGTAAGACAAATTTGATGAAATGTAGGAGAAATTATTGCAATAACAGTAGATTAAATATAAAAACAGGATCGGATGCAATAGGAGAAGTAAGTGAATTCTGCTATCTACTAAGCAAAATTACAACAGATGGACGAAGTAGGAATGATGTTAAAAACAGAACTGCAGTAGCTAAAAGAGCCTTCATGAAAAAATGAGATATCTTTTAGTATCAAATATAGATAGGTCTAAGGAAGAACTTTTTAAAACTCTATGTTTTGAGCAAACCATTTTATGGTAGCGAAGCATGGAATACCAGAAAGAAGAAAAATTTGAAATGTGGTACTGTATAAAATTAAGTGGAAAAATAAAGTACGAAATGAGAGTGTTTTGGAAATGATATGTGAGGAAAGAAGTTTGTGGAAGAGTCTAACAGAAAGAAGAGACGGCGTGGTGTGTCATATTTTGAGACATGTGGGATTGGTTGATTTGTTAGAGAAGGGAACCGTCAAAGAAACGAATTGTTGAGGAAGACAGAATATATGAAGCAGATAATTGAGGACGTGGGTTGTGAGGTGTCCAGTCGAGAGACTTATGACAGGAAAAAAAATAAAAAAATAAAACAACAGCACATTCTCATTTTAGCATGAAATGAATTTTGACATGAGTGTTGGAACTGCCATGCCTGGGTCCAGTTCGTCTCTTCCCAACAATGTGCTACTGATAATTCTTTTCACAGTTCCCATGATGGCCAGATGGCTCCAGCGCAGTTACCTGTTACTGTGCTGCTGCCCTATAATATCGATCCCATACTGTCCCACCACACATTCTCTCAGTTTCTTGGCGCAGTAGAGGTATGAAACCTCTCTCTACGTGGAAGGCTCCACCTTATAATCATACAAAATTATTATTTTTATATGTGTGTGTCACGGGTATATTCGTTTTAGCAGTCTATTCTATGATAAAAGAAAGTTTAATCGCTGCAATGAAGTCTTCACAGGTGTACCGCCGGATTGTGTTGTGAAAACATGATATTTTGACGACTAGTTCCGCCGTCTTCTTCAGGTGTGGAGACATCTACACTGGTCGGCTTACCCACAGATATTGAGATAGTTCGGGTGTCGCCTTTCCTTATATACATGTCAGCGTCCGGCGCCTGGCTGCCAGTGGCCGTGGCTATAGTTCTCGTTGCGGCCCGAATTAATAGGACGCCCTCTATGGCGGCAGCTGTACAGAGGTACATAGTTCTCTGCGGATTCTTGCCAAGGCTGGTTTCCATGCCTCACTAAGACATAGACAATTGCCTCTATTGAATGTGTTGGCCAGTCGAATTTCGATCGCTTCTTTGATAACAGATTACCAAAAATGTGAAGTTCTAGCCAGTATCCTAACGTTACTGAACTATACTCTGTGGCCGTGGTCGTACACATGCTACGCGATAGCTGATTTCCTGTATTGTCCCAGGTGGAGGAGGCGTTTATGTTCTTCACACCGGTTTTCTATTGTGCGGATAGTTTTACCGATGTAGGTCTTTCCACACTCGCACGGGATGCTATAAATCCCCGAAACTCTTAGGCCAAGATCATACTTGACTGAACGGAAGTAGTCCCGTATTTTGGCTGGTGGTCCATAGAAACATTTTATTCCATGCCGTGCAAGGATTCTGCCAGTATATCCCGAGGTGTTTCCGGCGAATGGCAGAAAGGCGGTGGCCTTGGGCGTTTCTTCCTGTTGTACTGGAATTTTCCCCGTTTTACGTTCAATTGCACTTACAATCTGTCTCTCGGTGTATCCGTTCCGCCTGAAGACAGTTCTCAGGTGTTCCAGTTCTTGAGGCAGGCTGTCTTTGTCAGCAATCGCTCTATCCTTATGCACTAGAGTATTTAAAACAGTGTTATGATGCACAGGATGGTGGAAACTTGTGGCGCCCAGATACTGGTTCGTGTGGGTCGATTTTCTGTATATACTATGCCCTAGCGTTCCGTCAATCAAGATGTCGAGGAAAGGTAGGCGGCCGTCTTTTCCCATTTCCATAGTGAACTATATGCTGAAATGAATTCCGTTAAGATATTCCAGAAACTCATGTAAAGTCTTGTTACCACAAACATGTCATCGACATATCGGTAAAACATGTCGGCTTGAGAACTGCTCCCTGCAAGGCTTTTTCTTCGAAATGCTCCATGTATAAATTGGCGACTACAGGAGAAAGTGGACATTAGATCAAACATAGAGTTAAGGGAAACCATGGAAGAGTTAGGTAATTTAGACTTAAATGGTTTGGGCATTTGAAGAGAATGAATAATACAAAACTACCAAAAACATATTGGAAAAAAAAAGGATAACGGGAGAAAGACCAGTTGGAAGACCAAGAAGAAGATGGATAGACCAACTGAAGGAGGACAAAGAGAGAAGAGGATCGAACTGGGAATCTTATGAACAGGGAAACTTTTCTAGATAGGAAGACGATCAGAAACACAGAAAGTGTCGTACACTACACCTGGGAAACTTGAGATGGTCCCAAACGATAATTATGATGACCAGAGGCAGGAGGAGAAGATTTAGTTATCAGTTAGGCGCAAGCTAGCAGATCAGACGTTTTTGCAAACCGAGTGCAACATTTGAGCAGCTACTACAGGATATAATATCACTTTATAGTGGTTTCACTAGGTTAGTGATAGGGGGTTAGGGGGATAGTGTGAAGGAAATACGAGTTGTGGTTTGTAGGAGCGCACCTGGAGCGTTCCATATTTGACAAATATCAATAATAAAGAGGTATTACTTCAATATTATATCGGTTTGTGAATGAGTCTCAGTGTAGCAGGTAGAGTCACCAAATCTTTAAGTAGCGCAATGAGGGGTGGGGGGAGGAGGGGAGCGAAAGAAGGATCAAAATAGGGGAGGAGTCCATAAAAATCTCACATCAACTTTTTATTTCAGATTTCCGCCCTTCAAAGAGCAGTAGAGTGAAAGAAAATGAGGTCAATCTCACCAAGGGAAGAGTGGTCTTACAAATTTAACCTTGTGACAGGAGCGCTTCCAAAAGTCATACTCCAGAGCGCAGGTATCAAAATGATACAGCCGTTAGAAACACAAATTTTTTTGTACTTTAATAATTAATATCAATTTTATGTATAAGGACCATTAAAAACAAACTTTCATTTCAACAAAAAAAATGGTTTCTTTATTTAACTAAAAAAAGAAATAAATATAAAATATTAATAAATAATAAAACAAAATTAATAAAATCTTAATCTATTAGTCTTATACAACATCAGCTCCTATTGCTTCAACGCAATCAGTTCATATTCCTAAGTCTTCAGGAAATTTCTTGAGCTGCTGAAATATTCTTCAAAAAGTTCATAGTATCTACTTGATACCAATGGTGTTTACATGAAGAAATTTGATATACTCTAGAATATGTTACTTACCAGAAAAACAGTAAAATGCTGGGTCGAAAAGAAGGTGTAATCTTGAACTAGCGAAAAATCACACTTATTGGTGCAAGTATCAATTTGATACAAACAAGTTTCTCCAGAGAAAACAAAACAACAGCCGGAGTCGGGAACATCGCTGCCAGGTTGAGGGTTAAAAGTCAAGAAGGTAGTGGGAAGGGGAGCCCCACTCACCGATCACGAGCCTTCAAATTCGCGGAAAACTGTTTCACATGTATCAAAAGATACTCGCGCCCATCGCTGGATAATTAATGGAAAGCAGGCTGATCCTCAAGGACTACGGCTGACAAACACAGTGAGCCAAGAAGAGTGGGACTTTTAGATTATTTCGCAAAGGCGAATCGGAACAGCTGTGAAGTGAGAAGTAGTGTCGTGGTTGTTTCAGCGAATGGGAACTGGAAGTTGCGCATTTTTGGATGAACGAATGGAGACAGAATCACAAAGCTGTATTATGATTGTTGTGTATTTGTTAATTTCAAGCAACAAACACCAACGACGCTACATTTCTGGCTCCCTGGGCTTGGACAGGCACGAAGTACTAAGTATAGTCTCGACTGCGTGACGTGAAATGAAAGTTTCAGATTTTCACTTGTCAGAACTTGCGACATAGACGAGCACTGTTGTGTTGTGGTCTCATATAGAATTAGATACGTGAAACGTACCATATCGGTACCACTCTACAATTTATATGACGATAATGAAGGAAAAAATAATGTCGTTAGTTACCATCAGCTAATGAACTCTGTAGACAAATTCCAATGGTCAGTTGCCGTCACGAATTCACTTACCGCATTCACATGACAAGATCTACAACTTTTCCCTTGATAAGCGCAATAACGATCCTTTGTTGGGCCACAAAACGAATATTGCCTAATTGAGTAACTGTAACCTTAGTAGAGATGTATTTCAATTGAATGAGTTAATGCTGAATATTTAAATTCACTTATAAGTTTTTTTGTACCAGTGTTAACATTAAATTAATGCTTTATTAAAAATATTATCAGTGTTTAATAAATCCATTTGATGTACTTAGAATTAAATGACAGTAAATGAGTTGAGTTATAGATCAACATCAATTGCTCTGTTTGATGTAATACATAATCCCATTTTCCCAAGAAATAATTTTGTGGAATTAGTTGTGTCCTGATGTTGTAGCCATATACGTGTATTTGTACCGAGCATGGTGGGTGAACGGTAACGCTCTGGCCTCGCATTCGGGAGGACGCGCCATAGAATCACCGTCCGGGCATCCAGATTTGGGATTTCCGTGGTTTCCCCAAATCACTCTAGGCAAATGCCGATACGCTTTCTTCAAAAAGGCCATGGCCGAATTCATTCCGGCTCCTTGTCCTCAATCCCATCCCGCCTTTAATCACCCCGACGTCGACGAGGCGTAAAGCCATAAGTAAAAAAAGTGTATTTGTAGTGAAACTAGGTTCTATTAAATTTTTGAAAATATTTTCGTGGCGCCATAATAGCTTTGTGAATATAAAGTCATGCAAATTTTAGAGAACTTCACAGATGCAAATAATTAATCATACTGTTGTTCAATGGTATAGAGAGTGATCTGAGAGGCAGTAGTCAACATAATGGCCCTCATGCGATTATGATGGAGTAAACACTTTTACTTTTTTAGTTTAGAGGCAGCTGATGTGAGCATAAAAACTGCTGACCAAAATGATACTGATAATGGTAAAAAATCGTAAATACAAAATAAATCGATGAAACAATAAAAAAATGGAGGAGAGCCGGAACTTGAAATGTAATGCTGAGAATCTGACAGAACTAGATATGAGACTGTTACTACTAGACTGTAGGAGTATAACGAAGGAAGTAACAGAGTTTGGTAACTTAATAGATATGAACAAACTACAAACAATTATAGGGGTAGAGTCTTGGATAAACGAAGGAGTGCTGTACAACGAGGTTTTCCCTGAAGGTTATTGAGTGTACCGCTGAGAACAGTGTAGTAAAATCAGCCAGGTTGCTGGTTTTCGTATGTCATAGTTATTAGTTGCTAGGGGAAGGTTTCTGGGGTCATACGAAAGAACAAATTAAGATCTAACGTTGTGGAAGAATGAATGATAAAGATGAGGCTCATGGGGAGAAATTAAATTCATATTCAGACTTCAGATATAAACATACAGTGGTTATTATTGGTGGGATCTTAAGTTTATCTAAAATTGGCTGGGAGGAAAATAAGATTAATAACGTAGGAGAACAGTGGTTTGTAAGTACATTTGTGATTGAATGAACAGCGCACAAGGGGGCCTAACGTATTAGATATCTCTCTAGTAAGACCTGATGACCTTTTGTGTATTTTCAGAACAATACTGGTGGACTTTAGAGGATGCAGTAAACCATTGGCCACAAGTGAAGGTGGTTAAAGATAAAATTATTAAAATGCACATGTCTCAGACTTGAAAAAGTTCAGCGTGTTGAAGGAGAGCACCATTACAGTGCAGAGGAGGTGGAAAGAGATGCAGAATATACCAAGAAATGTGTATCGAAAAACAGAAAACAAAGAAATTTACAGTACCTACATATTATATTAGAGAGGTTAGAACGCTATAGACCTTATTAAAAAGGGAATACAACTGAGTTAAGAGACTGCAAGGCAGAAAGGAATACTTAAAACCAGTAAAAATGAAATTAATAGCACTAAAGTGGGATACAAAAATTGAGTTTATGAAAAACAATGTACGTATATGAGTGATGCATCTGGAACTTCTATAGTTATGTTAGAAAACTGAGGGGAAGGGAAGGTATCCATACAATTCTGGATTAGGTAACAGAAGAAGTTGCTGATATTTTTAAAGCGACAGCGGTATTAAGAAACTGTCAGTGCCAGCAGTTGCAGCACGTTGCTTGGGTGTGTACACGTATTACCACTAAAAGCGTGTCACTCGCTGCGAACGGAATCGGAGGTACCTAGATAACAAACCCTCCTACCGAGCTCTTCCCCTCATCCCTCCCCTGCCTACGCAGTCCAACAAAACTGTCTGCCACCGCCAGCAGGGGGCCCGAAGAGTCACCGTCGGGGTCACTTGCGCGAGCCCATCCTATGCTAAAATCACATAATGAGATTGGGTAGTTCACCAGCAGCGCCGTGTGGCAAGCCGAGGGCTTGTCTCGGATACCGGGACCCAACACGCCCTGTATATCTACTGCCCTACGCCCCTCTAAGCAATATCGCAATAACGTGATAACTTTTGTTCTCTAGTTAGGTAGGCTTCGCTTGCAGCTTTTAAAGAGCCACCGACAGGATTGTCAGAGTCGTAATGGACATATATGTTTATTAAAAGGGAATTAGAATATTTGATTGGAAATCATTTCGGTAGCAAACAGGCCATTTTTCACTAGCGTTCAGCTGAGCGTGGTATTGTTTGTCAGGAATGTGCTGAGACGCTGACGCCATCGATATTACTGGTTGGAACTGACTCTCTGACGTGAATAAAGTTGACCTTCGAGGCAACAGCGGATTATTAGCTCTCACTCTGCGGGCAGTCATCGACGAGTATACAGCTCATTTTCTACGGGTATCTATATTCCATCAGCTGGTATGAGTTTCTAACAGTAAAACTGACTCTCTTCGCTCAAGTCTGTTCACCATGTAGGCCCTGCAAGATCATGGGGGTGACGTACCATCAGCAACATAGCTTGACATCGAATCATACAACAATCCATTAGTCTTCGAGTTATTACTGAGTCAGAAGCAATTAGCATCTCATATAGGCTCTCTCGGGAGGGTCCTCGCAGTCATATTGTCGGCTGTATGTTCGCGGCTTTCAATGACCATTAAATGGGACCTCATAACCGTTAGATGTCATTCTTATTACGATAGAATCTCAGTTCATGGTCTAACACGCACCAGCCTTCCTTTACCATAGTAGCCAAACCTACAAATCGGCTCTTGTCAAAGTAAAACTGACGAAATACATCTTTATATTAGCCCACAAGACGCAAGAGCTCCGGATCAAGACCATCAAGATAGAAAAGATTTATGCAGCTGCGAGAACGCCACGAAGTTAGTTAAACTCTCCTCTAGAGTCCCACAAAATTTTAAGTCCACAACGAGCCCAAATCTACCCCTCGGCAACCCTGTCAGTCAGATAGAACTCTTACAGTGTCACTTACGTGATTCCCCTACCTCTCATCTAATGCATACTGGCCAGCATCCGTAGGGATTGGGTAGCTCACCAGCACTGGGCATGTACAGTCAGCGTCGCGATTTTCGCCTCCACACCGCACACATCAGTGGAGGCACTGCGCTTATCTCCTTGTGCTCCAACAGCTCGATCACTTTGATGGTTGTAGCAGCCGGCTTGGAGGTGAAGTATGGTCACAGGCTCAATCGCTTTTTCCGCAGTTACAGCTTAATTCAAGCCAATTAGGTAAATTCCCAACTTCCTTTGTAACTTTTCAAGTGTCTCTCATCCCCCCCGCTGACGAAGTAGAAATTGGCTAGGAACTACACTCACCTCGTTGAATTCGGCGCAGGAATTCATATTTCAGGAGGTCTGCTAAGACTATGGTCGGTTGACCATACTTATCCAGTTCAACTCTCAACGCACAAACAAAATTCTCGAGGCCTGTCCTTAACTATATATATAAATATAGACAATACAATTGGTGTCCTGCTGAGTAATTAAAAAAATCTCGAAGATAATTTCCCAATTTCCTTGTCGCTTCTTCCTCGCACACACTCCCAATTTGTATTCTGGAAATCTTGGTTTTGTCTGCTCCTAATAGCTTCTCCAAAGGTATGATAGTTTCATCGTACTTTGCGGCACTAAGTCAAATGCACTCGCAAGTTCAGATTATACATTCATACTTCCTAATTAATCAATTTGTCTAACAATTGTTTCAATTACACAATTATTTTCATAAAATATTTACAAAAGACAAAATTCAAGCTCATTCCTCACTCACACAGGCAAACAACACACAAAGAAAAACACAAAAATAAATAAATAAATAGCTGAAATAAAACTTAGGTTGTCTAACTCTAGTATACATATTATGGTTTTAGATAAAAATACGTTCATCTTCATGACTCTCTGTGAGTAGGTACTATTGACACAAAATACCCGTACTTTCATTATCAATCAATGTTGATTATTAGAAGACCTGATCATCATCGCGGTGCAATATAACTGGATCAGGAAGGTTTTTGATGTATCCTGCTCTTGAAAAAAGACAATTTTTAAATCCTTGATGTTGATTTTGTTCATTTGCAACACAAGATGACGTGCTAAAATTATATTAGCCGGAGAAAATTCTTATCGGTTGGAGATGCATTTTTGATCTGTTTAATGGCTCATTGAGTGACATTTTTCTGCCACTAAGAGCTTAGCTACTTTTCGCACTCTGGATTTAGAGAAATTTTCATCGGTGACCAGCGCGGAGAAAATTGTTCCTTAGCTTAGATATTTATTTACTTTGACAATGTGTAACGTAAATGTCTTATTCAGCGCGTTAAATTAGGATTTTGCCAGTATAACACACTTTATTTCAAGTAGGAAAAGTCAGCCATCCGTCAACCACTTCCCACATAAACTCGGCTCACGTAGTCCACATTTTAAAGGTTATTCTGAGGTGTCAGATTAAAGAAATAAGAAAAACAAGCAAGAAGAGCTATTAATAATCGAGGCAGGTTAAATAATAGATAAGCAGAACCTCCCAATAGTCCATCAATAACCACCCGCTGACCTTACAGTGCGTTGAATGGCAAAGAACAAGGCAATATGGCTAAATAACATAAAGAAAAGGTTTCTCATCCAGTAGAAATAAAACAGCCCTGATATTGATCTGGCTGATTCTTTGAAGCATTAGGGCGAAACGGCACAAAGCAATATGAGTTGGGGCCTGCATATTAATTCGGTGGTAGGCACAGCTAATACAAAACTGCGATTCACAGATAGAATTTTGAAAAAATAATGTGACCCACAAATAAAGGAGATAACGTAAAAAACTTGCAAACGTCAATATATTGAATGCTGTTGTGCCATTCGGAAACCGTATCGCAAGGTATTTATTGAGAGTAAAGAAAAAGTACACAGAAGAGCCTCTTGAATTGTGACTGCTTACCACATTCCTTACGAATGTGTCCTAGAATTGATATATAGATTGGGTTGGGATTGCATAGCAGACAGGAGACGTAGGATTCGTTTGAACCTTGGTAGACATGTGAACTTTCATTTTCATTTAGGAGTCTGACAGAATACTTTGTCCACCAACCTACTGGTGTTGTAATGACAAGATCATATAAATAAGGTACCATAACGATGCTTCTTTCATCTCTTGTGCCACTCGGTACTAGAATGCACAGAGAAGAACATAGTTTTGGTGGAAAGCACCCTCTGGCATCCATAATGTTTTGAACTGCGAACTTTAGATGCAGATGTAGAAAAACTGATGCTGTAACACACAACATGCCCTTTTAATTCACGACGTGGGCCGGATTATAAAAGAGCGATCTCAGGTTGATATAGTTTCATTGGGTAGATAATAAGTTTTCGACAATGTTACTTACGAAACTTCATAGTTATGGCATATCTAAAGAAATATGCAAATGGGTAGCCAACTTCCTGATGAATAGAACACAGTGTTGATGGTTGTTTGATTCGTGGCCCCTCAGGGAAATATTATGGGGAATCTGTTGCTTCTCATATACATTAATGATTTGTGCTGTGTAATGAATAAGATCATCTTGTAATAATACAATACATTAGAATTTGGAATCAAAACTATACTAATGCCACAAAATAGAAGAAAAAGGAATTTAGAAAGATACTAGAAAATATTATAAAAGAATAGGTAACTATACTAAAACTAGAATTAAAGAGGCCACCAAGAATACCGTTGCACATATGTGACAAAAATAGAAAGCAATGTCCATGCGATAGGTAGTCTTTAAACATAGTTAAATAGTTAATGCAGAGCAACTCGTGTACACGTTATATGGCTCAGCACTACTGAAAAATATGACAAGAATCAACAGACAATGTTACAAACGAACAAAGAACACCCAGCTGTAAAAATCACTTGGATCAATGAAACGAGGTTACAGTAGAGGAACTTCTAAAATATTTGAGAAAAAATTAGAAAAGCTGGTGGTACAGATGAGTCGGTGAAAGACAAGGCTTCTGACTACAATAGGACCAATTAAAAACCCATTAATCATCATTAAAGTTGACAGCACAACTAAAGAGTACTTAACCGTCCCCCACCCCACCACACGACTCAACCCCCACCCTAACGCAGTTATACATATTAACTTCAATTCAGCTGCTGACCCAAACACGTAGCGCCTACAGCTATCGCCCACATGACTCATCAATATGTTGCGCCCATATAACTCATGATTCATGAACAGCTGGCGCCCGCCGCTGCCGCCCAAAACACGTTGCACCCCGTGACTTGCGTTATGCATTCCTGTTTGTCTCGAACTAGTAACACTTCTAGTTCACCAGTCTTCCTTTTCCTCTAGTTTACCATGTCGTCAGAAGACATCAACGTTACAGCACTGATTGATAGTAGTAAGTAGGGTAACTAGTCATTGTTCCGGTTTTTTTTTGGCATTATTAAACAGGTTTAGAAACATCAATTTTATAACTTTTTTATCATTTTATTCGTAGAGTATTACAACTTCATTCTGGAGGACTTGATGAATTCCCCTATTAGATGTGATTTTAAATATTTTTTTTAATTATACGTTTTAAAAGCAAAATATTCTCAGTTGCTGATCAATATATCATTGTTTCAGTGAAATTCATGTTTTGATACGGATGAGGAATTGAATACTATTATTGAGAAAACATTAGTTTTTAATTATGACCTTTTTGGATACAATATATTTTCTGTTCCTAAATTAGCTAATCATTGTTTCAGCATACGATTTGATGAATTACACTGATGATTTGTCACCAAAGCGACAAAAGTTGACGGTAAGTATAGATGGAGCATGTTAGACAGATACATGTATATATTTAGATCTATAGAATGGTTTCGGTATTTTGCAGAGGCATCCACAGACCACGGCCTACCACCTCTACCAGCAACACCTCTTACCACTGTATGAAGACGATGGGAGGCGTCTAGCTGTAAGATCACACCACTGCCTTCTAACCAGCAACCACAACCAGTCTACGACCCACAACCAGTCGCTTCAAATAGCCGGGAGCCAATCTACTGCCCACAATAGCTTTCCTCGCAGACGGCAATGCCAACAATCTTGCCAGTCACCACGACCAGCCTACCGCTAGCAATCGTTAAGTCAGGGGGAATGTATGCTCCTGACGCTACTGTGTCGGGCATATCGATTTACAAGGTGAGTCTAGAGCAGTGCAATTAAAGCAAGAAGCCATGGAAGGGTTTCCCTTATAGAATCTATTCTGGTGTGTATCGTTTCTTTAGAGTAGTTAATTTTTGAGTGGGTTAAAAATATTGTTTGTTTGACCTGAGTCAATTTGTATTTTTCTTCTATAGATTGAAGTGTTGTTTAGTGTTACAATATTTTACGATTTGTATTATACCAATTCACTCTACAAAATCTAAAATGTTATTATTCTAAAATGTCACATTGAAAATTGTAAGTTGGTCTATGCCCAAGGGAACATGAATTATTCGAAACATTAGACTGCAAGTATCAAATTATTTATAGTGTTTTCTTCTGTTTTAGATTTGCCATATTATGGAGGAGGTGGTTCAACTGATAGCAATATTTCAAGCAGGCAGCAGCAGCCAAACCCTGCAGCATCATGTGCAGTAACGAGAGGAGAGTTCAGTCATGCAATGCTCTTAATTCTTGATGATTGAATGAATGGTTTTCAAATAAGAATCTATACCGGGACTATTCAGAATTCTGAAAATTCTTTTGGTACCCTCAACTTTATTGATGCGCTCTTTTTTTTTTTAAATAGAATCCACGAAATAGTAAGTAATCAGTCCACCCCGGTCGTTAGGTTAAGGTTGGGATGGCTACATTATTTGCAGTTCAGAAAGGTTTAAATTTCTTATACGCAAATTTGTGTTTCTTAACTAAAATCTGTCAAGTCAAGGGCAGTACTCACCTGTCTGATTGGTATAAAATCTATGTGAAGTCTGAGATCAGTTCAAAATTGGAAGAGTTTCAAGAGAGAGATTCTGGTAAAACTCTCGAAAGAATAATTTCCCTCCAAATAAACATTGCTAATTATCAATCTTTCTGACTTGGGTCTTCCCATGTGGCTTGATACCCAAAGAAACAAATCTCTAGTAACGATGGCAAGTATTGTTTTCTATGGACTCTTCTATCAGCTCAGGTATATTCCCATATAAAATGCCTACATAGATAATACTTATAGTAAGGCCTTCTCAAGCCATGATTTCGATACCTCAGGTATAAAATTTTCCGTAAAACTCCAGATATTTCCAAATTCGAGAGGCAAAATCTAGGAATTCAGTAAATATTTTCGTTCTGGATCTTATTACTGCTAGGAATGAAGTTGTCGGGCCCACACACTTAACTGCAGACAAACGTGATAACCACATCAACATGTTGCTTATATTGACTGTAGTGGAAAATTCTATTACTGTTGGATTCCCAACTCGTCGCGGCTAGTCGATAGTTGTGTGACCTCGTATATTTTAATGATCCTTGGCAGTTTTGGCGTATATATACGAGCTGATAATTTAGGTGCCAGTCCTAAAAGTAGATACATCTGAGTGTGATTTCTTAAGTGGTGCCTTTAGTGTGACTTTAGACAAACATTTCTGATATATTCCTCGAGTAGTGAGATGTATTATAGGACAGTAAACATATATAATGATAGAGCATCTGTCTGAAACCGAGCGTTTTTTATTTCGGTGGGAGGAGGGGGATGAATGCACATTGTGTGCTTTAAATGAATGCAAATGTAATTGGCGTCTTGTACACGGCTTCTAACTATGTTAACGGATGACATCTTAGGAGGAGTGATATTACATAATTTTGGTGATTTTTTTGCATATTTGATGTTTTGCCGATTTTTGTCAAATTTCTGGGGATTTATATTACATATTTGCCTCTTACAGAAACTCAGCATTTTACCAGCAAGAATTACAACTAGCAAAATTTACAACTACATTTTTGGCTGGACAAGTTATAAAGAGAAGGAAAAATTTGATCTTAGTGAAGTAGCTATGTTATGATGAATCCATGGAGGAAGGAATTATATGGAGGAGAAGTGACGTTAAATCGGTGAAGCAAGCACTAAACTCTCCCGCATGGTGGCAGCACCGGCAGCGACCATATGGCGCTTCCCAACAATTAAGGTGTTCACATTGTGGTAGATGCAGTGATTATTTCATTTAGTATTGTGTATAAGTGTTTAAAAATGCCAGCTTGTGTTGCGTAGGGTTGCACAAATAGGCCAGACAGGAAAGAACCTGGAATATCATTTCATAAGTAAGTTGAATTGTAATTATCGTTGTTGAAGTGAGTGGTAGACACCGCAAACTTTGCAGCACGTCTATAAATATTTAGTCATAGCTCTCAATGGGATGACTTTGTTCTCAAATTTTTCTTGGTGTAGTGTAGAAAATCAGCAAACTTGCTATTTTGCACATAACAGACTAGCATTATTTTTTAACGAGTGTTTAAAATGAGATTTAAAGGGGCGTGTTTTACTTCGCGATTCAGTGAATTTACTATTACGATTTCTTTCGTCACGTTGCTGATTATACTGACAATGGATGATGAAATTAACTGTTATGTGAGAAGCTGTGAGTTTTATTAATTTTTTAAATAGCTATTTCAGGCCATTGACTTAGGTTATTTTTAAAGCTTCATATAAGACTTGTTTCTGTTTGTAAATACGTCTATACCTATTTTTACCGATTTTGAAATCTTTCTCATCTATTTATGTCGAAACAGGTTCATGCAGAAATAAAAATGGGCTTCATAAATAAAGAAGTTATTGGCCTTTGAACAAAATCAATTTGGGGAATGTGTTTCTAATTTAGTCTCTTTTTTTTGTACAACATTCTCCTCCCCCCCCCCCCCCCCCGTATCTAAATCTAACTGAGAGATAATTTTTTTACAATTGTCCTAATAAGTAGGGCTGTGAAATTAGACAACACATCTTGATCAAGAGAATGTTCATTATGGTGACTGAATAAACATTTTATTTCTGGTACCAGCCTACAAAATGTCTGGGTTGCTCATCCCTAGAGTGGGTCCTCTTACTTTTTTTCTGGTCTAGGACACATTTCAGACTAACCACAAGTGGTAGTAATAAAACTGAAATATCCATTCTGCATGTCAACCATGTAATCATTGTGGCGTTGACAGAATTAATTTTTGGTCCAGCCTGCATCCAAACCTAAACCCCTCAATTTGGATGTTGTATATCCCCCACACTAAGCAAGATATCGAAAACATTTATTCCTTATTATCGAGTTTTTTCGTCGTGATACATAAGAATCCATCATTAAATTTGACTTTTGCGAAATTTTTTCTTCTGTATTTCAACTCAAGACACCTCACTTTTGAGACAGTATATCTCGAGAACTAGGTAAAATATCGAAAAATTTTACTCTTTATTTTTTATTTGTCTCGTCTTTTTAAATAAAAATTCATCATAAAATTTGATTTTGAATAATTTTTTCTTCTGAATTTCAACCAAAACCATTTCACATTTGAGACAGAATATCTCGAAAACTAAGCAGGATATCAAAAAATTTTATTCTTCATTTTTTATTTGTCTCATCGAGTTACATAATAATCCATCACCAGATTGCGGCGTCACGTTTATCCTAGAGTCCCCTTGAGGTGTTTGTTCATATTCCCCGTGTTTGTTGGGAAGCGGTCAAGCCCCCACCACTCCGGCCATGCCCCCCCACTCCTCCGCCGGCCTGCTTCACTCCCATGCGTGGTAAAGGTCTCTTGCGTCGTCTCCATATTATTCCTTCCTCCATGGATGAATCACATAACGCATGGATTAATTTAATGAGAAAAATGTAAAAAAAAAGTTTTTCAAATAAACTTCCGGTTCTAACATTGTTTTCCTTCAGTGACCTTTATACAAATCAAATGAGCAATTTGCTCCGGAAATTTACAGTTTATGCTTAGTAATGATTTTGTATACTTAGTCTATTTTTACAAAGCATATCGGTTAGCAATGTGCACTTGGCACAGATATAACCTATGATTTCGCATACTCACCTCAGCAGCAGTATATAACCCAGCAGCCAATTTTTAAAATGTTTTTATTCATTACATTTTATTTGATCCTTTTTACTTTATACATAGTAAATGAGCACAGCGCTCAGTAAACTTACACGCTATGTAAAGCTATTTTTTTTTCTGTATATAGCATATCTCTGAACGAACTTACGAACTATATACAGCGATTGTGCCTGTACTCTTAATCCAATGTCTCCTTATAAAGCATATTGCTGAAAGAACTTACAATAATTTTACAATGGTTTTTTTTCTGGCAATATACAGCTTTTAATTTTAATAAAATGACTATACAAACCAACAGTGCACTGAAATTACCTACAACATTTGTAAAAATTGTTGAAACTCTTTACAGCATTAACAGCGACCTACACAGTGCAATATACATATATTTACACCGATAAATGGTATATTTCATCTTCAATCATACTCTATTTACAGACATTCATACTTTATTTACTTATGAACAAATTTGTGCCCCCACAGTGGGTCTCCAAACCGTCGTCGAAAATATACCGTTTATCGTCCGTCCTAGCCAGACACAGGTTTTAATATTTGTTGAGAATTTACAATATGGTGGGCGGAACCAATTCTTCCCTGCAGATGGAATTTCGGTGTTGCTCCAAGGAGACAATTTACATAGTCTTCCATCTGCAGCTTGCGTGTGATGGAGCAAGCCAAACCCTTAGCCCGTATAGAGGTTTGATCCTACTCTAGCCGGAATGTGTACATTTTTTACCGAACCCAGCAAATTTCACAATACGAATGCCGTTCGCCATGACCTTTATAACGCCGACAACCTTTTCATTATGGGACTCTGTCTCGAAAGGGTTGACGGTGCTGTATACAGACGTGTCAATGTCATCCTTGTTGTGGAGCATCACTTCATATTGATCATGGTTCATCATGTAAATTAAAATGTCCGTGACTATATAAGGAAGCTAGTGGCTTCCAAAGCGAGGAATAGAGAATTCATAATGAAATCGATACATTCTTACTTTGGAAAGGTCAAGAATATACAGTCCGACATACATAGGTTTATTATAAAGGATTCGCACTTTTGCCATGTCCAGAGCTACAAAGTAATCAGGGAAAGCGGTCATGTATTTAAATCAGGGTTAAGCTACGTATTTGCGTGCACCGTGGCGACCCACCCAACCTGTGCAAAATTTCACATCGCTATGTCTGTTAATGTCCAGTTTAGCCGAAAATTGAATTGTTCATCAATTTGTAGAAATCTATGATCGAAATCAGTGTTAGCTTGTGTACGAGAAACCTTGTTGAATGAGATCCACAGTGACCGCTTTAAAGAAATCACATGATGTACTTGGCTCACCTGCAACCCCAAGCCTACACATTGCTGGAGGACTCGGTAATGGAGGACATACCGTACTTTGTTCCTGCATTGTGTTCAACAATTTGGGATCGTAGAACCTGCCGGGGCTTTGTGCTCTGGATATGGCAGTTGGTATGATAGAACGTCTTGTTTATCTTGAGGAATCTTAAAGTTTGATTCCAACACAAATCGCCTTGGCGATTCGGATGCAACGCTCATAAAATCTATGATCGCAATCTGCTTGGCCGAAAACCACTGGAACCCACGAGAGGGTAAATGCTTATACATGGCCTAGCCATACAGATTGTTCACGTCGAAGTACATGATTAAATTGTCTGACGCCACATGGTTGTACTCCGAAATGCACTTGTTATTTTCCTTGGCGTACGTCGAATTCCGCATTCTAATAGGAGCAGTATGTCGATATATGTCAGAAGGTGCAGTTCCCCACGTGATTTTCTTATAAGGCCTGCCAAGAAAGGCCAAGGGATGTAAAATAGTGGGCAGGTTCCAGGGTGTATTTCCCCAAACATACACTGCCAAATTTTCAAACCGATCTGCAAGTAACCGCACTTCTGTCTCCATGTACAGTTTTGCATATTCGCCCAAAGTCTTGATATGGAAAGTCTGAGACACTTGTGTCGCGTGTTCACAATCTTCATTAGAAACGGGGCCACGTCAAGATTCTCCCACGAATCCATTTATTCATGGGGGAAAACTCATTTCCGCTTAACTAACTGAAACTTTTATAGGTCGGCAAAATGAGCACGAGTAATGTTCATGTCGCCATCCTCAATGGTTCCAACCAGTTTGTCTAATGGGGCCTGCATAAAACGGTAACAGTCCAGAAACCTTAATGTAATTGAAGTACAGTAAGATCAACCTTTAAAGAAAAAGAAATATAACACTATGTGTTTATGGGAAGTACATCCATCCCTTCGCCATCGAGGTCGGATAATGCCATAATTATAAAATTTGGGTCATTCCGAGAAAGATTATGAAAGAAAATAGGTATGTAGTCTTTGGTCCTAAACTGGAAACTGAAGACATTATATGTAGGCCTGCTAAATTTACCTGTAGTATGGTAATGATCACGGACTTTAATAGTCCCCGGCTCAATGTCTTCCTTACAGATATAGCATATTGTAGCGCCAGCAAAATTTTCTCCTTGCTCAGTTGTCATTACATGGGGAATACTCTCCTATTAAATTTTATCAACATCCTTCGCAAGCTTAACAAGTTGTTTCGCAAGCCCTTTCTCCCGGTTTGAAGTCGAGAAGGAGTTCAAACGAGACAGAATAGGTATGTCTTGATAAACGACCTGGTATGCCGCAGCGAATGGTGTGTGTTCCTGGACATCGGTTGAGTGAGAGGCGTTGGGTGGGGGACTGTATGAATCATAAGATTCTAACAAACATTCAAAATCCGCGTAAACGACGACGGGCACATGATGCTGATATGCAAAATCCTTAAACACTAAGGTTTTACCGTCATCGCTGGGAAAATCTACTCTAGCAGGATCAGCCCTTGCGCAATCGAACTCATGTAGGCACAGGAGATCTTTGCGGCCAAGATGCTGTAGACATTTGTCACAAAAAATAGTACATTTATAGTTTCCTAGTTAACTAGCCGTGAAAAGTTGCGAATTCAATAGTAATGGAATTTCACACTACCGTCAGCATGCAGCAACATGTTGATATGGTTATCACATTTGTCTGCAGTTAAGTATAAGGCCCCGACATCTTCATTTCTACCATTAATAAGATCCAACCTAAAACATTTACTGAATTCCTGGATTTTGTCTCTCGAATTTAGAAATATCTGGGAGTTTTATAGGATATTCTATACCTGAGAAATTAATATCATGGCTTGCGAATGCCTCCCAATAATTATTAGCTTGGTCTGCTTTTTTATGCGCCTGATGGCTGCAAGAAGAGTCCATAAAAATCAAAACTTGCGATCCTCACTGCAGATTTAATTCTTTGTATATCAAGTGGAAGAACAATATGGAAGACCCCCAACAGAAAGAGTGAAGCAAGCATCAATAAAGTTAAGAGGTCCAACACAATTTTTGAAATTACAAATAGTCCAGGTATAAATTTTATTTTAAAAAGCACTCATTCAATCATCAAGAATTAAGAGCGTAGCATGACTGAACCCACCTCTCGTTGCTGCACTTGATGCTGCAGGGTTTTGCTGCTGCAGCCTGCATGAACGGCTGCTAACAGTTGAGCCACCTCCTATATAATGTGGTAAATATAAAAAAAAAGAAAAATTATTAATAACACATTGATACTTACAGTATAATGTTTCGAATTGTTCACGTTCCCTGAGGCATAGATACATTAGGTTCCAAATGTCAATGAATATAAAAATCTGAAATTTTAGAACTCTAACATTTTTAATTATGTAGGATAAATTGGTATGGTGGAAACCGTAAAATATTATTACACTGAAAAAACCCTTGATTCTAAAAAAGAAAATTGCAAATTGACTCACGCTCAATTAATTGACTATTCCAATTATTGGTATTAAAAAATAGTTCATGTAATTGTAAAACCGTTAAAACAATATTTTAACACCCTCAAAAATTAACGATCCAAATAAGTGATATACATCATAATAAATTCTACTTGGAAATCACTTCCCTGGCTTTCTAGCTTTAATTGCACTGCACTCGACACAATATTGGAAATCGAAATGCCTGACCCAATGGCGTCTGGTGCATGCATACCCCATGACATAATGGCTGGTGGCACTCGGCTGGTAGACTGGCTCTGGCCTGTTAGATAGTACAGCTGTCGGTGGTGGCCAGTAGACTGGCTAACGGCTGGTTGAGGCGACCTTTTACTGGCCGTAGACTGGTTGTGGCTACCGGTTAGAATGCAGTGGTGTGACATTAGAGCTAAACGCCTCCCATGGCCTCCATACAGTGGTGACAGGAGTTGCTAGTTGAGGTCAGTGGATGTCTCTGCATCATACGGAAACAATTCTAAAGATCTAAATCTATATATATATATCCAACCTGTTCCATCTGTAAATTTTCGTCGCTTTTGTAGCAAATCATCGTTGTAAATGACTTCATCTTGTGCTGAAAAATGATAAGCGAACTAGGCAACACAAGATATATAGTATCCAAATGATCATAATTGCAAACAAATGTTAACTCACCACTAGTGTTCAATTCCTCATCCGTATCAAAATCCATGAATGTCACTGAAACAACGGAATATTAATTATCAAATGAAAGTATTTAGCTTTTAAAATGAGCAAAATATATTGAAAGTCACATCCAATAATGGAATGCACCAGGACCTCCAAAATGAAGATGTAATAATCTATGAATAAAAAAGATAAAATTAATGTTAAAAAACTGTTTAATAATGATATAAAACGGAATGATGTCTACTTACCCCACTTACCACTATCAACCAGTGCCGTAATGTTGATGTCCTCTGACGACATAGTAAACTAGAGGATCAGGAGGACTGTTGAACCAGATGTGTTACTGCTGCGAGATAAAATGGAAGAATGAGGGAGTGACTGGTTATCCTCCTCTATTTTATAAGGTACTGCGCGGGGCGCCACCTGTTCGGGGCGGCAACGGCTGGCGCCAGTTGTTCGTGAGTCATATGGGTGCTACATGTTGGTGAGTCATATGGGTAACAGCTGTCGGTGCCACGTATTCGCGGCTAATATGTATACGTGCGTTGGGGTGAGGGATGACTCGTGTGGTGGGATGAGGGACGGTTAAGTACTCTTTAGTTGAGCTGTAAACATTAATGATGATTAATAGTTTTATAATTAGTCCTATCGTAGTCTGAAGCATTGATTTTCACCTACTCAGATGGATCTCAATCAGGTGAACAGAGAAGCTAGTGTGGCCGCATTAAGTATTTTAAATATAACACACTACTTGTGCAACTTGGTAGTATATTTAAAAATGCAGATTAATGTTTTTGCATGAGAAAAATGGCTTTATGGAAGGATGAATGTTTTTATGGTGACATTTCTATACTACACTGAGGAGTGACGTGAATATTAGCTTCAAGCACACTTGATATATATGGATAGAACTTAAGAAAATGTGAATATGGATTATTCTTGAATAAATAGGTTACTCACCACACCTCATGGAGGTAGTTGAAAGATTATATCAAGATATGAAATATGGAGTAATAAATACTGGCAAATATAAAACAGTGCCAATACAAACGAAAAGGAAGAGGAGTAAGGCAGGGTTGTAATTTATCACTTAATCTTGTTTCATATATACAAGGGGCGACGTTGTATTCCAATATTATTTAACTAGATGTTATGCGTTACCTAAAATATTAGGGTTATTGTCAAGTAACTGTTGATACCAACAGTAGCCTTTCATATTACATTATTGTTTGTAACATTAAGAAGAAAATATGTGATTGTAACTGTAGTTAACAAGGAGGCTGGTTAGGAAGTTATTAATAGCTCAATTTGCGTAAGTATCCAAACTGCCCTAATTACCTTCTCTGATTTCGGAATTAATAACTTTGTTATTTGCATATCTTAAAAATTACCGTTCACTGTGAATCTGAAACTAAGATAAAGGTTTCTCGAAAATAGGACGAAAAGATATTGAGCTCTTTATCAATTAAAAATTTCCCTGGTTGCCATTTATTGGGTACCTCTACGACTTACAGAGGCGTATTTCTCTTCAGTATGAATAACAGGGAATATCAAAATCAAATACAAATCACTGCCTCGTCATATATTTTCCAATAAACAAACAAAAACAATTAAGGAAATACTAATCATTAATGAAACAAAATAAACACGATGAAACTTTATTAAAAAAATACCTTATAGGATCAACCGTATTTTTCCTTTTCACAACATAGAAATATCTGTACGTTTTCAATGATTGCATACAAAGTAATCATATTAGCATGACATGCCGCGCGCCAGGGTATTTTTACAATACCCAACAAATATGGTGATAGAAATGTCACATAAATGTTTCCATCTTTCAATAAAAAATTTAATAACTCGCGGCTTTTGCACAAACGTTAGCTAAGTTTATCAAAGGCGAAACTCTTAATCGTTCAAGATCTATTGACAGGGCCGTTACTGAGCTAGTGATCTGGTACATTGTCACTCCAACCTCTTTCACTCAAGGCCTGGTACATCCTCCTTGAAGTCTGGCTCCTGGCTCTTCTGCCTCCACTTTTTGACACCAACCACGCCTCTCTTCGGCGTGCTCGTAACACTGGGATAAATTTATAGAAATTAGAAAATACCCAGGCGTTTTTACATAGGCGATAAATTGTGATTTTATTGGCCAAAATTGCTTTAGATATTTCAGAAGTTTCTCCTCGTAAGCGTTCGGATGGCGAGCAGCAAGTTCACGAGATGATTGACCTTCTGCGGGTTGTTCCCTGCATCCTGAGACACTACGTCAAGGAAGTTGGACTCCACACCGGCGAACCGTTTGGCAGGTACCTGGCGTCGGCATGTCGGGGGGATAGTACCAGACCAGAATGGGTTTCTTCCCGTTAGGCGTGTCTCCAGCCACGAAACTTGACACTAGCAAATCCCTTTTTTAAATTTTCCCGTTACATTTTATATTAATAATTAAAATTGTACGGGATGACCCACTTCAAAATTTATTCTATACATTAAGGATATGCAATACACAATTGAATAAAATTACAGAACTGTCCATGCACTTTGGCATTGAGATTTCAGTTGTGTGAAGCCGTCACGTTCTGCAATCAGAGCTTCCAGACGTCTTGGCATGGTATCATAGAGAAGCAGGATATACTTTTGGGTAACACGCTGATTATAGGCGCATCCACAAAGCATCGACAGTTGTTGCTCAAGGACCGGAACAAACAAATTGCCGACCGAACATATCCCAGACCTAATAGATGGGCGACGTTTCAGGTGAATGAGGACGACATGGAAGCAGTGGTATCCGTCGTTCTTTGAAGAAGCGTTACACTTTGCTCGCCACGTCTGCCCGATTGCATCTATAATAATAGTAGCACCGTGGCGACAATTACAGAAAATGTTGTAGCGAGGGATCCTTTATTTTTTCGACGCAGACATGTTATAACATAATAACGAGTCATTTGATATAGATACGGTTACTGTCATTAGCAATGTAACCAATATCTTATAAATGACTGGTTCTTATCTATTCATTTCTACATCCATATTATTTATAGGTTCATTGTGCCAGGTCGCCAGTCTGTGAACTGCTCTCAGAGCATAATAAATGGGAAGGACCAACTCAAACGATAACACAGCGCTCTAATGTGGTTAACACTGTTTATGAACACTGTGTTGCGTTATCGCTAGAAATGATTACACGGATTCTTATGCGAAGTTGCAGGTTTTGAATAGTACGAAAATTAGTACTAAGTAGACCACAATTGTTTTAACGACATGCGACTGACATGTTCTGCTGCACTGACGGCCTGTATCGTGCACTGCGTTCACATAATAAGGCTGTGGTCGATTAGCATAATTCAGTTTTACCGTTATAGTCGATATGAATCGCACACTGGCAAACTGGATGATAAAGGATGTATTAGTTCTTCAATGAATCACTCTGTGATACCACCGTTCCATATACTTCCTCCATCACTGACTACTCCCACTCTCTCTATCATCCTGCGATGTTCGAAAACAAAATCTCAGATATACTTAAATCTCCTTGTTATGTTGCAAATGCTTGGATGCTTTCTTCAAAAGGCGGTAGAGAGAAATTTCGCTGTACAGAGAGAGCGTGAGTAGTACACTGTGAATATGGGGTATAAAGACTGTCCACTGATTCACTTAAGAGAGGTAAAGTATACCATTGTTATATCTGTCGGATAAGATGGCGACCATGGAAACATTGCATAGTCGAATACCCACTCGTCTCTGTAAGGGACCCTCTTCAAATCATTGGTTCCAAACATTCGTAGCAGCGTGCCCTGTACGAGCCGTAATGTCCAGTACGACAAACCCATTTCCTGAAGAGCAATCACCATGCCACGTTCAAACTCACTCACAGCCTGATATTGCGCACTTTGACGCTGACAAGGAACACCGGCACTTTCTTGCATGTTTCCTCTTTGTTTGATGGCTCTGTATCCACTCAGCGTGACACAACACCGACAAAAGAGGGGTCTGCTGGGACTATGTGCACACCATCTATCTGCAATCTTAATCAGCACATCCTCATATTTTGAGTGATTCAGACCATTAGTACTGGGTGTTGCTATTCTGACTAACGGTAGTGTACTTTGGTTTTTTGGTG
Organism: Vandiemenella viatica; assembly: GCA_031002005.1. Lineage (NCBI taxonomy): Eukaryota > Metazoa > Arthropoda > Insecta > Orthoptera > Morabidae > Vandiemenella > Vandiemenella viatica. The sequence goes on along the minus strand of CM061921.1, from coordinate 123,715,697 downwards.
GCATTGCTTGGTTTCATTTAATCTCTGAGTATTTAGTAACTGTAGTTGTTGAGTAACCGTTATGACCTGTAATTGGTTGACTATTGTGTTGTATTTATCTTTTGCTGGTGTAGCATTTTCGTATATATATTTTGTGAGTTTCTGGAGGATTGCCATTAGCTTGTTAATTTGCTTTTGCGCGTCTGCATTTCCATTCATGTGCCCAATCGGCTCATGCATTTCAAATTTCTTAGTTAAGGAAACAATCGTAAGTGGCTTAGTTACTGAATGATACAGGCGCTCGTAAATTTTTCTCCGTCTTCCTTTCTTCCTTAAAATTTATAATTTAGAAGTAGGCGAGATCAGTGTGCCGTAGTACATGGGGCAAATTCTTCTGTGTTTCATGTCACATTTTGAGAAAAAAAAGAAACAGTAAAGTGTATGAGATTCAGACTTGATTTTTTAAGTGGGGACAGTATCAAAGTCTTAGAGACCAGGGGTTGAACTTATGCCACTGTTCAACCGTTTTGATTAGGTTTCAAAGAGTACATTCATTATGGAGGTGTAACAATAACAGACCCCACCAATCATTTATATTAAAGTGAAACTTTTATTCTATCACCTCAAATTTGTCCGTTCATCTATCGCATGTCGCATTACAGCCTGCCAGGCGCATGCGCGCAGGTATGACGTGACCTAGTGCGGGGGCCTCATGTCCGTTAACACTCACAAGGGGAGGTTTTTAGTGTGGAAATCGCAATCGTAGAACGAACAAGTCTGGGAAAAAGTAAGTCACCTCTGGTTTCTGCCCTAAAGCAGTTCTGCCTAGTGGGCCTCCGTTTAAGAGAAATCGGGTATTAAAAAGAGCTTAAATGAGCTACATTTATACAGAAGACTGTTGGTTTATAATATCCATTTCGCCGTGCTCGTTGAGGTGGTGTGATCAGTTTCGGTGGGTCCGAGGTTCAATCCCACCACCAGCGATTTTTTTTCTATTTGTATTTTTTTTATTGCTATTCTATATTGAAGCATTAAAAATTGTTTTGAAACAAATTCTACTAGTTTTTTTTATTTTCCTATGACAAATACGGAAATATTAGGATGGTACCACCGAAATGTACGCATTTATGTCAGCCATGTGATGTGTATTTCTATCATCAGGTAAAAATACTAATAAAAAAGCTTCAAAATGCGCCGGAACTGTTGCAAGATAACCGTGCAATATGTTCTCGTGGAGATGCTGTTAAGATATATTCTCTCATTCACCACATTTTGCGAGCACCTGTATTTTATGACAAGATAAAATATTCCTGGTATGGTTCAAAATTAACGAATGAAAGGCCGAAATTTAAAAATGTTAGCGAAACCGCTTTCCTAAGTCAGTAATTAATACTTTATGTGACTGTCGAAACATATCCTTCATAAAATGTTCCTGGCTTAATTTGTGTTTCAAATGTTTTTATGATTTATACAATCTTAATATTTGCCTATTTGTCAAAGAAAAATAAAAAGTTTGTATATCTTGTTTCAACACAAATTTTTAATGATACAAGATGGAATTGCAATTAAAAAAATGGAAAAAAATGGCAATTGGTGAATCCATCGCATCTGATCACCCCGCCATAACGACCGCGGCTAAATAGACATTATGAACTAACGGTCTTCCGTAAAACTATAGCTCATTTACATACAATTTAAGTACTTTTTATAATCCCCGATTTATCTTAAACTGAGGCCCACCAGGCAGAACTGCTTTAGGGCGAGAAACCAGAGGTGACGTGCTATTTACCAGACTTGTTCGTTCTGCGATTGCGATTTCCACACTAAAAACCTCTCCTAGTCAGTTGAGATCTGTCTGGCGTCGACTACAGTTGAACTGAAGCAAGGTAATCGGCAACTGACGGGTGCTTTCGAATCGTCTCTTCCGAAAACAGGATGTTTTATTTCTTCGTCGATCTATCGCATGTCGCATTACATCGGGACGCGGAGTGGGGATAAAGTGAAAGGCGCTCGGCAGAGCAGCCAAGGCCAATGTGGCAGCGCCCATAGCTCGCATCAGTTGACCATTTAGCATTTATATTCTCACTTATTCTTGCGATTGTATTTATTATGTATTTCGTACTCTAATACATAGAATGAAATTAAAATTTATAGTTGGATATCTTGTTTAATATTGATTTCCCATTATCATTCTCATTTTCCATGAACGCAATTTTAATACCCTAAATCAAATAATTTTCCGAAAGTTTTCAGTTAAATGCTTAAAAAATGTTCACTTGCTTCGTGGTTTCATAAAACCACACATTTGTTATTTATTACTATATATTATTTAACTAACTATGTGGCAATTACATGCATTTATAAATTACTGTAAAGTAATCTGTTTATGGTAGGTTTCCACAAGTATGTTAGGAATATTAAGTATCGTCTGTTGAAAGGAGACGGTAATACAAATTATTTTTTTTATATTATTTTTATTTTGAAAAGTGCTTTTCTTTTTGATGGTAACAATAATATTCATCAGTTTGTGATGACATGAGCCTTGTCGTTCATAAAGCCCTGTCTTTTCTTATGGAGTGAAAGAGCTACTAACTCGTCTACTTCCTCTAGAGCGGATCTGGTGATCCTCATCAGCTAATTAACCACACTCATTAAGGGAAAGGTCATGATTGGCTACATCAGCCAGGTATGACCACAGATGAGGATTCTAGTAGTTGAGAGGTCCAATGTTAGACCGGTTCTGGAGTCCCTATGAGAAATTGAGATTCGTCAGAGGAAGGAATCCAAGGTCCCCTTCCCATGTATTTCAGATTTCCTAATCTTAAAAATCGAAAAGAGCATCCCGGATGTCACTGTGCGGTTAGATGTCGGCAATAGATCTCCGTGTAAATTTCCTATCAGTGTGATTAATTTTTTATGTTTCGTAAGAAGAGTACGAGACGAACACAATATTTACTTAAACCTACCCATGCCCTAGGATGGACTCAAAACGGCTTAATCTGAAGAATTCTTTCATACTTTCGGCGGCTTGCAGAAAATTGAATTCTTTAACCATGTGGGGAGAGCTATCGATTTGTTGCAGCGACTATGGCACTTCTGAGATGATCTTGGCTTTAGATTCCCTGAAAACAGTTTACCAATACTAATACACCATTCGAGTGAATACATTTAAAAAATGGTTATCTAAAGAAAATACAGATGTAGTAGCCGTTTCTCTATGTCGTTTTCTGATTTGGAATGAATTCAATACTTACAGTCCCTGCAGGTATTCTAAAATAAACGGAGCTTTTGAAGTTTGGGGAAATAACAAAATGCCGATGGTAGGCTATTCCAGAACGATTATAGTCAGCGTATGTGACTGAAATAGCGTCTTTCCTGATATATAACGCAACTGTTTAGAAGATTTACCTTTTTTGACATTTGTACCACACAATATATTCTTAACGATTATTCGTGCATCGGGAACATCGCAAAAGATATGTGGCTGGATATGTGATTTTCTAATTGCTCCGTGGCAGCTTGTTATTGAAGAGAGAAGCTTCTGTTAACCGAAATATTACGTTGGACATCCCACAAGTATATATAGCTTTTATAAATTACCTTGCAGACAACGATACGAGCAGTTTGAGATAATTCGTTAATGATGTAGTTATCAATATGAAAATAAAGTTCTGACAATTGTTTAAAAATTCAGTGTGATCTTGACTTTATTTCTATATAGTGCGATAAAAGGCAACTTAACTAAACTATAAAAAATGGACGATTCACATAATGAACAATGTAATCTCCTTGTGCGTGAGTACAACTCCTGATAATGTTTAATCTACTAAGTATTCGGTTGTAACAGTATAAAGCAACATGAAGTGGGATCTGCACGTATTTTAGATGGTAGGTAATTTATGGCAGTAATTGAAAGGTTGCATTAGAAAGAAGATACTGTATAAGACTGTGGTGCGTCCTGCCACTAATGAAACAGTTGTCCATCGAGAGTGATTACACTGATTCTGTGTCGTCACGGATTGGAATGCAGAAAGGAGAGTTTAAGTTTCGTGCAAAGTACGATCTGCAATCCACAATTTTGTGAATAGCAAGTTATAGATGTATATTTAAAATATAACTGCGAACGTTCTGTGCTGTTTGCGGTTGACCATGTAATAATCGAGGGACGTGAAAAAGACCTACCCATATAATCTTATATATAAAAATCAATGTACATTTGTTTGTACGTTTGTATGTATGTCCTCTATGTGCGCCTAAACCATTCATCCGATTATGGTGGAACTTTGGTGAGTTATCGAGTGCACGTCGGAGAAGGTTCCTAACAAATAAAATTTAAAAAAACCACCTCCTCCACCCCTTTACAACCCTTAATTTACACTAACCCGCAGATTTTGTCCGAGTTCCACCAAAATTTGCACACATATAAATTAAAACAAATTGAAAAATATTGCCTACATATGGTTTCCAAAAACGCAACCCCTCATCCCCTTCACATCCTCCTAAACTAATCAAAACCAGTTTGGGTGTTCCATGGTTTCCTCAGATCACTCCAGGCAAATGCCGGGATGCTTCCTTCAAAATACCATGGCTGAATCCCCACCCGTTCCTTGTCCCCAATCCCATCCCGCCTCGAATGACCTCGACGTCGACGAGGTGTAAAGCCGTAAGTAAAAAAAATCACATATTTTTTCCGATTTTTATGGAAATTTGTATACCTATACATTAAAACAAAGAGAAAAATACTGCATATATATGGTTTCCCAAAAATACCAACCCCTTTCCCCTTTACATCCTCTCAATTATTGTCAATGTTCTTTATACAAACTTACAATTTCTAATAGATTTTGAATTAAGTTTACACCCATATACTTTAAAACAATTAGAAAAATAATGTTTATATTTGGTTTGGAAGAGCCTAACCCCTTTCCCCCTTTAGCAGATCTCCTCTTAATTTGCAGTGATCTTTATAGCAATCCACATTAGTAGATGTATATCGAGCGTTTCAGCCCCCGATCAAAGGCGCTGCCGCCAACCGCCCCGCCCCCTGCCCCGCTTCCTGCGGTCGCTGCCCTATAATTCGAGGCAATTAGGTGCTGCCACCACCCGCCGCCTGCCACGCCCCCCTGCGGTCGCTGCCCTATAATTTCCTACCTGTACAGTTCTTGGTCGCCCACCCCACATTTGCAGAACCAAAACGACGCCACTAGAGACAATTGCCGTCCACCGCCCTGTTATTATGTACGCAGTCAAAATTCCGCCAAACCATTCGCCGCATTGTCATTATGTACCTGGTCGCCCGCCCCACCACCTGTAGCCAAACTCCGCCACTCGTATCGACACTGTATGAGCTGGATAAACGTTGCTCAGTAACATAACCATTTTTCTGTACAGCGGTCTGAAAATTGTAATTATTCACAAATTTATCGTAGCTATCGAAGTAATTAGCATATTTTGGTATAGTGTGGTGAACGGTTCAAAAACCCGTCTATTTTAAGAAAGCGGGTAGGAATTCTGTAAGATGAAGAAGGGAGAGGGTGAAACTTGGTTCAGGCCCATTCAGGCCTACTCTTCCGAAAGATACCAACAGGCTTAACGTCCCCCATCTACAAGGTTCGGGTAGACGCAAAAGCCACGGGGCGGGGAGTTAAAAGGAGTCCAAAATGGAGTTACGTGGTTTATCGACGCACCCTTAGCATAACAAATCTTCAGCTACCCCTCTACACTCTTGCCACGTATTCGGGAGGACGTGAGTTCGAATTCCCGTGCTGCCATCCAGATTTCGGTTTTCCATTGTTTCCCGAAATTACTCCAGGAGAATGCCGGGATGATTCCTTCAAAAGGCCATGGTCGAATTCATCTCCCTTCCCTGCGTTCCGTCCATTCCCGTGTCTAATGTCCTAGATGTCAACTAGGCGTAAAACACTTAAAAAAATGCTTCCCCACTATATCAGATGAATCTTTACTCTTCCTGTTCAAACACTTCTGGAAATATGTCAGGATCTGAGAGCTTTCCTCGAACTTCCATCTTTTCATCGACAGTGATGTATTCATTCACCGCAGGGGGCGAGGCAGGGGGCAGGGCGGGTGGCGGCGGCGCCTTTGATTGGGGGGTTAAACGCTCGATAGACATCTACTCACATTTTTTATCCAATTTCGATGGGACTTTGTATATGTATAATTTATAATATGAATACAAATCCTATTAACTACATTTGGTTTAAAAAGCCAACTACCCACCCCCTTTACATAAACCGAGCGTGGTGGTGTAACGGATAGCGTTCTGGCCTCGCATTCGGGAGGACGGCGGTTCGAATCCCCGTCCGGGCATCCAGATTTGGGTTTTCCATGGTTTCCCCAAATCACTCCAGGCGAATGCCGGGATGCTTCCTTCAAAAGGCCATGGCCGAATTCCTTCCCATTCCTTGCCCCCATCCTTTCCCGTCTCTAAAGACCACGTTGTTAAAAAGGGACGTTAAACTGTTACAAAAAAAAAAAAAAAAAAAAAACCTTTACATAAACCCCCTAATTTTTGGCAATGTTTCTTATATATACCCACAGTTTTTATACGATATCGATGAAACTTTGGACATGCGTACTTTAAAACAAACAGAAAAATACTGTCTACATTTTTTTTTCCGCAAGAATCCCAACCTTTACTCCACCCTTTCTTTATTGCAATTTTCCTTACACAAACTCACATTTCGTTCAGTCTGAATGGAAATTTTCACATGTAGACTATATATTGAAGCAAAGAGATAAATAGTCTACATTTGGTTTACAAACAACAACCGAATTTCCCCCATCACCTTAACTAAGCAAAATTTACAACTGAAACCATATAATTTTTTGAAAATATCTCGAAAATGGTGGGGAAATTTGCCAAAGTAGATAGCGATAATCTTAGAGTGTTAAACATTTTCTGTTAAATAATATTGGACCGATTCCGATCGAACAATTGCTGACAAAGAAATTCCAACTTGAATTTAAAAGATTATTTCAAACTTTTTGTGACAACACACAAATCTACAGTTTTTATTCGATATCGAAGGAAGTTTGCACTCATATGCTTTAAAATAAGTGAAAAAGATGTTTACATTTCGTTTAAAAACTGCATTTACTATCCCGTTTCACTCCTCTTAAGACAGATTTACACATGCATTTTTTCCGTGTTTAGCATTTCTCTCCAAAACGAACCGAGAGATATTTTGTATATGTGCCGAATGGAATTATCAATAACATTGTATATCGATGACTATTGCCATGAACTTGAAATTGAATGAAACCGAACTAAAAATTTATCTGTAAATATCTAACTTTAACTAAATACAAACTTTAAATGTATTCATTTAATCTATATGTGTAGTCAAGTCTAGCAATAGTGAAGCATTGCCGGGTCAGCTAGTATAAATTAAATATGTAAATAACATAAACCTAGATTATCACTGATAACGGTTAAAATCACTAATAAGACTTAAAATTAGGTATTTTTGGAAGAGGAATAACTAAAATCGAAAATAATAATGAAACAAATACTGGAACTGCTTTCACATTATATTTGTTTGAAATCTACAAAGCTTGTAAATATGACCATGAAGTCAGAAATACCATTTTATTTGTCGCAGTATTCCTATGACAAAATGAAAAACAATAAAATATACTGTTTTCTACCCGTGTTAACATATGGTAGCGGAACGCGAGGAATGATTATATTTGACGATCAAGAATACAATTTCTACAGATTCTTTTTTTTTTTTTTAAGAATGAAGGGTTGTTCACAGTAATAGCAAATAAGAAACAATTACATTAGGAGAAATCTTAGAATTATATTAATGGCTGGATCACAAGGAAGAAAGAAATGGATTCAATGTGTAGAAAGAAAAAATACATATGTGAAAACAATTAATTCATTAAATGTTGGTTTTAGAGTACCTGGAATCAAAATTATAACGAAATCATTGAACTAAAGAAGTATTAGTAAGATAGTAGAGAAGAAGATGTTAGTAAGATACTGAAAGTCGTCTGTTGCATTTTAAATCTGTACACATCATTATTCCGAAGCAGTCAAAATTCTGTCAAGTGTAGGATTGAATTTGAGGTCTAGAAGATGCAGACATTACTGTTACTTACTGCTGCAATGTTTCTAATTAAGTCTAGTCTGGCCGAAAACTGTAATAACTGAGTGTAAATCTACAATTAATAATAGTGTAAGCATACATAATGTATTAAAATTACAAACGAACTAATAAAATTAATGAATAACAAACCAAAATTTCACATCGAATACATTCTTACTATATCTATTAAATAATTATTTGATGCAGAATTATACTAAAAATGTTTTTATGGAAACATCAAAATAGAAAGAATCGTTTTCTCGGCTGGATATTAAAGTCACGAATGTTTGGTTCTCAGATGTGAAGATATTTATAGAAAAGAAAATGATTTGCTGAAGATATGACTAATTTTTTCAAGCTGGTCGCATGAAAAACTTGTAGATAAATTTTAGCGACGATATTTCTCAGCAGGTCGCATTTGGTAATTTTGCATCTGATTCCTGATCTGTCTACATATCTGCATTAAACTTTAGAGCGCTATTGTTTAAAACGCTGGTGGTAGTAATGATTCGAAGATAAGTTTTCTGCTTCTGCTATGAAGTGTATGTATTCAGAGGAAAGTTCTTACGGCATTTTCTTTCGCCGTATCGAGTGAGCCAATTAAGTAATCCGAGACAAGGTTTCAAGCTACCGACGATAGAAATACTTGTGGCTCAGATGTTATTATACGCCTGGTAAGGAAAATTCCGAATGCTATAGAAAGGAGTGCATTAGACTGGAGAATACTGCTTGTTGAATCATGATGAGTATATATAACTCGTGGATCTTGTAACAGACATACATCAAGCTGATGTAAATAAGTAGATAATTATTAATGTAATTTGATTATAGGTATACATTTTATAAATAATTATAATAACAGCATTATTTTCAATTCCTTGGCAGCAAGGTGAAGCGGGCCAGTGATGATTATACAGAAAACAGAGGATACCTAAAAAAAAAAAAAAAAAAAAAAAAAAAAGGAGAGAGAATGGGAACAGGATTGATGAGAAAGCAGTATTGATGTTGGGACTAAATGGTAAATGTGTGGATGATGGTTTAGGAGAATCGTAGTTGTATCAAAAAATAGTAAAGTTATGTAAAACAGTGGAGAAGATTTTGTTGCATAGATGTATAATTTGATGAAGGAAACGTCGGACATTAATCTTGTATAAAGAAATTGTGACTAAGGATGTTGGTATTGCTAAAGGTTGAATAAGGTAAGATAATACAGTTCTGTCCTGGAAGAAGACCCCAGAATGAGGGCCGAAACATCAGTTTCAAGAAACATGACGCGGCGCCACCCGGACAGCCAAGAATCAAGATAATACAAGCTACGGACTGGACAACTGAGGTAATATGACACATTCATAGAAGATGTTAGGCACGGTAATTTGCAGTAAAAGTATGTGTAGTAATGAATAGTTGACGAGCATCTAACGGTATAAACGGAACCCTAAATATAAACAGAAGACCCGTTTAATTTTTTTTTTTTTGCTGTCGTCAGTCTTTCGACTGGTTTGATGCAATCCTCCATCCCTTCCTATCCTGTACTAACCTCTTCATTTCTACATACCCCTTACAACCCACGTCCTCAATTATCTGCTTCATATATTCTAATCTCTGTCTACCTCTACAGTTCTTACCTTCGACTGTTCCCTCCACTAACAAATTAACCAATCCAGCATGTCTCAAAATATGACCTACCAGTCTGTCTCTTCGTTCTGTAAGCTTCTTCCATAAACTTCTTTTCTCACCCATCATTTCCAAAACTCGTTCATTTCGCACTTTGTCAGTCCACCTAATTTTCAGCATTCTTCTGTAGCACCACATTTCAAAAGCTTCAATTTTCTTTCTTTCCGGTATTCCTAAAGTCCATGTTTCGCTACCGTACAGTGCTGTGCTCGACACATAGAGTTTTAAAAAGTTCTTTCTAATTCCTAGATCAATATTTAAAACTAAAAGATTTCTCTTTTTCATGAAGGCTCTTTTTGCTAGTGCTATTCTGCTTTTAACATCATTCCTGCTTCGGCCATCGGTTGTAATTTTGCTTCCCATGTAACAGAACTCATTTACTTCTCCTATTGCATACGATCCTATTTTTATATTTAATTTACTTGTATTGGTATCATTTCTGCTACATTTAATCACTTTTGTCTTGCTTTGATATAATATAATGTGTTTAAAAAAGATTTACCATTAGAACCTTAATTTTAGTGTTGTGTCAGGAGATCCGGTTGGAATTTCACCTCTGGGAACTATTGCTCTCTTATGCGAAGTGTGTTGGAACTCTTCCGTGATTCGAAACTCTAGATCCGCTAACACGAGGTAAGCACTACCACAAAGAGCGATGGAGCTCAAATCGCTATGACTAATATCTTCATGACAACGACGAAGGCGAAGTTCAACTGTAAATTGAATCGGCCACTGAACTGAGTCCTCGGCAAGTTCAGAATAAAGGCCCATTCCCACTTACCGTCAGCTCAGCTCGCTATACACGTAATCCAATGGGAGCATTCACACTACGCGATCCGCTCAGGTCAGGACAAGGCAGATCGACCTGAAGTTCACGCCACCACCGATCAACAACGGCCAAGACTTTTTTTATGTTTATTACAATCGTTCACCGTATTTACGCTTTACAGATTGGAGTAAAAAAAAACATGAATTGAAATGAAAAGACAAGAACACATGGAACGGCGAGGCACTTTGAGTGAGATTAACTCATTGAGTCCCTCAAGAACATTGAACATAATAATCATTTATGAGCTTTATCAGGTGCTGTCAGAATTGGTTGTAGTTCTAAGTGTCCATATAGAACAGAAGGTCCAGGGGTAAGAAGCTGATGATTCTTGTAGGTCTGTCGGATCTGGTGCCCAGGTAGTAATAAACGGCTTCTGGCGCTCTCAGATGATGATGGTAGAAGAGTTGTGCTTGCTCTTGGATAAACTGCGTGATGGTAGGCAGTCCGAGTTCGCGATGCAGTTGGGAATTACGGACGAACCATGGGTCTTCCACGGAGATACACAAGATTATGTTTTGAAACGACTGTATCCTCTTGACATAGCTGGTAGCGGCACCTCACCAGACTAGGCTGGAGTAGGTCAGCAGTGATCGAATTAAGGAGATTTATAGTAGGAATGTGATGTTACTTTTGAGAGAAGACTTCTGGTTGATAATAGGATATAATTTAGTGAGCCGGGAGTAAGCGATGTTGATTTTGGAGTTAATGGAGGCGTTCCAGGTCAGTCGGCGGCCCAGATGCACTACCAGATATATGACGATCTCGTCGGGGCGTTACCATGGTACAGATATGCCATTGATAACAAGTTGGTAGAGCTGTACGTCGGAGAGTGAAGGTCATTGTTTCACACTTATTTGGGTTCAGTGCGATGCGCCACATATTTAACCAGTTAGTTAAGGAAGTCAGGGCCACTTGAAGGTAGTGAACGGCTGTATGAATATCTTCCTGGGAGTTGAAAAGTGCCGTCTCATCGGCGTACATTGCTACAGCAGAAGTGGTCAGATAGAGGATATAAGGGCTATAGATATTGAAGAGTGCTAGTCCGAGGACAGAGCCTTGTGGAACACCAGCTAGGACAGAACTGGGAGTGGATTTGATTGAATCCATTTTTACAGAGACTGTGTGTCGGAGTAGGAAGCTTTGGAGGATTCTGTACATTTACTGGTGTATTTGAAATCCGAACTGAAACGTGGATATGACTGATGCCTGTCTGAGAAATTTTCATATGCGTTTCTTGATGATTCTTTCAAAGATTTTCGATAGAGCCGCAAGTAAACTTATTGGTCGGTAACTGGCTGGTTGGTTGGTGAATTTGCCGGATTTGTTGAGAAACAGTTATTTACGCGTTTTCAGGAGGACGGGAAATAACCAAGGCGGAGTAGCGCACGAAATATCTAAGGCTTTATCAGGAAGATGTTTGAGGGCCACATTGTGAATTTTGTCATGGCCAGGGGCTTTTTTGAAAATGGCGAGCGTAGAAAGAAATGGATCTCATGGGATAAAGTAAACGAAATTAACAGGGGAGCGGTGGGGTAAAAATGAGGAAGATCCTCTATTTCAGTTGCCGATTGGTCGTCGTGTGCTGTATTGGGAGTGAAAGATGATTCGAAGTAACCAGCGAGTATTTTACATTTTTCTCCATGGCTGGTAAAGTAAGTCTCCTAGTCGGAGTGGAGGTATGGTGAGAGGTTCACGAAGGATCCGTTTAGTCTGCTTCCAGAGAGAACCGTCGTGAGGGCAGACACCTAAGAGATGGCGTTGTTAAGAATAGAAACGGTACGAGTCCAGTATTTGCTTGACTTGGCGGTTTAGTTGATTGAGTCGAGTACGTAGCCACCGTAGTCGCTGAGTATACTACTGCCTTCTCACGTGATGCTTGGCTTGAAGCAGGTTGACAATTTCCAACGATAGGGTTTTGTGGAAAGGAATTGATCTAGATGGCCGTGGAGGAGCTAGAGGAAGATAAAGACGAAGATCTTCGCTGAGACGACGTTGAAATTTAGCCCAGTAAACGCGGCACATTAAAAGTGAGGCGGAGCATTTATTTCAAAAGTGGCTACTACTACTGGGCAATGGTCAGAGTCGAGTTCAGGTAGCACTTGTGTATAAAGAGGATGGAAAATTTGTTTCACTAGTATTAAATCCAGGATGTTTGGGAGTACGTGAGGGTTATGGGAATAATTGGTTGATTGGTATTTACTAGTGATATGGTACGCGCTGTCATTGGCTGCCTGTAGGAGGCGACGACCATTAGGTGTAGTAACTCTACATCCTCAGAGGTCGTGTTTGCTATTCAAGTCTCCCAGTAGTATAATGGGAGACGTGGTAGTTAATAATGTATTGAAGTCTTGCCGTTCCACTCGTTTCGATGGTGGTTTGTACGCAGCTATGATGGTTAGGGATTGCCCGTTCCACGTAGAAAGCTTGATGGCGCTGGCTTCTAAGTTAGACAATGTTTCCAGAAAGATGGTAGAAGTTCCTTTTGATAAGTAGTGCGACTCCGTCGGAGGCGGTAGCAGCAATACGATCTTCCCTATAGATAGAATATCCTGGAATGGTGAAGCGCTCTTGCGGAAGTAGATGCGTTTCCGAAATGCATGCAACGTGGATATTGTATCTGGAGAGAAACTCGCGGAGTCCTTGTCGTTTAGATTTAATTCCGTTGGATTTCCAGTTTATGAGAGAAGAATAGGCTGGACGTAGTCTATTAGTCAGTACGCAGTAGCTCCATGATGAAGTTAATCAGTAATGATTCAAATCGAGGAAAAAGTGATTGGATAATATGAAGGAAGGGGTGCAAGAGAAAGGTTTGCGGTCTTTCCAGTGTTGCAGTAGAGGAAGCGCTAGCGAGGTTTGTAGATTCTTTGCAACGATGTGAATGTTGGGAGGCCATTGTGGTACAGAGGCTGGGTTGTCAGAGCTGCCTGGCACTGCGGGAAAATTACATTCATCAAGGAGTGGTGCCTGAAATGCTTCTGGAGGGGATGGGGTAGTGGAAGCTGGGATTTTCGTAGGTGTCAGGATACCTGTAAGTTGTTTGTTTCCTTTAATGGTGATGAAATAGGTACAGCCTCAGTAATTAGCCTAATGCTTACCGCCACAGTTAAAACATTTTATGAAGGTTTGTTTAGATTTTTGACGTTCGGAATAGAGGTGGTATTCTGGACATTTTACACATCTAGGAGGAGAAATTGTTTGTATTTCCGAAAGTGGACATTTAGTACATTGTGTAATTGTTGATTTTTGCGATGCACGGCAGTAAACACTTGCTAGCACTTGCGAGCTCGTATGGTAGAGCACTGCAGGAAGTGCACACGACCTGTGCTCTCAGCGACCAAGATCTGAGCTGAGTTGAGATGGCCGCCAGTGTGTCACATCAAATCAAAATGGATGATTAACGTCTAATAGTGGTTGTTCGAGGTTATAGCAAATTGTATGATTCGTCACACATAACCGCATTGTGGACAGAGATTGGGAAAGAACTCCTACAAGATAAGCAAATGTAAATTAGAATTTGGTAAGTTTAAAACAACAATAGATCAATTAATAAACGCGAAATTCTTTATTTATTTCGTAAAAACATTTTCTCGTAAGCAATAAAAGAGAATAATGAATAAAAAATAAATGCTTTAATAGTATCTAAATTCTAATTATTATAAAGTTTACAAAATTCAAAATAATAAATTCAAATATTATTACATGTTTGCGTAAAGCCATGGAGCAGATCCTGATTTCGAATAAAAAAATGTTGTGAATTTACTTCTTGTATCAAAAGATTCTTTACGAGAATTAGCACCCAAAAATGGAATTTTTGTAAAATAGGCTCGTTCGTCCTAAGATTCACTTTCTACAAGGCATCTTTCCGTACATAACTGAGCAAAATACACATTGCTAAATTTGTATTATCAATGAATCCGTGAGCAGAATTAGTTTTTTTTTTTTTAAATAAATTCGAAATCTTTGAGCTAACGCATTTACCACCACTCGTCTCGCACAGCATAGCCGGTAGTTAAATTTTTTTTTCTGTTTGCGCTTGAACCTCTGGATACGGTCTTAGAAGATACGTTTTGTGCGGAAAATCCCAATTCCTCACAATAACATGAGGGGCAGTATTATCAGATCCTGGCAGCTTTTAAAACTAGGAATATCCCAGGTATCACTGACTTGTTCTTTCCCTAATTTAGAATTTGCAAAAATTCTTTCACTGTTCTTTCTGTAGGATCCGATATCTACACCAAAAAATCTTTAGTCTGCGCCCTATAGAGCCTGTAAAACTATTGAAAAGTTTTCTTATAGTTGTAGTAATTAGCCGACTTCAAAAAAAAAAAAAAAAAAAAAAAAAAAAAAAAAAAAAAAAAAATGGAGGAGGTTCTCAATTCGTCTGTATTATTATTATTTGTATGTATGTTCAGCGATATCTTCACCAATTTTGAACCAATTTAAATGATTTTTTTCAGTGGATAGGGTACACCTCTAAAGTGGTCCCATATGAATTTAATTGAGAAACCACCCCTTCTACCCCATTACACCCCTTAAGTTTTATATAAATCTACATTTTTTATCCAATTTTGGTGGAACTTTGGACATGTATAGTCAAGAATAAAGAGAAAAATACTGTCAAATTTGGCTTGAAAAAACTGAACCCCTCTCCCCCTATCCACCCCTTAATTAATGGCAATTTTCTTTATACAAAGCTATGGTCGACACTATTTAACTGATCTCCATTAAAGTTGGCATATACACGTAATTTTTCATGGAAAAGGTTTCTGACAAAAAAACACCCTTTACACCCTTTAATTTTATAGAAACCTGCATTTCTTATCTGATTTTGATTGAACTTTGCACGTGTATATTTTAAAACAAAGAGAAAAATCCTGTCAACATTTGGTCTGCCAGAGTTCAACCCCTCTTCCTCCGTCCACCCCTTAATTTATGTTAATGTTCTTTATAAAAAGCTACAGTCGACACCGTTTGACCGATTATCATAAACGTTGTAACATACATGTAATTTTTCATGGAGGAAGTTTCTGACCAAAATTTTAAAAAAAAAAACAAACCCTCCTTCCCTTTACTCCCTTTAATTTTTATACGAACCCACATTTTTTATCCGATTTCGATGGATAGTCAAAAATAAAGAGAAAAATACTGTCAACTTTTGGTTTGATAAAACTGAAGCCCTCTCCCCGTATCCATACCCTTAATTTTTGACACTGTTCTTTATACAAAGCTACAGTCAACATCATTTAACTGATCCCCATTTAAGTTTGAATATACATGGAATTTTTGATGGAGAAGGTTTCTGACCAAACAAAATAAACTAAAAATAATAATAATAAAAAAAAACACCTTTTACTCCCCTTAATTTTATAGAAACCTACATTTCTTATCTCATTTTGATTTAACTTTGCACGTGTATACTTTAAAACAAAGAGAAAAATCCTGTCAACATTTGGTCCGCCAAAGCTCAACCCCTCTCCCTCCTTCCACCCCCATAATTTTTGTCAATGTTCTTCACAAAAAGCTACAGCCGCCACCGTTTGACCGATTACTATGAAAGTTGGTGCTTATATGTATTTTTTTTCACGAAGAAGGTTTCTGACAAAAAAGTCCAAAACCACTTAATTTTTATTCGGTTTAGATCGAACTTAGCAGATTTTGACTATAAAACAAAGAGGAAAACAATATCAACTTTTGGTTTGCAAAAACTGAACCCCTCTCCCCGTTTCCATCACTTTGAATTTTGTCAATTTTATTTTTAAAAAGCTACAATCGACAACATTTGACAGATCTTTATGACAGTTGGCACTTATGTATATATTGACCAAAAAATCCAGAAACTACTCTTGCTCCCCTTTTACATCCCTTAATTCTTGTAAAAACCCCATTTTTAATCCGATTCGGTGGACCTTTGCATGCATATACATTAAAACAATTAGAAAATTAAAAATGCTGTCTACATACCTTTCACAAAAACGCCAACCCTATTCCCTTTTCTACCCCTTTAGTTACTGTCAATGTTCATTATATAAAGCTATCGTTTATATCTGATTTTGAAGGAAGTATTCACATGATTACTTCAAAACAAACAGAAAAATACTGTCTACATTTGGTTTCGAGAAGCAAAACCTCTCTCTCCCTTTCCACCTCCTAAATCTACACAAAGCAACAATTTCCATCCAATTCTGAAGGAAATTTTTCACACGTGTACTATAAAACATATAAAACAATTGTGTTTAAATTAGGTAGCAGAAGCCCAACACCTCTCCCCTTCTACTCCCACCCGTCCTAATTTCCAGTGTTCTTTATTGATACCCACAGTTTTTATCAGATTTTGATGGAACACTGCACATGTATCATTAAAAACAAAGAAAAAACATAGTGTCTACATTCATTTTACAAAACGCAACCGCTCACTCCCCTGACGCCATTTAATTTTTGCAAATGTTCTTTACACAAAGCAACAGTTTTAATCTGGCTTCGATGGAACTTTGCACATGTATACTATAAAACAAAGAGGAAAGTACTGTACACACTATCTATACAAAAACCAAAATACTTTTCTTCTCCACACCCCTTAACTGTTTTTTATACATACCTATAGTTTTTATCTGATATCAATAGAAATTTATACACATATAATTTAAATCAATCTTAAAAGGCAGTCTACGTTTCTTATATCAAAGCCCAGTCCCTCTTCCCCTTTACCTGCACCCATTTTAATTTGCAATGTTATTTACAGAAATCCACAGTTTTAAATCCTGTCAAAATCAATTAAGCTATTTTTAAGTCATTGCAGCATATTTATAAAATAATTGTGTCCTAATGTCTCAACACGTACTTCAGATTTCAACTTGGACCCGAAACTTTCATGTTGTGAAAATCAGTTAAAAATCTATATTTTCTGTGTGATGCCGGAACAAACAGATATATTCCAGAGACAGATTTGTGTATGTGCTATGTATTAACGGCCAGATGTTAGGATGTTACATGTTTCGATTATCTAGCAGCAGCTTTAACAGATGTTATGATTAGATAGAAACACAGCCTTAACCAAAATGTAAACTGACATTCCATAGCACAACATCCAATTCTCTCCGATCTGGAAGTTGTTGGAGTATATAAAGATAGATTTTTTTTTTTTTTTTTTGAAAGCAAGTACTTTTACCACTGAGCTACCAGGAAGTTCGAAAAATTAGAACTGCTGCGGTATATGTAAAATATAAATCTAACTATAATACCACTAAAAATTAAAAAATACAATAATTGTTTAAAAAAACATAATACCGCCTTAAAAAAGCACATTAAAAATTTTAAAATAACTTTATACTTTGCTTAGAAGAAAGAAAACCTAAATGGACAATATTTTACATTACTGTTATTGAAGTTTTTACATTAATTACTTATTTTTGGAGTATGTGCCAGCCAAAGCAAGAAAAACAAAAAGATTAAAACAATAATGAGTAATAATATATAAAAAAACATGTTACTACTTACCTACATTTAATGCTAGAAACATGTTTCGACAAAACTGAAACATAGAGATAATACGCCGATATTATACTAATTTTAAAAACTTTACTGCATGATGCAGCCTACGAACTGACACTGCAGCGCCAGAGATATGCCTGGATACAAACAAGGCCGGGCCAAAGATTAAAATACTGTTCATTTGTTTCTCTAAGCTGTCTTCCGCAATAACACTATCTGCCTCACGACATGCTTTAAAATATTCTGAATTTTTGTTCGTATGACCCGTTTCTCCTCGAACCCGAAATAAAGTTCAGTGATGCGATGTGACAGCTGGAACCGATTCCAAAAATAACTAATTAATGTAAAAATTTCAATAACAGTGATGTAAAATACTGTCCATTTAGTTTTTCCTTCTTCTAAGCAAAGTAGTAGGTTATTTTAAAAATTTTTAGTGTGCTTTTTTTTAAGGCAGTTTTTACGTTTTTTAAACAATTATTTTATTTGATCCACTATTAGATGGAGCTACTGTTTCTATTGTTTCTATGTGTTTCTGGTCTATAGCTCCAAGGGAGTTGGGAAAATTCAAGGATGTCCAAATATAAACAAGAAACGAATTTCTTTACCAAGAGTGTGAACATTACAATACCAAACGGTCTTGTAGTGGACAAGTACATCCAAATATTGAATATAATTCTTTCGTTGATTCGGAATATACAGTTCATCCAGAATTATTACTTTCGCAGATAATTCGGTTAAAAAAAATACCTATCGAGAAAGTTAACAAAAACGAAATTATAATCTAATTATAATCTATAAACAGAAGTAGAAAGGTTTATTAAATCAGAAGAGACAAAATACAAATATTAATAAAACATTGTTAAAGCCAATTCAACTATATTTAGTGCACGTAACTGCAACAAATAATTAACCTAATATTTCCAAGGGTTTCTGTGCAGCAACAAATGAAAAGTTGTTTAAACACTTACAACTAGATCGTAGTAACATACTAAGAAGAATGTAAAAGGACACACAAACCACTTTTCTTGATTGTAGGTAGTAACCACATCGGATTGACTGTAATGACAAGAAACAGTGTACTCTTAACGAATGTGCAAAAGAAATGTTCACTCATAATAATAATTCCGTGTGTGGTGTAATGACCTGGAGACAAGGTTTCTATTAGCTGTGCATTCCGCCCCTGTCGTAGCCACCTTAACCTAACACAGCAATCAGACCGGGTACAGGGGGCCTTCAGCTTAACGTGGAATCCGAATCACAGAACCTTTCTGGCGTACTTCACAATACACAACAAGCTGTGCCAGAGGTGAAGGTCATGTTAAGCGTCTTTGAAAATCCCCGCCGAGACAGGGATTCGAACCGGGAACCTTTCAATCTCCAGTCAGAAGCTTTAACCACTAAGCCACAAGGCCACTTGTTCACCGATCATTTGTTGTTGTTTAGCGTCCGTTGAGAGCAGGAGCCGAATTTCGTATTATATTTATCTTTTAGTGGTGCAGATTTAAGTTAACCTGTGGTTATTTACTGTTTGTTGTTAGTGCTCATCATTAGCTGTCGCGTGACTCCTGAGAGCAATAGTCGAATTTCGTATTACATTTATCTTACGGCAGTATATATTTGTTTATTTTTTATTTTTTTACTTATGGCTTTACGCCTCGTCGAATTCGAGGTCATTAGAGGCGGGATGGAACTGGTGGCAAGGAACGGGTATCAATTCAGCCAAGGACTTTTTAAAAGAATCATCCCGGCATTCGCCTGGAGTGATTTGGGGCAGCCATGGAAAACCCAAATCTGGATGCCCGGACGGGGATTCGAACCGACGTCCTCCCGAATGCGAGACTAGAGCGTTAACCACTCACCCACCACGCTCGGTATGGGCGAAAGAATTTAAATCTTAAAGTATGAAAGGTAATAATAAAAACTAATCACAAAGGGATAATTTGATGCATGGGTAATTTATACCAGCGCATGGGCTCCATTGCAAATAAATTAATTAAATTCTATTTAACAATAATGAAATTTAAAAGTACAACATAAAGGAATGTAAAAAGGCGTGGGGTGATTTAATAACGACTCTACCTTAAAGAATATCAAGCGATAAAAATATGAAATAACTGATATCAGGCAAACCACTCTATAAAAAAAATTGGAGGTAATTTTTTGGCCAATGACTTTATTTGTATTCTCATTCAAAAATTAAGTCTTACTGAATTGTTGGTCATCCTATCACTGTTGAATTTTTTTTTTTTTGATATTTAAAGATTATTTATAAGTTTTTATTTCAAATTGTTACAAAGGTGTTGTTTTAGATTTCCAAACAAGGTTTTATTTTTGTTTATTTTTTTAGTTTGTGTTGTTTGCATGTGTGTATAAATGTGATGGAAATATCAATAAAATTTTCAATCTCATCCAGACATCCGAGTTAGGTTAAATTTTGCTCACGAATTAAGAACCAATGATTATAAAATAATTTTGCTGCTATGTCCTGGTATTCTCATTACTTTGATAGTTACAACAGAAATGTGGTTTAACCGTCATTTTATAGATGTCGCAAAGATACTTTTTTTGTTAAAATCGTTAACATTACAGGTTATTATGTTTACCAGATTGACAGCAAATGTTTCTCCCCATTCACAAATTTACTCTTCACCCACTTCTAGACATCAGAATTCGGCACATATGTCAAGAACTGATGACAATACAGTAATTTTATAGCTCTGTCCTGGTTTCTCATAATTTTGACAGTAACAACAGAAAAGTCGCTATACCGCCATTTAACAGCTATCGCTAGGATTTTTTTAAATTAATATATAATTATTTAAACTACGGGCTGTTATGTTTACTAGATTGACAGCAAATATTTTACGGTTTAGTCGTGGTGTCACGTATGTTGCTAGGATACTTTTTTTATTTAAATTTACAATTAGTTTTAAATAGTAGGAATTATATATGTCATATTTTTTATTTGTTCCTATACCCCTTTCTAACCATCAATTGATATTAATATATTTAAATTTCGATTTTGGTTTTCGTGGTCACAGAGATAAGCGACATCGCTTAAACTGAAAGTTGTGCAGCATGCTGTCAATTAGTAGTTTTTAGTTAGTTCGTACTATTATAGAAGAGTAGTCTTCTATGTTTCCCTGCTATTGGATCTCTTCCCATTAATCGTGGGAATAATGATGAAAGTTGAAATGACCTCACGAATAAAACGAAGATTGGTTAATAATAAAACTATACCTTAAGAAAATTAAAAAAGCAATGTGTACTAAAATTTTTTAATAAATTTAAAATACACGCTTCTGTAACAAGGTGAACTAAAACTATAAAGTAACAATGTTTAATAAAAACAAAAAACACGCTTTTGTAGCAATTTGAACTTAAAAATAATTATTAAATATGAAGATTTTATTCATAAACTATGATATCCCGCAAATAAGTATAGCTTAATTTTATGAATAAGCTTAAAATAAGAATAAAGTCAGTAAGGGCAAATAAACGTTTTTAATGTAAAAAAAGGCATGGGGTGGTAGGTATCAGCTGTAAATAAAGAGCATCACATGCTTTTTTTTATATATTATAGTTAGTTTGCACTGGCCGCCTCCTGAACCGTTCTGATTATTTTGTGGGGAGTAATAAAACTATGTGGGAACACATATTCGGTGTAAAGGACACGGTGTGATAGACAGAGACAACAAGAAGCGAACCGACAGTGTCTCTTTCCATCTTCCAGAAACGTAGAGGCCACACGTAGAGGCCACAGGTAATATTTGATGGCGACTTGCACATGAAGAAATAGCGATGTTAGGGTTTCATTGTTAAGAACTGGTGAAGAGTCTCCATTGGACGGTGTTCCATTTTATTTCTCCCAGTCCTCTCACCGCTATGACAACATGACAGATTTTGATTTGTAAATTGCCGTTATTTGTGTCAATGTTCCATTTATTAGTACCATGTTTCACTCTAGCTTTGGATGTAAAATTTTCATGTCGATCAGTATACATATTTTCAATAACAGAACAATAAATTTCAAATTTTTAGTTCGAGATAACTTAGATTCGTGAGAAATATATTAACGCAAAATATTTTCACGTGACTCCTAATTTCACAAACAGATAAAATCGCATTGGCCTTAGTGGAAAAAAAAAAATCTTAAACACATCAAAAAGTTAATAAAACTGTTTTATGATAGCAGGTTGATAGAATATAATTTTTTTTATCGAATTATCAAGAGCAAACATAATTATCGTATCTGGCAACCAGTGGAAAATACTTGTCTAACACGGTGTATAAAGAAGATTTATTCCAGAGCCTGAAATATGGTGAGTAGGGGTGGATCATTAGGAATAACATTGTTCCACAGTACGTGATATGAGAGTGAAATGTATTCATCAGTCAGCTCTTCGCTTGTCGAAAACAACACATAACAAACCCTCATAACATTTTACAAATAAACGTGTATAAGTCTAGAATTGTCGTGTATATACCGTATATTTTGGTTTTACTAAAACATTTTTTTCCTTTTATTGGGACAAATTTAAGCTGAAATAAGTTTATAATCACAAATTTCTTTATTTTTTAAAACGCATGACGAAACGCTGTATTCCATATTAATCGGACACTTGTGGTTGTAAAGTCTCCAATCCTATTGCACTGATGTGCAACAGAGGAGGTGAGATCTCTGTGGCATCTGACTTTGTTTAAACGTTCTAATAGCATGTTGCGTTTTAATTATCATTATTACTTATGGTTCGAAGAAATCTTTATAATAAGAAAGGATTCATTTCTAGTTTAGTCTGTGATCAACCACAGGGATACAAATTAAGTACCTAAAGTTTTTCGAGGAATTATTGAATTAAAGTATTGCTTTTTTTTCTCTTTACACTACATTTAATTCGGTCCTCGTTTTTTACTCCTAAATCGTTCAGCTGTATTATAATATATTTCAAGTAGATTTTTTAAAAACGGTTATTTATAATTTTCCTGATTTATGAACGGTCCTAAGCTCAAAGAGCTGCTAATGTTGTATATGACACTTTGAGAACGGATGGGAATTCGGCCGAGGACTATTGAAGAAACCAACCTGGCAATGCCTGGACTGATTTGGGGAAACCATGGAAAACCCAAATCTGTAAGGCCGGACGGGGATTCCAACCCGCATCCTCTCAAATGCGAGGCCAGAGCATTACCGCTCAGTTTCTACGTGAAGGTGTCGCATTGTTTTTGGTGCTTTGCCACGTAACAATTTATCAAAAAAGCTTAGAAATCCGTTTATCGGGTGGAGTGTAACAATATATTTTCTTATTGCCTGACGGCTACTTAATGCGCCAAACCTGATAATCCCACCTGTTGAAGAGGCCTACAATTCAACGTGGAATCTGACACCCGAGATTCTTGACATCTCACATTAACAAACCAAACATTTTCCACAACGTAAGATCAGTTTTAATACCTATAACAATTCCAGCCTTGCCCGGGAATCTAACATGGGAACTTCTATATGGCTGCGACGTGCCTCAATCAACTACGCTACCTCCGCTTTGACTGCTTGCAATGGATGTGTGAGTTACCCTCCAACACAGCCAAACGCCTTTTGGTTTATGCTTTTATATTTTAATGAATGAAAATTTTGTGGCCGAAAAATATAAAAAAAACTACTCGCGGCGAATGCACTATTTAATAATCATGCAAGAAGGTTATAAATATGGAAACGTCCAAGGGATACAGGGAGATATCAGCAAGAATATATTGTCATGTAGTAACCTACAACCAGAGTCCTTCGGCGTAGCGGGATCGTTGATGAACACACACACTTTAACGCAACGAAGCTTCATTAAACAGTTCTACAGTACAGGAGCACGGAGCGAACTGACTCCAGCTAGAAAGGAGTATCGCTTATATAGTAATGAAGAACAGTCTAGAACATTAACACTAGTTACAACAAGAACATTCCAGAAAAGTTTACGCAAAGTTAAGAAATTAAAATTTTACAGGACTCGTTGGATTTGAACCCACGCCCTTTAGTCCCACAGTTTCTTAGCGTAACCACAACACTACAACAGTCTTTCCTTCTTCATCGCCTGATCCTCTTGATGTGCGCCAATATCATAGTCAAACGGAGATTCAGGAATCAAGTTCTAGAGTGTAGAGCATACCCAGGATCAGACATAAACTCCAACAATTTTCTGATAGTTATGAAATCGCAGGCTGAAATTCAAGAGAATAAGGAAGAAATACAAGCAAAACAGACTGGAACTGAATAAATTGAAACAATCTATGACGAGAGAAAATTTTGCAGAAATGGTAGACGTGGGTCTAAGAAGTAACTATGACAGGAGCTTGATTGAGGAAGAATATAATGCATTGAAGACCGAAATAATGAAAGATAGTAAAGCTACATTAGGCTATAGGGAACAAGCTGCCCGAAAACCTTGGATCACAGAAGAAATTTTTAAGTTAATACATCAGAGGAGAAGGCACAAAAATGCTCAAGATGAGGTAGGAAGAGAGCAATACAGACAATTTAGAAATCAAATAACAGGAAATGAAAAAAAAGCAAAAGAAAGATGGCTGCAAGAAAAGTGTGGAGAAGTATAAAAGTAAATGGTCTTAGGTAAAGTAGATGTGGCGTATAGGAAGAACAGTTGTTGGTGGTGGTGGTGTTTAGGGCGCGTCGACAGCGAGGTCATTAGCGCCCTAGGAAGAACAAATAGGATTTAGGAGAAATGAAGAAAAGAGGTATGATCATTAAAAGCTGCCGATACGAAACCTCTTCTAAGCTCAAAAGCTAGAGCTAACTGATGGAAGGAATACATAGAAAAACTGTATGACGAGGTTGATTTGAACAACAGTGTCGTCGAAAAGTAAGGCGTTGTCGACCATTCATGACTAAGGTCATCCTGTTTCAAGACTTTGATAGAGCTTTGAATGGTTTAAAATGAAATAAGGCAGTTGGAATTGATGAGATTCAGCCAGAACTTCTGAAATCACTAGAGAAGAAGTAGTCCAGAGATTATTCAATCTGATATCAAAAAGTTATGAAATTGGAGAGGTTCCAAATGATTTTAATAAAAGTGTTTTCTTCACACTTCCAAATAAAACACAAGCTGACAGATGTGAGAATTATCTAACATCACAATGTTCAAAATTAATGAACAGAATAACGTACAGAAAAGTGAAAAGTGTAGTAGAAGGGATAGTAGGTGAAAATCAGTTCGGGTTTAGGAAAAACCGCGGTACAAGAGAAGCGATAATAGCATTAAGATAAATACTTGAAGGGCGGATCAAGAAAACAAAGATACTTTTATGGCATTTGTTAATTTAGAAAAAGCTTTTAATAATATTAGGTGGGACAAGATGGACAACATCTTAAAGAAGTCGGGTCTAGAATACCGAAATATAAGAATAATTTGTAATCTATTTACGAATCAAGTACAATAAAATTAGAGAATTATGTGAGACACTCTTAAAAAGGGTGTGAGACACTCTTAAAAAGGGTGTGAGACAAGGTAGTTGTCTGGTATCCCGGCCCGACACCGTCACATGTCCAGAAGACTAGAAAGAACCCCTCCGTGCCACAGAACTACCGTCCTATCAGACTGCTCCCATCAATCAGCAAAGTGTTTGAGCGATTACTGCTTAGATGCCTGAACAACCACATTGCACAGCAAAGAATCCTTCCAAATCATAACTGGGATTTCGCCGTGGACACTCCACCACCCAGAAACTGTTCAGGGTGGTTGAAACTACCACGCGTACCTTCAGTTTTAAGGACTACTGTGGTCTAGTACTACTGGACATCTTCCTGTCCTTCGACTCGGTTTGGCATGCCGATCTTCAGCTGAGTCTATACGAGCTGGGGTTCTCAGGCAAGCTCGATAAGCTGATTAAATCGTACTTGGGAGCCCGCACTTTGTGGGTACGTGTCGGAAACGTCACCTCTATACGGAGTGGAATATATGCGGGAGTACCTCAGGGTTCGGTCCTCGGACCGCAGCTATACTCCTTATACACGGCTAATGTGCCAAATTACGACAGGGTCCACACCGCCACGTACTCTGACGACACTGCCTACTACACGTCCAGCCGCAGCAAAGCAATCGTCACCCGACGCCTGCAGGAAACACTACAGAAAACAGAAGACCTGGCGAGGTGCTGGCGTATATAGATCAACCCCACCAAAACACAGGCTATCTTACTAACCAAAAGAACCGGGCCCGCCTAAGACGGTTGCCGGATACACAGATTAAACCAACCAACGAACTGGTACCCTGGTCCAAAACAGTGCAATATATAGTAGTCACACTGGACACGAGACTGTCCTGGAGACCGCACATCGAAGATTATCCAGTGCGAGACTCCATGCCCTGTTCCCCATACTAAATAGGGACAGTTAAGTAGCTGCCTCAAAAAGCGTGCGGAAGTACTGCACCCTAGTCAGACCAATTCTCGAATATGCCTGCCCGGGGTGAGGATACGCAGCACCGACGAGTCTACACCGTCTGCAGACTGTTCAAAATCGTGCTCTGAGAAGAGCGCTGCACGTCGACGGCAGATTACCAACGCTAGCCATCCACGACGCCACCGGACTCCCGAATCTTCAGGAAAGATACCGGGCTCTAGCAACAAAACTTTACAAATCGGCCTAGCAATCTCCAAACCCGTAAATCACTGTATTGGGTAGCTACCCAAACAGTTTGGGACGACATGCTGGACCTCTGAAGCTTTTACAGTAAACAGGATCTTCTGATCCCCTGCAGCCTGTGCTAATAACGCAAACCTGAAGACAAACCTACAGCAAGGATATAACCCATCACCCAACACAAGGAGGAAATGTCCACCAACAAACACTCCACAATACTCTGCCTGAAACAAGACTGTAAATGGCGTGTCTGCTGTACTTAAGACAGTGCTATGTTCACTGCTATTCAGTATCGTTACCATCTCTCAGTGTATCTCATCTCGGACTTCGATCATCGCGCGTCTCGGCTTACATTCGGTTACTCCTTTGGACTCTGTGCATCGCATATTGGACTAGGATCAGCGTGCGTCTTGGTCTATGGTCTGTTTCTTTCTTGGACTCTACGCAGCTCACCTTGGACTTTGCTTCGGTTCTCGCTTGATCGTCTCCGGGCGACCACCCGTCCGCCGTGTTAACATTTTGGCCGCCGTGCGGACATAGCAAATTGGCGACGAGGAAAATGGTTATCAGCAGCCATCATGGACGTCGTGACTTGCCTACTGGAGCAACAACAGCAGCAGACAGCGGTGCTACAACAAACGCTCCAGTTAATAGGCGAGAAACTGATAGCACAGGAGGCTAAATCAGCCCAGGCCTAGGAAAAGTCGCATATCCGGCCTCCAGCTTTTCCACCATTTAATGACGCCAAGGAACACTGAGATACGTATTTGCATCATCTGAAACAGCATTTCACGGCGATTAAGGTGCCCTGCAACGCTCGCTGTTTTTGTCGTGGAAATCACCCGACACCTTCTTCCTCCTTCGAAAATTGGCCCTATTATCGGATCCAGTCGCTCTCACATTCAAAGAAATGTGCACACTCTTAACAAATTACTACTCTCAAAGATACCACGTGGTGACCTCCCGCTTGCAGTTCCATCAGTATCACAAACAACCAGGACAATCATACCGGTCGTGGGTGACAGATCTCCAAGGTCCCAGCCGCAAATGCGACTTCATTTGCACAAACGCAAAGTCCAAGGCCTTATATGTAGATTCCCTGATTCGCGACATCATACTACAGTTAGCACCAGACCCAGAGGTGCTCCCAGCGGTATTGAAGCTGGATAACCCATCACAGGAGGACATTCTACGCATCGCACACTCTTATGAAATTGCTCAGGCTGCGAACGAGCGCCTCATGGCACGCCCGTAAGTAGCGGCGGTAAAAGCAACACAACGCAACTCCTGCGTTCGAGGCACACCCCTGGCGCCCTTCAGACGCCAATAAAGCAGGACGCCATCTATGACGTCTGAACCTTGAGCTCCACCCCGTCGACAGGTCCTGAGGCCCCTGCCATCTTGTCTACAGTGCTTCATTTCACATTCGCGTGCGGAATGTCCCGACCACTGGGCACATTGCACACGCTGTGGTAAAGATGGGCACTTGCGGTCAGTCTGCCAAAACCGGGCACTTCGGCCCAGTCCGGTAGCCCGCATGCATCAAGAAACGGTCAATACACTACAGACCACAGCTCATACTGGCGACTCGTTCACACAGAAACTATTCTTAACTCTTAGAATTGCCCATCAGAAAATCCGTTTTCAGGTGGACACAGTGGCAACCGTCGCGCTGATAAACCAAGCCACCTACTTCCGACTCGGCTCCCCACCGTTGTCTACACCTTCAAGACGTTTGGTATCGTACGGGGATAGAAACATCCCCCTGCGGGGTCAATTCTCCATCACGGTAGCCTACAAGCAGGTTACCAGACTAATTACCTTTTTTGTTGTTTACCAGCACTCAGGTACTAATATTTTCGGGCTAGTCGTGTACGGAATTTGACCAACAAGAAGTACTGTGTTTTCATATTGACACAAAGAGGAAACAAAAAGTGGACGGGTTCCCTATAACAGCGACCCGTATCGAATCCGCCACCAACCGGGACCCAATCTTGCGACAGGTCCTGCACTACATCATCCATGGGTGTCCAACATATCTCACGCGCAGAATAAATAACGAACTGAAGACATGGCATCACATATCCCACAGCCTTTCAGTCATGGACGACGTCATCCTATTGGACGCTGAAAACGACACACATCGCGTGATCATTCCAGCGGAATTGCGCCCACAAATCTTAACGCTCCTGCATCGAGGACATTGGGGCATGTCTCGCTTGAAGAATCTCGTAAGAAGACATGCTTATTGGCCAGGAATCAACCGAGACATTGAGAAGATGGATCGAAGGTTACAACAGGTTTGTACCTGCCAGTGGTTTCGAATTCAAGGTCGGAGGCAGGGTATCAGGTTACACCGCGAGGTATCGGGTTACATGGCCAACATTAGGATCTCAGGTTACACTGGAACACCTGCATAGAGTATCGGGTTTCAAGGTCAGCGTTAGAATCTCAGGTTACACTGGAACACCTGCATAGAGTATCAGGTTACATGGAAGGAGCATCTGCCCGATTTCAAGGCCAAAGGTAGGATATCAGGTTACACTGGAACACCTGCCCGATTTCAAGGCCGGTGGCAATATATCAGGTTACAAGGAGGGGAGGGGGGTTTCATGGTCGGCGGAAGGGTATCAGGTTACACGGAAGGAACACCTGCACAGGGTATCAGATTACACTGGAACACTTTCATAGAGTATCAGGTTACAAAGTGTGGGAACTGAGGTTTCAAGGTCAGCGGAATGGTGTCTGGTTATAAGGAGGGGAGGGGGTATCAGATTACATGGGGGGTAGGGGAGGAGGTATCAGGTTACAAAGAGGGGAAGCTGAGGTTTCAAGGTCAGTGGAATGGTGTCAGGTTACAAGGAGAGGGGAGGGGAGTTTCAAGGTCGGCGGAAGGGTATCAGGTTACATGGAGAAGGGAGAGGGGGTTTCAAGGTCAGCAGAATGGTGGCAGGTTACAAGGATGGGAGAGGGGAGTGGGGTATCATGTTACAAGAGGGAAAACTGAGGTTTCAAGGTCAGTGGAATGGTGTCAGTTTACATGGAGAGGGGAGGGGGAGGGGGTATCAGTTACAAGGAGGGGGTATCGATTACACTTTTTTGGTCCAGGGATGTAGCCCGCAGCCCCCTCCATAAGAGTCCATGTAGCCCCCAACCCCCTTATCTATCTACTGGTGATATAAAAGTTTTTCTACTCTCAATCACTGAACTTCAAAACCTGTAACCGTTAATTCACATTTCGTAATTATTATTATTACCACAATTGAATTTTTTACATTGTTACTAACATTATTATTTTTGGGTTGTGCCTAAGGATATGTAGATAACACTATGTGCCATGAATGTAAGCATCGCCCTTCACTCCTACTTGTATATTCCGTCCTTGTGATGAATGGATGTAAAACGTAAATTAACATTACTGTTCTCTATCGCGAACTAGATAATGTTATCTTCTGAATATGTTATGGTGAAAACAATCAAGGAGTTGTTTTTCAGAACCATTGCAGTAGCTTGGTATAATTATTTTATATTTCGTTTCACAGATCACCATTCACGTATTTCTGGTAAAACCGTTTCTACTTACGCATAATATGTGTGCTTATTTATCATGTGTGGCTACGTAACACTGCACTTCTAGACACTCATAAGTTCAATTTTTTGCGTATTTTTGTGAACAGTTACATCATATGCCATATAAATGCATTTCCTAATGAAGTGTCCACTATTTATTTAAAAACAAAAACGCTGCGACCGCTATGAATGTTTTGAGAAAAGCGGTGACATTCCTCGAAAACTGAACTATTTATTTATTTTAGTAATTATTAGAGCTGAAGAAACTGTTACTCGTAATTATTTTAACTGTAGAACTGTAAACTTCGTCTTGGTGCGTCTTGTATACGGGAATATTTTTTTTTAAGTATTTAGAGTTTGCGGTCTATAATATGATGTATTTAGTGTACCACCTACCAGATATGCTCTCCTATGAGGAATTCGTGTTAAAATATTTTGTTTAGAACTTAAAAAAAATTCAGTTAGTGTATCTCCCATGTAGTAATTTTTTCTTTCAGTATCTCTTTCATCATATTTCCTTGTAGGTGGTAAAAATAACTATCCCAGTCAAATGTAAATTCAGCTCACGTCACAATACTTACAAACAAAATTTCTTTGTAAATAAGTATGTATGAAAACTTAATCAATTTGTATACTTAAACTCTAATAGGCTAATAAATACAGGAAATGTTGGCAGGCACGGTACCAAGCAACGTGAATCAAGTTAAACGCAATAACTATTCATTATTCTCTTGTGGACCTACCAGAGATACAACTGTTTATTTCTAAACTATTAATTTAGAAATCTGTATTTTACAGATAAATATTTCGCCAGCAAAATGCTATGTAATGCGGAGAGTTTTCTTGCGTGAGAATTATCGACAAATGATTTTTATCAAGCGTGGCGCCATGTTCTCGTGTACTTGTATCGATCAGGTTGAAATACAAATGACCTTAGAGCCGGGTGAAGCTTGAATGTAACAGTGGCTCAAACTGTTCTTTAATCAAAGCAGTCCACGCTTTTTTCGTTAAACTGTTTAGCCAATACAAATAAATTCACGTGCGATTCACGGATTTCAAAAGACGGAAGTAAGGTTTGAAATAAGATACAAGTTCTCAACAGTTGAAGATGGTATTAAAAACATTGTGGTGGAATCAACTCCTGCGTATACGTTAAAATAATGACAAGCAGTGACAAGGAACTAACAGCTCGTTGTGAACTCCTGTGTATAGTTCATACGCGACATGCCCCCCGGAAAAAAAATACGCGCATTTTACCTCTGAACTATCACCTACTTCGGACTTCATCATGGTATTAACACTGCATCCTTGACATAAAATGTTTTGATCATCTCAAATCATATTTGGAAAAAAAAAACTAAACTAGATAACGACTTAACTGACCGGCAAAAAGGTATTACATAACTTTCTCTCCTTTAATGTTTTACTTAATTTCTTAACGTTCCCTTCTAGTAGAAATAGTTTGTACCACTAGTTACATAACGATATTAATTATTAAATTAACCATTGTTTGAAGTAATTGTAAGTTACTGTGAATTCGTGCCACGAGGTATACTCGCGTTGGACTGCTCCAATTTTGCCAGGCTAAATGTTAAACAATGGAGAGAGCAAACATGTACGATGTATTGAGAGATGTGAAATCGTACATACTGTATCTTTTACAAATGCTGTTAAATCATTATTATCATTTCACACATTCATACAATACCTTCTGTTACTGAATAGTTACATATATGTTTTATAAATATTTATGAGTCAAAATAAATGTAAAATTATTTTAAACGTTTCATGAATTATGTGAAAACGGCAATGAAATTGTTGAAAAAGTGAAAAACGTTGTGGTGTCTGTTTACTTTTCAATGTTTTACAAAGTGTTCTGTCCAGAGAATACTTTCCGACCTCTCTTTCTAAATCTTACAGTAAATGTGATGGATACAATTCAAACAGCAGAGTTTAGTCATCACTTAACTACTGTTTCATCATTTAATAATAGCAGAGATTTATTTTGTGTTGGGTGGCCAGCTGGGCGTGAGATAAGTTTGAAATTATAACAAGACCACTTATATATAATTAGGGAACTTCTTCTTTGGCTTTCCTCTTTAAGGTATCAAGCTTTGTATAACGTACAAAGAAAAAATTTGTATCGCGTGCATAAACCGAAAGATAGACGAGTGGAAGTTCCGTGTCCTCAACGTTTGTATTTCATGAGAACAGAGTATGATCGTTTCAAACATGCTTAGCTTCGTACTAGCTGAGCGTTTGGAAGTGAATAGATGGATTTCTAATTTGAAGACACGATACGAAATGCTTAATCACTCTATGAGTTTCATGGCTCGCAGGCTAAGACTTATAAAAATAAAATTAATAAAAAGGGCACTGACGTGATGACATCAATATAGTACTAAGAATCTCATCTAATCTCTAATCATTACACGGGTAGCGCGTGTGCTTGCTGATAAACTTCTCATTAGTTGTGATAAAAAAAATACGTATCTATATGGTAAAATCTCGCTTTAAGCTTCGCTTTTTCGTTACTTCTTCCACAACACATAATGGAAATTTTTATTGTTATGCAAAAGTTTCTAAGGAAGCTGTAATTTCAAAACGAAATAACGATGATTTATTTCATGATTTTCTACGTTTCTCTGACTTTTTAATATATTTCCCTGTTTCTCATCTACCATCAAAAAATGACTAGGTTATGTTGTGAGCTGGTTCTAGTAACTGGTTCAGAGTGTACATGAATTTAATGATTTAATAGTAGTAAATAGACAAATAGCAACATGTAGGTTTAAACAAACGTAGCATTATAATTTTTTTTTATGTGACCATCATATTTTTTAGTTACTTACTGGCATCGCAGCTACTCTTCCTTTTGAAAATACAAGTGCAATTGAAATCAAATTAAAATATTTATTTTCGTCTAAACATTCCTTGAATTTTAATAAACTTCCCTGTTTGCTATCGTTTTTCTAAGTTACATCTCATTTCTCCTAGTATGAATTTGTGCATTTAGTCGCTGTAAATAAATTAAAAAAAGACATCAACATCAAATTACATATATTTTTTTTATATCCCTACCTCGCATTATAATTTTTATCTCTGCTGTACAACAGACAATTGCACTTTAGCTGGCATCCCAGTTGCACCTTTTTTTTTAAAAAAAATTGTTTAAGTGCGAATTAAAGTCACATTAGATTATTTATTTGAAATTTCTACTTCTTTTTAAGAATATAAGTGCAAATAAAGTCAATGCAGTTATTCATTTGGAATTTCCTGATTAGCTAAGCAGTGCTGACTTGCCGAAGGTTGCAAAGTATCGTCTGCGGGCGCAGTGGAACTTATCAAATGACTGAAATTGTCCAGTAATCACTCTAATGACTACTTATTCTTTCTATTTAATATAAATAATTTCGGAAAGATTTCTAGGCTTCTTCATTTAATCGATTCGATAGCCAAGGTCGGTAGGCCACCAATGCCTAATCTGTTCGTATTACAGCATTTTATACTACAAATGTATAGTAGCAAGGTTTAATATATTAAGATTTACTTACACCAGCACAAACTTTTATTATTATTATCATCTTTCACAAAATATTTCTGGCAACCAAACGAATAAAAAGTAATTAATTATTTTGATATGTATAAAACAATAATCAAACGTCTGCAAAAAGAAAAGTTAACGGAGTTCCCAAAATTTAATCCTTGCTGGGATACTACAATAATCGCAGGTTTTCGACGTTGAACTGTCTCTTCAGTACTGGTTCTAATTACTACTTAATATTTACCGACTTTGAAGTTCGATTTCGTTGGCATTTCTTGTGTCCAATTGGCCCTGCACACACTGCCGTCACTTACATATTGTATCACAGCACTACGTTAATTATTCAGCTACCTGCGAGGTTAATAACCCTTGCCCTTGCCAAACAAAATACCTGAAATACAGTTTGGAATACCAATGGTACATATTCCCATTACTCTACACAGACTTAAAATACAAATAAATTCTCATATTCTTTTTAATCTAGTAGATTAGTTTGTGGCCAGTGATAGGTTCCTCCTCCTTTCTTCAGACCAGGTGGTCGTGGCCTTTGTACATTGTTCCTAGAACCCCTAGAATTTTATCGACTTCAGTTTGTAACTCTCTTCTATTCTGTATATCATCTGGATGGTTAGCAGTTTATCCATATCTTTTCTACTCCATATCCGGACATAGCGTACAAAAGCCTCGTGTGCTACATTTAGACTATTGTTGGGAACCTTAGGGCAAGGAATTGATTGATGGTACAGAGAGGAGCCGCTCGATTCGTGACTGCTTATCACAGCCTTTACGAATGCGTCACAGAAATGAACAGTGATAAACATGCGAACAACACCTTTCATTTTCGAGAGTGACGGAGTAATTCTTCCACCAAATTATTTGTATCGCAATAACAGGAAAGATAAAATTAGAGATGCTACGTGTCATAAAGACGACTCTCGGCAGCTGCACTATCAAAAGACAATCACTCATACACATCCACATATTAGAGTAGGTTTTAGATCAGATAAACGAATAGTACCGAATAATGACATTAGGAGCAATTATGTACTCATTGCAAGAGCACACTTTTTTTTTTTTTTTAATGGCGTTCGGCTACTGGGCCATACAGCCAGCTCAATGTGATTTGTTGCTATCAAGTATTGACACAAGGACACTACAACACGGACAAGACATTCACAGACACAACACTAAACACCCATGCCCTTGGCCGGACTCGAACCGGCGACCTTCGGTACGCGGAGCTAGAACTCTAGCCCCTACGCTACCGAGGCCGGCCAAGAGCACACTTGAGTGATATTATTTTTCTAGTGGTGATTCGAAAACGTAGTTTAATGGGACCATTGCTATTCATTATTCTAATGAATGATTATACTGATGGTTTACTATCAGAAGTTGTTTACAGATCACATAATGCTGTATAATGAAAACGGGAGAAGAGTGTGAACAGCTGCAGGATGATGTGGACACGATATCTACCTGGATGATCAACATATGATGAAGATAAATACAAAGAAGGGTCAGCTTATTAGGTACACAGATAAAAAACTAAAGCTTGATTTTGACTTAAAGGTGGGGAAGGAATTGCTTGCCAAGACCTGAAATGTAAATACCTTGGCATTACATTTGATAACAAGCTCAATTTGGCAGGATACATTGGATAGACAGTAAGAAAAGGTTTATCACTCATTTATTGGAGGGAGTGATGAGGGGATGTACGAGAAAAGTAAGGGAATTGGGTCACAAGACTTTGGTCAGACAATTGCTTGAATATGGTAGCGTAGAATGGGACCCACATTTAGCGTATTAAATACAGGAGTTGGAGGTGATGGGCTGCAAGATTTATCTCAGATACTTACCACCAATCACAATCAGTAACTCATATAATATTGGACCTAGAATGGGTTTCATTCATGTGTTGATCTATTAAATCAGTATAGCATGACCGTGAGACAAAAGATTGTCTTAGCCTTAAAAGTAGATGGCTGTAATTACAGATCATGCTTGTAACTGACATTCCGGCAAAGAAGTCTAACACTATAGTTCCTTGTTGCAAGTTTCGCGGCTTGAAATCTAGTCGAAAGGTTTTAATTAAGTGTTGTATTAATCTTGTGTCATCAGCGTTCTGGAACCTATTACTACTGAAGATAAAAACACATATGATAAAAAAAGGATGGTACAAAGCTTCGCGTTTGTATTTTCGCGTACTGGTACTTAGATGATATATTTGCTATAAAGCGATAAACAGTATAGATAGATGAATCATACATAATTAGTAGAAAAATCAGGAATAATTTGTTAGTAACAGCAAGAAAAAAATAATTTTATTGGTCGAAGCAGGGAACAGCTTGTCGATTTTGATAACATCAAATACTTTACGCCTTGTCGACGTCGAGGTCAGGAGAAGTGGGACAGGAAGTGGGACAAGGAACTGGAAGGAATTCGGTCATGGAATTTTGTCGGAAGCATGCCGGCATTCGTCTGGAGTTATTTGGAGAAACCATGCAAAACCCAAATCTGGAGGCCCGGACGGGGATTCAAACCCAGGTTCTCCCGAATGCGAGGCCATAGCGTTAACCGCTCACCCACCACGCTCGGATTTTCCTGCACAGATGCAGACAACCAAATGACTTGTAAAATCCCTGAAAGGTCTGGTCACAACAATATAACACTTTCTACTCGAATGAAGTGTCACCGATTACGGAACTATTATTGAACTAATTGTGCTGGACACACGCTGGAGCTACGAGTGTATATTGAGATTATCAGCGTGGTCGTGGTCAACGAATAATAGCATCGTTGTGATTAGGATTCTGGAAGGTTGTTGTCGTATAATAACTTTCTGCTACCATCACATAACTAAAAGCTCCGTCCTAGTGAGAACGTTCAGCTTTCACTATTGAGAACCGGCGTGGCGGTTTCGGATACAATTGTTCAAATGAAGCTGTATCCAGAACCGCAATATATTGTATATCCCACTAACAATCCTTACTAACTGAAGAAATTTGAAACCCACAACCAAAGGAAAAAAAAAATCAATCCAAACGAAAATAGGTATGGCGTTTTTTGTTGGTGTGTTACAGAAGTTTCTGAAATCATGAGGAATTTTTTCCCGCTAAATGTCCTCAAGATTTATTGTTGTCGTGGGCCTCTAAGTGTACTGCAGACATCAGGAACACGGAGAGGGTAGATGACTCGGTGGTGTAGTCATAAACACATGTAATTTTTGTGTCGTCCATTTTTGAGGAATGTACTTTTGTTTAGTATCGTTTATTTTCAACTTCACCATAACCATTCGACTTGATCCAAAGCGATAGATCTTGACATCATAATGAGGTTGGTAGCACACCGCCCCATTGTAGGCAATAGGTTATATTAGATTTTTACCAGTTAATTAAAGTTAGACGAACTTATTGTGTGCTATTTACACATTCACCTTCTGTTTTAACTGCAGACATTTTATCATTCGGATCGTAAATGCTAATAAACAGAATCCCAAACGGTTGGCATAAATTTTTTTTTCTTGTCCTGATTAAATTATGATACTCACCTAGTGACGGCCAGCGTTGCTAGTTTGAATGGTCACAGAAAAGAAGTTTTCGTCTAACCTATAATTTTTACCTGTCGTCCATCCGACACTTGTGGTCGCGCACCTTGCAGTTTGATTTGAAGTCGTCGAAGAGCTTGATGCACTTGCGTTCCTGCTGGCATACGGAGAGGGCGTGGTTACACGTCGGCAGTGCATCCACAGGGTACGGATCCTTCTCTGCAAACAATGTCAACAATAAGAATAAACACCGTCACGCACTCTGCACGGAACATTAGTTCTCTATTATCTTTTAATAACAGTAAATCTTTACTCTCTGCCACTACCCATCGTAGACCCTTGATCTGATTACTAATAAATGTTCTTTTATTATATATAAGGTATTGCCAAATACAGGGTGTCCGGGAATTAAAGGATAATCCTGCTACCGCAGATAGTACTACTACTCGTATATGACAAAGTTTACTGTAGTAAAAGTCTCACCATTTTCGAGATATTTTTTTTTTTTTTCCGATACATGTGATTTTGTTCAGTTTATTCCATGCCATTTCTACAAATTAATACTTTTAGAACCCTGTTATTTTTAATTTTCTTAAGGATGTTTGAGTAATCTAAAACAATATTCTTTTTTTC
Source organism: Vandiemenella viatica (assembly GCA_031002005.1). Lineage (NCBI taxonomy): Eukaryota > Metazoa > Arthropoda > Insecta > Orthoptera > Morabidae > Vandiemenella > Vandiemenella viatica. The sequence continues at coordinate 123,677,681 of CM061921.1, read as the reverse complement.
TTAAAACGTTAAAAAAACTTCAAAAATCTTTTTGAAATCATTATCATAATTTTTTGCTACATGTTTAAAATGCACAATGGTCTCTTTAGCAGATTTAACTACCATAGAATAATAATTTTAAAAGAAGTTAAAAATAATTAAACATTTAAGAGTTTTTATAAGGTTTTTCCAACGTTTTTTTTTAAAATGAGTATATTGTTTCAGATGACTAAAATATCATAGAATAAATTAAATAAAAACCAGTGTTAAAAAATTCTTAATTTGTAGAAATGGCATGTAATAAACTGAACAGTCAAATGATTCGAAAAAAATATTTAAAAAAAATTAAGATCTCGAAAATGGTGAGACTTTTTCTAAAATAAAATAAAATTTTGTCATATACTGGGAAATGATGTGACCTATCTACAATTATCCTTTCATTCCTGCACACCCTGTATATCATCTTACGTAATATTCTTATGGAAAAAGAGAACAATAGGACAGAAATAAGAAACCATGCATATAATCAAGTGAACACGCTTGTAATATTGCTGCTACAATGATACAGACAAGAAATAATATTAAGGAAGCAGTGCATTCCAGAAGTCCAAATAATCCATAACGCCTAACATACAGTATTTGTGACTGAATTTGAACCACTGACTGCTGCCAACGATTCGGTTGATAGCAGCAAACAAGAGAGGCAGTAATATTTTGTCGTGAATAAAAAATCTGATTTATATTTGGAGTACGTACAATGCACGGTTATATAGCACTGAAAAGTATATTTTGAGACACAAACAGTTTCTTCATAACTTTTACTTACTGAGAGATAATATTGCATATATTAATTAAAAAAGAGAATAAACTTATATGTAATGTCATTCATCTTGTTGGTGTAAGAGCTGCGCCGTGTACTAAATTCTAAGTTGTTGTTTGCCAAATAGCTTCTCAGTGTTCTTTAATGTATTTATTTAGCTTGGCAAGCTTGTGGCTCTCAAGCCCTCTCATACACTGTGTTTACGATACATATTTTACACCATAAATAGATTGTGACAATATTTATTTCATATTTTACATAACAACTAAGATATCGACAAACATCTGATTAAAATTGTTAAGTAACCGTTGAACCAATAGGTAAATGACTCCAACTAATACTATTGAGGGCTAGAGAAGAAAACAAAAGGCACAGACTAATACTAGAGACTATTTCCTTAAAGCCTTCTAAAATTGCTAATTTCTTCAAAAGTGCTTAATTTCGAGGGAAGGGTATTCACAATCTAACTACTGCAATGAAGAAGGAATAGACAAGGGTTTAGAGCTATGGGAGGTGATCTTTATTATTTGAGTTTAGGGATGTGGTGTTAATACCATGACGAGTTCCTAAGTACAGTCGGTAACAGAATTCGCGAGATCCCTCGCCTTTCGATTATGCTTCGTTCTAGACACGAATACCGCATGGGACAACATAACCTTGTGGGTGGTACACTAAATTCATGATAAAATAGACCTCTCATACCCAGCACATCACTTTACCCAAGACTAAAAAAATGAGCCCGCGCAGCAAGAAACTAGCAGACGCTCAGAGGCAAAGTTCGGAGATCTACAGGAAAAATAATCACGAATATCACCATTTTAGTCATAATAATTATTGAAATAAACCAAATCGATTGATTATAGACATTATAACACTTTTTTCGTAATTTTGATAGCCATTGTGTATACTCCCCCGCCCCCAACCCCCCGAATAAACAGTTAACAATTCGCTAGCAATTATATGGCGAATACCGAAAGGAATCGCTAAATTACGCTCGGAAAACCAGTAAGAGAGTTTTAATGGACTTAGTTACACTTTCTAGCGCTGCAGCATTGTAGAACATTGTGTGACAAATACACACAAAGGCTAATATGGGTAAGTAGAAAGAGCATTTACGAATGAACTCTAATGGTAAACTAAGACACGAAATATAATTAAACTATTTTTAGAAAAATAAATGGTCCAGAATATTAACACCTTAATTTTGTTTTCAACATACCATATTTAGAAGGTAACCTTAACTTCAACGCAGTAGCAACAGTTTTAATAGTAATAATAATAATAGATAAATAAATCCGTCTGAAATGTGAATTAGTGTTTCCACATTTTAAATCTGGAATATGAAATAGGAAAATTATCATTTCTCTCTTTGTTTCTAACTAACATCGATACTTCTACAAAAAATTTTGTCAAGCTTTACTTCCTGCCTTCCAAGCCCGATGGGTTATAGGTAACACTGTTGCCTGGCATTCAGGAGAACGCGAATTCAAACCCCGTCGGCATCCAATTTCAGTATTCAATGATTTTCGTAAATCCCTGCAGGTGAACTCCGGAAAAGGTCCTTCAAAAAGGCGTGGCTAAAATTCTTACCCGATCGTAGTTTCCAATATTATCAGGATTCATATCACATTAGCGTCGAAGAAATAAAGAAGACGAAAAAAAAAGAACGTGGTAGGTATGTGTTATCACTTTAATCCGGCTTTCGTGAGGTCGTTGGTACGAATCCCAATCTAGCCATCAAGGTAAGCGTTTTAGATAGTTTCCCCAAATCACTCCAGCCGAATGCCAGGATTGTTCCTTCAAAAGGCCATGGCCGAATTCCTTTCCATTACTTGCCCGCAGTTCTTACCTGCCTCTAATGACTTCGATTAGATGTAAAGCTAGAAGCAAAAAGTACGGGGTAAGCCAGGAGGCCTTTACAATGCGATGACAGTGTTCTAGCCCCTACACTGCTAGCGCTAGCTTAAATAACTTGGTCGGGTCTCTAGCGAAGGAATTTGTGAATGCGGTCGTGGTTTGCTTATACGGAAGACAATTCCGTAGGCCCACAGAACAAGGAAATTATCAGACATCTCAGGCATGCGATTTTCCTCATCCTCGTTCAACTAAATTGCTTATATTGCTACCTGAGGCTGTTGTCTTGCACAGTAAACAGACGAAAGAATTATACAGGAGCAGAACCGTATATCCTCGAGGAACCAGGGCTTTCTGATTTTTTTTAAATTTGTTTACAGCTTGACTTCTCGACTTCGAGGTCATGGGAGACGGGAATATGGGCTTTTTGATGGCACTATCCCGACGTTCGCTTGCAGTGATTTGGAAAAACCGTAGAAAATCCAAATCTGGATGGCCAGAAGGGGATTTGAACCCGTTTCCTCTCGAATGCGAGGCCAGAACATTATCGCTCGTCCACAACGCTCAGTTGTTTTAATTGATCGTAACATGTAGATATAAAGGAACAATAAGTACAGACTGACTCGGCCATGAATCTTTTTTAATATATCTATTTTGCAGCCTAGTAGTAGACGTACAAATATTTGATCAACTAAAGATGACAGGTCTTAATCACATCGTTTCTCATGAACCCGGAATCAACTGTAATACAACCACTTTTATAACCACATATGTAACCTTTCAATTAGTTTTTCGAAGATAACTTGATTTTCCTTTTGCAAATCCAGCTTATTCCAGTTTGAAAAGCAATCATCCTTTTCCTTCAGAATGCAGGCATAAGAATTTTAAAAGCTCCAACGTCATTAACTGTTAAGATTGGCAGCGGTCTTTTTCCAAATCCATTCTTGCTTGTAGAAAATGCCATTGTGGCTCCCAAAGTGAGAAGAATTATAGCGCCGATTCAAATTCCCGTCAGCTATCAGATTTCGTTTTTCCATGTTTTCTCAAAACCTTTGCAGATTAATGCCAGGATGATACCTCTGGAAGGCATTGATCAACTTGTTTCGTCTTCTTTGTTCACAGTTCTCTCCTATATTTATTTAACTAGATAGTAACGATGCGTTTAACCCTAATTATTATAAATGTTTAATGTATAAAAAAGCACAACTGATGTGCAGTTTGCAGAGGTGAAATTTTAATTCTAAAATATTGTAAAATAAAAAACTGAAATATACAGATTTTTATTTTTTTTGGTATTGACAGGTATTTGACGCATATATGAAAGGCATGGTTTTCAATCGTCGTTCATAAAACCACGGATCAGTATGTTATTATCACAGCGATATCTGAAAACTTATATCGGATATTTTTAAAAATATTATCGTTTATTAGGAGGGATTAGGGGTAATAAACGATTCTTGTTTATTTTTTCTGCAGCACGTCACAGTGGCTAGTATTTAACGAAACGAGATAATTACTTGCAGTTATCATTTTGTAAAAGAATCTAATCCAGCAGTATTTTTGTTCAATTTTTACAATTATAAAAGTTTATTTTTGATACTGCTTTGTCTACCCTCTAATGAAGTAAAATATAGTTTTATCTCTTTTTTCATTTATTTGTATGGCTTTTGGTCTAACGACCATACAGCCAGATTACAATTGTTGTATTACAATATTATTTTGACATAATAATTCTATACAATTTTTATTAGTAACAATAGTACAGATGTTGAGATGGCTATTGATGATTATGTTACGTTATTATTCGGCATACTAGTTCTATATAATTTTGTAGTAATACTGATAGTGCAGGTGGTATAATAACTCTATTTTGCTACCATATTTGGATATACTGTATGGTCTCTGTACAAGTTTTCCAATACCAATGGTACAGATGGTGTGGTGTCAGTTGTTAGTTATGTTAACGTATTATTTGACATAATAAACATTTTAGTACCAGTGGTAATAATAACAGCTGGTACTTTAAGAATATTAATTTAAGATAATAAACCTCATCTATGTGGTGAAATCCGTGTTGGATGTTTGGTAATTGTGGATTTTAGCATAAAAATGTGTATCCTTGAAGTAGTTCTGTTTTTAGTGCGGTTTAGCTATAATGGGTCTCTTGAATGGCCTGGGTTGTATAGTGATATCTGCGTCCCTTAAGATGTGAACTATCGCTTGATGCACGTCCTGTCGTTCCGTTCTCACAAGGGAGATGATTGATGTAAACAGTGTGATTTTTAGTTTGGTCAGTCTATTATATAGGTTATTTTGTGGAATTCGGTATAGGGTGCATGCCAGTATCATATGATTTAGGTCTGCTATTTCTTCGTTATCAACCGGGCAGAATGGGGAGTTTGGAGGTGTTTCGGATAGCATCCGTGTCCCAGTCTTATGCGAATGATAGATGTTTTGTATTTTCTTGCAGGTTTTGATTCTTCGAACCATGCTTTGTGTGGTATGTGGGGTTGGATCGATGCGTAGTGTTTCCCTTTGTATACTTGTGATGAAGTCCATTTTGCAAGGGCCTTTCGTTTTATACTTTTTATGAAATCAGTGTGAGGGAGTTGTGTGTATTGTTGCTTGTAAGAAACTGACCTTAATTATGATTCCTAGATTTGCCTCGGGTGGATATTACTCACCACAGAATCCATGGAATATTATCTTGCAGTTTCTGCTACTTAATTGGTCTGTATGATTCAAACAACATACAATAAACTAAGGAGAACTTCATTTCACTTTTCTATATATTTCACTCATCATTTGCTTCACAAATTACACATTCAACAAATCATTAAAAACTCAATATTCTCGATTACTATTCGAGCGAGGAAACCAATTCATGCCTCCGCCCACAATCATTTTTTCTCTGGACTGACCAAAGAATACTCTCACTCCGCTCACAGAATACTTCAAAGATAATTACATAAAAAGTTTCGATATCCTAAATACACTAATTTGCAATGCTTCTCATTAAACTTAAATCAACAGCACAATGTTAAATAAGAACACAAACAACAAATGGAAAAAAAGAATACTAAAACAATAAATTTTAGGTGTGAGGGGACTATGATTCCTCACATATCCGCGCCGCCAATTTCTCACAAAAATGTGTCTTAACCAAATTTTTGATGATTACTTATTACATCACAATTTTACTATATTCCTTACAATGCTTCCATTCATTCTCTACAATTGTCATCCCTCCACACACTCTCTGTACAATTTCAAATTCTTTGTTTCTTAATCCCAACAATCTTGCAACATATAAAGGCATACCATCAACTGAATAATAAAAAAAAACAATAGACGTTAACTTTTATCTCCCCCACCATCTGGGTTGAAAACTCATTTGATATTCGTAGTATCCCTGATCGTGTAAAGCACATCCTTAGGCATACGTCTTTTCACATTCCTGTATTCATACTCCAAATTTAGTCCTCTTTTCTTCCTTACTTTCCAGTTCATTATTTTTCTTACTTCTTTGCCTATGACCTTTCTTTTATCACATTCCATCACTTTTTCCTTCCATTCCTCTCCTTCATATTTTGCTTCTGTTGCTTGGTTCGCTTTGTTTCTTCTCTTCATATCATTTCCTTTTTCACATATCTCTTAATTCTTCCTCATACTTTCATTTTTGTCTCCGAGTTCATGCTTCGGTTTTTCTTCATTGTCTTCCTTTTTTCTATGTGTTCCTGTATCATCATTCACCAATATCGTCTGAAATTTCCTTTCATTCTCTTCTTTTTCTACTGTCCTAACTGTAAAAATAATTTCCATTGTTTCCTCTGGGTCACTGTAATCTTCTGTTACTCTCTGTTTTTCACCATTTTCCTGCTGATCTTCATTGTTCTCCTCTCTTCCATCTTCTTCTGTTTCAATTCCCAACTTTTCCTTACGTGTTCTACTCCATTCTTGTAATGCTTGTTGCTGACTCTGTTCCAGTTCTATTAATTTTTGTTTCGTTTCTTGATGGCTTTTTAAAATCAATTCAAGTCTCGCCTGGTTTGTTGTTGTTCTTGTTAGATTTTTAAACTCAATTCTTGCATTTCTTGTTGGCTTTTTAAAATCATCGCCAGCATCGTTTCCATGGAATTACACTCTTCTCTCCAAAATTTCTTTTCGGTTCCGCTAACAGTACTAATCTCGCCCATAGATCGTTCTTGACATTCATATCCCGAATCAGTACTGCTATTAATTCTTCCAGAAACTTTTGTACTTTCACTCATTTCACGTTCCGTTTGGTCAATTACTCACTCTGCTATTAATGCCAAAGCCTTCGCATCCATTTAGTTTACAAGAAAATTCGTCACACTCTGATAATTAACAAATTTTAGCACAAAGAAAACGAAATGGAATACAATGTAAATTCTACATACCATACGAGGCAGTTAAGTCTCAACTCCGTATGAAAAACCAGAGATCACGATAATCACACATATTATCTGTACAAGATATTTCACAAGAGAATAAAAGTTAAAAAAAAAATATTCCTCTAGACAAGCACGCAATACTCAAGTTTACACTTAGTTTCCTTCCTTTTTAAACACTCTTTGCTTTACATTAATCGTGGTAACAATTTACGTAACCAAACGACATTATTACTTTCACTTTAAATGCACCAGTTTAATTTAAACTTACAGTCAACTTTTTGCTATCTTATCACCAATGCCACTTTAATAACTTTCGTTTTTAACTTTATTTGATAAAATCTGTTTATATAAGCTATTTAACTCTTCTTTTTTTCACTACGTCTCTTGTTTGTGTATTTTAAATTGAATTATTCTTGATCCTACCATGTTGTTTCGTATCCTCTTTAATTACGGAACTAATTACTTAGTTCTGCGTTCTCGTCACGTTCGCCACAAGTAAGAATGACCTTTATTATGATTCCTAGATTTGCCTCGGGTGGATATTAGTCACCACAGAATCCATGGAATATTATCTTGCAGTTTCTGATACTTAATTGGTCTGTATGATTCAAACAACATACAATAAACTAAGAAGAACTTCATTTTACTTTTCTATAGAGCATATTGTTGTGTGATTCCTGGTCAGGTCATACACATAGTACCCTTCTAGATGCAACTTTTCCAAACAAAGATGTTATGTTGAAGAAATTGCCACCGAAAACAACAAAATATTGCCAACCCCTTGAAGTTTACTTCTTTCGGCAATATAAGCTTTGTATCAGAAGGATTGCTTATTTTATAAGACTACAGTGTGCCAAACTACAAGTGAAGATACGTAATCGTTATTTCATCGTGAAGCTTCACTCTGTGTTTTACAATCAATTTGCTGCACCTACACATAAGCCTATGCTGCAATATGCTTGGCGAAAGCCAGGTTATGACATTGACATATCAACATCATTAAAAAAAATGTAAGCGTGCGTTTCGATATTGGATTGCGTGAATGCGAAAGTGATTTGGAATGTGATAACGTGACTTAAGTGAGGTGTGCACATTGTTCTCTTCCACTTTATTTTAACCACTTCATCGAAATCCCACATCTGCACTTTGAGGACTAATATAAGAAGTCTCAGTTGTGAGGTGTGTTTTGCGCTGTATTAAAAACATTAAGCAGAGAGTTTTTGGCACTATTGATTGAAAATATAATTACACTAGGCGACGATTTATGCACTTTTGTGGTACACGTTTTGAAAAAACTGCTGCACCACAAGACCTGAAATTGAACATACTAATTCAAAGTCAATGCTAGATCAGCTAGGTTAACAAGAGCCCCGGTGCAAAAAAAAAAAAAAAAAAAAAAAAAAAAAAAAAAAAAAGATAATAATAAAATAAATAAATAAATAAATAAATATATTTTAGCTGTACCATGTCTTGTGAGGTTTGCTGCCAGGGGCTTCCTGAGCTTTAGGGGGCCCCTTAGCTGAGCGTGAGCATGGGCCCCCTGAGCTGCGCTTGGGAGCCCCGGTGCACGGCACCGACTTGCCCTCCGATATATTCGCCCCTGTTCTAAATGCGCCATCAATCAATATTTTTGCAAAAAAAAAAAACAAATAATTATTGCAAACATTGTGCCTAAATGAGTTATACCGCTATGGAACACCGTTTGTTAACAACGTAGTTTTAGCCGTAAGTGTTGAGGCGGTGTATTCCTCAGTTCGATCCCACCAACCGCCAGGTACGTTTTTTTTTGTTTGTATTTTTCTTTAATGCTATTAGATATTGTAGCATTACAAATTTGTTTTGAAACAAAGTATCCAAATTATTTATTTTCCTTTGATAAATACGCAAATGATGGATAATGTAAATCGTAAGAACCTTTGAAACAAAAATTACGTGCACACGGAGAACATTTATTAAGGATATCCTTTCACAGTCACATACCGTATTTATTATTCATGTAGGAAAGCAGATTTCGTTAATCAAATAAACTGTTCACCAAAAGTATAGTTTGCAAGTTCCATGTCGACCTGAGAACTTATTTGGCAGAAAGAGAAATATTAGGTTAAATTTTTGTATTAACGATTATCTGTGGTTGTTGAATGTTCTTTGTAAACAAATCTATGACATGTGTAGATATAGATGCAGTGGTTTTGTAATTAAATAAAAAATCCCGCTGCCTCCCTTAATCACTTATTTTAATAACTGTATAATTGTAGTGCAAAGATTAATGACAATCAAAACTACTTGGGAATTTTGAGAACTATGTGACAGGAGAAACATATTTCCACATAACTTAAACAAACCAAAAATGCATGCAGGTTGGTAGTTTAATGAAGCCAAACACAAGAACCATTAAATATTTGATAAAACGTAAGGTGTTACTATACAACGCAATCACCCGGAAGCCCCCTCGAAAATACTGTCTGCATTTCAAAGATAATGGTTTCGTCTCCGTGATCACCGAGCCACTGATTAAAATATCGACTAATTTCTATCGGTAAAGTGACTCAATGAAAGCTGTATTCATCACCATACCTTCAGAAAACTATTCCGTATTTTTCTGTATTTTTCCCCTCTCACCTCGAATTCCCAGTCGGTTAATTCTCTGACCTTGAACTCGGAAGGACGCGGGTTCGAATCCCCGTCATGGCATCATGAGTTGGGTTTTCCATGGTTTCGCCCAACTACTCCAGGCGAATGCCGGGATGCTTCCTTCAAAAGGGCCTTGGCCGAATTCCTTTCATTTCCTTGCTCTCAGTCCTTGCTAAAGTCCCACTATTTAAAAATGTTCTACAATCAATCACAGCCAGTCAACAGCGTGCTTCAATGTCGAAGAAGGGGCGTTATTCTGCGTTATTGCTATAGAATTTTGTGTCATACCTTTTTGATGTAGTGGAATGACGAGTTGTGATCAAGATATTCGAGTTTTACGAAATGATTCAGATCGGGGTAAGTGACAACAGCAGATTATTTTTATTTAGCGATTTTCTTTAACAGGGGCAGTTTCTGTGTTATATGCGTGCAATATGCTGGTAACAATTCAGCTTTCAGACAAGTCTACTGACTTCTTGTAATGCAAGCACAGTAGCTGTAAACTTTATCTGCCACTGCCGCTCATAAGTTTTTGAGTAATTGACGAACAAAATGTGTACCGTAGGAGCAGCAAGGCAATGTGTATTTCTTGTTCTAACCACACTTCAAGCATTCGCCAGAAACGTTAAAGGAAAACTTTAATTTGTCTACTAAAAACAGAAAAATAATAGGCGTCCACAGTTAGTTCAGTTGACTGTGTGGTATCTGTATTTTTCCTACAAGATACGCTGTCCAGAATTCAATTCTTTGATTTTTTTTCAGGCAAACGTTCTCCTTACTATTATGAACTTACGTAGTTACTCAGTTAAATGGTGTTTGAAACGGCTAACAATATTTTCACTGTCGGGTGCGCATCGCTTTAAATAAATAAAAAAATTCGAGAAAGAAAAATTAATTCTTTTTATCAATCGAGTTTTCCTTTTAGATGGAAGTAAGGTTTAAAAATGGTTGGTGGGAAACTAAATACAGACTGTACATGACTACCTCAAATTTTAATTCAAACTTTCCCTTTCGGACTGTACAAACGAAAAAATATTTCTCACAATGAATTCATACCTTATGAAAGCGTGTACAATGCTGATTTTTTCGTTCTTTTATTATTATTCTTCTGCTGGCAAACCCATATAGTATTCATTAATTGTCTCCTATTAAAATGTTTCCGATCTGGACGTATGTGTCCACAAACTTTGTAAGACAGAATCTTTCACTGAGCGACATTAACCGACAATTTTTAGATTTTTGTGGTAAACATTTTGAAAAAAGCACAGTACGTCTAGTCGTGAAATTGAACGTAAATTAGCTCTCCCTAATAATTCAAAGTAATCTGTAGGTATGTCATCAATCATTATTTTCGCAAAAAATTGTAATAATTTTATTACCATATGTATCAAATGCCATGAGCGATAGTGGTTTGGTCTGAAAATTATTTTCATTCAACTTATGGAAATAGTGGATGTGTTCCGATTCCACCGACAGCTAAATTTTGTAAAATACGGAATATCACTTGTTCAAGAAAAGAATTTCCATTAAAATTAGCTTCCACAATCACAATTCATAATGCTCAAGATTTAACATTGGGTAAAGTTGCTGTAGATATTGGAGAAAAAGAAACTTCTGTTTGTTTAACATATGTTGGGTTCTAGAGAGTAAAAACTTTAGAATGCCTAGCATTAAATCGAAGATTTTGTTACGACAAAATTAGTAACATTAAAAATTCAAGTATGCTAAAATGTAGAAAACAGGAAACTTGAATAAGAAATTTTGTATCTGATTAAAAATGAATTAAATAAATTTATATTTTAAATATTTAAAGATTGCGCCTTATGATAAACGTACCTAATTCTTTTTTTGACAAACTAAAAACAAAGGATTTTAAATATTTTTCGTAAAGATTAAATATTAAAATACTTATGATTATTATTTAATTTCTTTAATTTTGTACAATATTTTTTATAACAATGCTTCGCGAGCAACCACAAAGCCACGCTTTTAGCTAGTGATACACTGACGTAATTGAATTACGTATAATTTCCTTCATATGGTATTCATATCTTGTTACTTTGTTTCTCTCTATTAAAATGTTACTTGAGGAAATGACACACACCTCTGTTGTTTGTGATCGCTTGTTATTCTAAGCGCTCGAGGTCAAAGGTGACCCTTATGAGCCGCGGAAACTGCCTGGAGTAACTATTACAGCAAATGCATAGAACTAGGGGAATAAATTTAATCCACTTAGTTTAGAGACGAGAACAAGAAAGCTGACAGTGTCAACAAGATTCCGATTGTTAGTTTTCATCCGTCCATAGCAAGTCTAATGTCGTATGTTACTGCAGTCAGGATACTGCGTGCCGAACATTTTCCAGTTTGTGGTGCGTGTGTAGGTAGATAGTAATCTGATCCTTTGAAGTGGCACGGTGGGTAGTCGGACGGTTCCATGACATTGGCTTTCTTTAGTGGTAGTTTAATTAATGACATCTTCCAAACGTTTGGATATGTTTTACTGGTTATATAAAATTTAAAATTCTCTTTTATAACCGGCATAATTACGGCTTCAATAGTTCTAACCATCCTGATATTATTTTCACCGACAATTTTGCATTAAATTTTTAATACATGGAATAGCTTCCCTTTCTTTCTGTGTGTTAATAAGTATGTGATAAATAACATTTTTCGATGTCGTTTGCTATCAATGCTTGAATAAATATTTCTTTTATGTGGGATCAACTCGGTGAGTTCAGAAGCAGGTATCAAGCTTATCTAATGGTAAATGAATTCCTAAAGTGTAACTTCTTTTACCTGTTCGAGAAGCCAGTAGGATCTAATGACGTTGTCAGCAGTCCTTTGTTTAGCTTTTCTTTTTATAACTTCTACGAGGCTATTACGAATTATCATATAAGTTGCAAAGTGCTTTTCGAAATGAAAGAACTTTTACATATTAATTGTGTTTTTAACTTTCATTTTTTTTGAAAGACTACATGAAGCTAGCAAGTGAGATAATGAACATCGAACAATGAGATCAGTGTATTCTCTTCAGGCATTTACGAATTTGAAAAACAATGTGAAGAGATCGTGCGTCAATTTCAGTTTACCATCTCGCAGCTTTCCGTAGTCATCTGACGTGCAGCATGGGAGTGGTTGCATTCAGTCTCCTCCTAGACACGTCTTCTAGGAGCTTAAACCTCACCACTCAACACTTTTAATTGAGCTGTCAGGAAGTTAGCATTTTTGAGGTGCTTTGTTACTTTCCAGAACGTTCAGTCTATTCTTGTTCTCTTCAGTTTCAGAATTTTCCACCCACAATTCGTACGCATAAACCATACTGGCCTTCGTACTCGTAGTTGTTATAACTTGCGATAATTTTTTAGTATCCCGTCATCCATACGTTTTTCTAACACACTATACAGGTCTATAACTCTGAGATACTGCCGTGGTGATTTAACCACGGACTGTCGGTAGGTTTTTGAGACCGCCAATTTCAAACATCTGTTTCGTCCCTAACGAGGGAGGGCGAAAATATAGGTCGGTTCCTACTGATTTAACTGATATACGTTCCCGAACACTTCATACGCAATTGCACTAAAAATTCTTTCCGTATTTACATTTACTATTAATTTTACTTTTATGGACCATTAAAATTAGCTCCTTCACAAAACAAATTTTTGAACAACGTAGATTTTCTCTCGAATCCCTTCTATTTATGAAGTAACATACACAATATCATTATGTCCAGTCACTGTTCTTTTAGCGACTTTTAACTTCGTTTCCGGAAAACCCCAAAAAATATAGCTAATTCATATTCCTTTGGTCAATCTTACGCAAGAAATACAACACATACAACATATATACTGGTTGCATCAAAATGAAATGCATAACTAATCCTGTGGTCCTTTTGCTTTCATTTCAAGATTTATGCCATGGGACGTATCATACGAATACCTTTCATCCTTAAAACTCGCATGATGAATCAGACGATTCATTATTCCATGCAGTCTACGTCCTTTCTCTCATTTGTCATTCATATTGTCACAAGAACATAATAAAATGCAGTATTGTCTAAAACAGTTGGACACAATTACTTTATATAAATCTAAACTTATTAACAAAACCTTATCATATATGTATGTCAATAAGCGCAAACAAAATTCCTTCTATCACAATTACAGAGACTTGAATATATTTCTAAAAGTTACTACCGGTCTTCTTCTTCTTAGTTAGTCGATCCTTAAAATCGCATGACACACCGAGTTTGGTGGGTTAACCGTAACGTTCTGGCCTCGCATTCGGAAGGACGTGGTTTCGAATCTCCATCCAGCCACACAACTTCAGGTTTCCCCAAATCACTCAAGGTGAATGCTGGGATGTTTCCTTCAAAAGAGGCCACGACTGAATTCCTTCACATTGCTTGCTCTCCAGTTCTTTCCCGCCTCTAAAGACCTCTACGTCGACGAGGCGTGAAGCCAGAAGTAAAAAAAAGGGTAAAGTACAATAATTCTTGTCACCAAAATTTCTGCTCAATGATGACGGGACTTCAAGATTTTACCATTTGGGCCGTTATTGTATACCATTCTGGTGATTACATGTTATTTTATTTCTAGCTTGTGTGCAACTCTATTTGCATTACTAGGAGATGTAATAATTGGAAGTACTTCATCGTCAATTACAGATCGAAGTGGATTACATCACGGCTCCTTCTCGTAGCACGTGGTTGGTGAGCGGTAACGCTCTAGCATACCATTCGGGAGGATGCGTGTTTGAATCCCATCCCACCAGACTTCATTTTCCACTTTTTCCCGATATTACTATAGGCAAATTTCTCTATAGTTTCTACAAAAGGCCATAGCCAATTTCCTTCCCGTTCTTTCCCCCACTCCTTTAGTGATTCTAATGACCTCGAAGTCAACAAGGCGGAAAGTCATAGGTCAAAAATTCTATAGACTAATCGGTATTTCTGGACTTACATTTCATAGCTACAGTACCGCAACTACAGTTGCTTCAAATGACATATTTCCTGTCACAACGATGGTTTCAGATTATTCTTCTGCGTGCACCAAAGTACTTGGACATCGAAACTCCAATTTCAACAAACAGCAACATTTGTCATCTCCGACATTTAATTCTCAGTTGGTCCAAAATTTAAACTAACACACATAACTGAATTTTTTTGGTTTTCTGGGTGGCACCCCGTCAATTTTTTGAAACCTAACGTTTTGGATACCATTCTGTGGCTTCCATCAGTGAATTGATATATAAATAGATTCCCAAGAGGGTTCTAACCGTTTGAAGTAATGTCAAGCAACACCCCCGACACACTCCCTTGCTCTGTTGTTACTAGTTGGTTCGCTCCATAAGAACGGTATGGTGATGGCTTCTCCATCATTTTTCCCGAATCGGTGCTTGTTGGGACATCTTTTACGTAACATACAACTTTCTACATTCGATTCTAGCAATAAAATTTTTTGTCCACGCGTTCGAAGTTGCGGATAACAGCTTGTTTCTCTATCTTCTTGTTTTTGCCTATTGCTTCGATGTTTCTCGATGATAATGTACGAATAATGTCTGGTACTGTGATATATGTAGCCAATAATGTAGTTAAATGTCGATAAATATGAAGTCAAATAACTTTTTGCTGTGTTCAGGCCAGATTCTTCAATGGTTTGGTCTTATATTTAGCATAGATAGTGGATTTATTAACAACCTATTGAAGCTACGTGTTGATATTAAGATTCTAGGGCAGTATTAGATGAATCTAGATGGCAGGTTTATATACGCACAAATCAAGCATTTTTAACTTCGTATCTCCAGATCTAAGAAAATAAATTCAGGATATTAATCCCTGAAAAAATCGGAGGCAATCATTTCAGTCACATTAATTTTAGATCAAACGCAAGCAGCGACTACACAACATCTATCATTTCTGTAGAGGGTGTAACTACATTTCTACGGAATCTTCAATGATTGCCAAAAAAGAATCAAGTGGAATCTGGAGTTTCCAGATATACACTGGTGGTGATGGAATGAGTTTAAACTCACACGGATTTGTGATAAATGTATGGAATGTGGCTAGAAAGATTAATAAATGAAAGTTGTTCTTAGAACAGTATGTGAACTAAGGGGATATTTACGATACAAAATTACTATGTTCTGTAGTTCATAAGTGGTGAAAAATGTGGTGTAACATACTTTTGTCCGCCGATTATCGGTGACCAAGTATGTCAAGACGAAGAGAGACGATCCCGTACATCCAGATGACTTACCTTGAGAGCGGTCGGAGAGATGGACTATACAGGACTCGCCGTAGTGTAAGACACAATACACCGTGGTAGAGCCGGCGCCGGGCCACAATAGCACGTGAAGACCAGCAAATTGTGTGGGTGGCTATTTCCGACAGACGGGTGACTGAAACCCAGATCCGAGCAGTCGCCTCCCGCTAGCCCTATGAAGTGTCTAGCCTGGTGTACGACAGAGTGGCAGGTCTCCTGATCACCCAACTGATCCCACAAGCCGGGGAGATATAATCCAAGACTACATCAGAAAACATTGATTCAATGCCGGACAGATCCAGAAATATGTAGGTGCTAACGGTGGTAACACTACTTCCTGACACAGGTACCTTGAGAGGATAAACCTGGCGTGATCCGTTTCAATTTGTTATCATTTCTTCTGGATATGATCATGGATATACGAGGAGGTATCCAAAAATAACAGAAATAGCATTGGCGGGGGCGTGGGCGGAGCTTGTGTAGTACGCGTCTCTGCCGCTAGGCGTTTATAGCGCAACAGATTATCAATTCAGTGCCGCCGGTGTTGTCGACCTGGCTTGTTCTATTAATCTGTAGTGATTGTTTTTGGTAGCGTGTTTTGTTATTGTTTCGTTTTCGATGATAGCAAGTGTAAGTGAATTTTTTTTAAACTGCTTTACGTCTCTCAACAGCGAGGTCTTTAGAAACGGGAAAGGATGGGGGCAAGGAATGGGAAGGAATTCGGCCTTTTTAAGGAAGCATCCCGGCATTTGGCTGGAGTGATTTGGGAAACCATGGAAAACCCAAATCTGGATGCCCGGACGGGGATTCGAACCGCCGTCCTCCCGAATGCGAGGCCAGAACGCTATCCGTTACACCACCACGCTCGGTAAGTGTAAGTGAACAAGGTGAAGCTGTGAAATTTTGTTATCCACTCAGTAAAAATGGTCGCTGAAATTGTTTTAATGCTGAAAACAGCTTACAAAGATGACGCTATGGGGAAAACTCAAATGTGCGAGTGGTTCGCTCGGTATGAAAATGGCGACATGTTGATTGATGACCGTCGACAGGTAATTGATCAACTGTCAGAGATTAGTTGGTTATCTCGGAGATCGGTTCAGCGAATTTCAACCGAAGATTTGTGAATGAAAAGGGTTGCTACCAAATTTGTTCCTCGGGCTCTGACTGACAGTCAAAAGGAACGTCGAGTTGAAACGTGTCGCGCTTTGAAACAACAGCTTGAAATTGATCCAGATTTTCTTTCAAAAGGACATTACTGGTGAAGTGTCTTGGTGCTACGGTTACGACACAGAAACAAAGCTACAGTCAAGCCAAGGGAATACGTCACTGTCGCTCTGACCAAAAGAAATGTCGTCAAATCAAACATCAAAACATTTGCTTTTTTGATGCCTGGGGCGTAGTTCATTTAGATTTTGTTCCTCCACATCAGACCGTCTATCAAACCTTTTATTTGGAGGTTTTAAGAAGATTAGGCACTAGCGTTCGTCAAAAAAGACCCGATTTAGTGCAGACAGGAAATAAGTTCTTCCAACATGACCATGCACCTGCACACACAGCTGTCTCTTTTAGGGAGTTTTTGACTAAAAATAGCATGGTTCCGCTGCCTCACACATCTTATTCACCTGACCTGGCTCCGTGCGACGTTTTTCTTATTTCCACGCGTGAAAAGACACGGATTTCACAACACTGAAGAGGTAAAAAAAAACAAAAAACAAAAAAACGAGGGAGCAGCTTTCAGCTATTTCTAAAGATGACTACAGAAAATGTTTTGAACAGTGGAAGCTCCGGTGGGGCAAATGTATTAGTTGTAATGGAGACTATTTTGAAGGGGTAATGGTTGTTTTGTAAAAAAATTGAAAATATATAGCTGTTAAAAAGTAATCTCGTTTTTTTTTTACCACTGGAATCTACAAACTACCATTCTACCATTTCCTTCTGGATGTAACACATTCCAGGAAATTCAAATAAATGTGCTCAGTAAGATCACGAAGTGTTAGGAAACAGGGTGAACTGTTGAAACGGTAAATAGTGTGATATTCTGAATATAATACTAGGAATGAATGTTACTTTCATGATTAAAAGTCATTGCCAATGGTACCGAAAGATGTACTATTCACTGGGCGTACCACAGAAGATAAGATATTATACACGAAACCCTGACACCTTTACATCTGGATTAAAAAAGTTTTTATTTCAGAATCCGCTCACTCTGAATTTTCTTCTTGTAATTTAGCAACCAAAGATGATTTAGAAAAAACTGTATGTTATCTTGGGTATGGAGAGAAATGTTCGAAATCCCCAAAACTGCTCTGACATGCAATCAATGTGAACTTACCGAGTCAACTTCTTTAGCAGCTGAGGAACAGATTCCGTCCGGGTAACATACAGTAGATGCGTGTGCTGGTAGGAACGAACATATTAGTTGTTCATAGTACGAGCCAGCCTCCAGTGAGAACGATTTGACCCTTAAACTACATACTAAGCCATCTGAGTACCCCAGCCGAGGACGCAACCTTGAGCGTGGAACCACCTCCCATGCTGTTTCATTTTACAAATATCAGAAATAAACACCTATCAATCTCACCTTTGACGTTCATGAACGTCAGTAATTAGAATATTCTTTTCTTCCCCGGCCAGAGCTCGCAGATGCCGACTAGTAGAACAAGAGGGTGAGAAGGAATTATGTTTGAAATGTCTCTTTGAGATTAAATTTTGGTTGAGTTTTCGCTTTACACCTTGACTCGAATTTCGTAAACTTCAGTTTGATTGATAATGGAAATAACTTAGTGACCTATAGTTACAGTGTAACCATCAGACCAATACAGAAACTTTGCCGCTCATAACAAAGTGTTTACTACCGCATACGCCACCTTTACACAAACTGATTGTAACTCGTATATTACTATCACCATTAAATGTCAAAATAGAAGTGACAAGAGAAGATATGGATGTATTAATAAAGAATATTATGAATGAAGTAGGGACACTGAATAATAAATATAGAAAAAATATAAACAACTAATAAGGAAGGGACATTCAGGCAATGGTGGACGAAAACGGCACAAATGTTAATCAATCAGGGGGATGCTGAGCCCGTTAAGGAAAACTTCATAGCAGGAGTAATCGGATGAGAATTAATAAGCAGACAACGAAATTAGAAGCAGAGTCATAAGATATTTGGAAAAAGTTCGTTAGGTAAAATAAATTTAGAGAGGATTAGACACTTTTAAATCACGTGACCTAGGTGATGGTGATGGTGAGATCGTCCTACACCCATTAATATTATTTATGTTGAGTCAGGAGACTTGAGAACTCTACCTTAGTGTTACCGGTTCGTAAAGGAGAAACAAATAGTGTTAACAATTATAAACGGATTAGTTTGATCTTAATACCTAACTACTTCAGGAAAATCTGTGAGAGGAGAAAATTGTTTAAAGCCTTAAATGAAATCCAAGTGTAATATCAGATTTTTTTTATCCAGTTAATAATTCATATCGCATTTTAAAATGAATTGCATTATTATTCTAAAACCGTGTGAGGTTGTATTTCAGTGACACCGAGGAAGCATGTTTGTTACTACATATTGTTTGTAATACCTTGGCGTAATTACTGAAGCTGTAAAGCAACAGAAAAAGTGTGTTGTTTGAATAGGTCATTCTCTGAGCATAACAAACCATTAAAAAAAGTTTCAAATTCATTGGCAAGCTCAACGGTGCAATAGTTAGGAGTTCTCAGAAAAATCTATCGGAATAGTGTTCTATGAAGCATCTTAGAATCGTTATGTAGAAATTCCATTACTAACTTCAGGGATAAATTAATAATAGATGTTCAATTAAGGTGTCTGTAGGTTTCTCTGTAATTTACCGAGCGTGGTGATGAGTGGTAACGATGTGACCTCGTATTCGGGAGGACGCGGGTTCAAATCCCGGTTCGGCCGTACCGATTTGAGTTTCAGATGACTGCCGGGACGGTTGCTTCAAAAAGGCCATGACCGAGCTCCTTCCCGTTCCTCTCTGGTTACCACAACGGCAACGAGGTGTAAAGTCTTGTAATAAACACGATGCACAGAAAGTAACAAGGTGTGAACAAATTCCAAACTCACAAGAAATCAATACTATATCTTCATAAACAAGAAGCTAAAAGCTTGAACAAAGTAAGTATCTGGTAAATAGTTTGATAACCGATACGAAAATGAAGAAACAGCTTCAATAGAACGGAAATCCAATGGGTACAAATGGAGTAGGGAATGTGGCGCCATTACAGTAAGGCAAATAATGCAAAAAAAATTCTAAGCTCTGAAAGAATGGACCGTGTTGCCATGTTGAATCTGACCGATATAGAGGCCCTGATATTTTGGAGAGTTGAGTTAATTATGGAGGAGTTGGCCCTTTGTGCGGTTGCTATCTTGCGCCAGATGTCCGTAGCAGGCAGCGCTGGGCGGGCAGATTACAGCCTTTGTAACCCAGCGTTCTTTCAATCATTATAAACCCATTCTAACATACAAAAATATTTTCTTGTGTTCAGAAAACGTAACATTTCCAAACAAAACACGGTTTTATCAGCCTAAGCACATACCTGGCATATCAGCTGCATCACATTTTTTTATAACCGACTGAAATCAAGAAACATCAGAAACAATAAACCCTTACTACTTCGAACACGACTCTCTAATTAGTTATCTGTTTCCTGCTTAACTGGCATGTCTTCAAATAGCGTGATATCTTATTAGAACGAATAAATTTCTATTAATTGATCCAAAACTAGATCAAAAACATAAAATTTCTGAAAAAATATTCCACAAAAAATGCGCAACTGGGAGCAGTTGAAAATTCGTAATTATAATAAGTTCACGGTGTTAGGTAAAAGTTACTTCATTCGACAATGTTCGTTACCACTCCATAGGTAACATCAAATCATCTATATATATAAAGATGAATGTATCTGTTTGTTTGTTCTTCATATAAATCCACAGTTTTCATCCGATCTCAATGAAACTTTGAACACTTATCCTTTGAAACAAGGAGAAAAATACTGTATACATTTGGTTGGAAAATTATCTGTATATATAATACATGTTGTCTTATAATTTCGAAAAATTATTGAACGGCGATAGACAGACGCGTTGGATATAGAGGTCTCTGTGCCTTTTTTTCGTGTAGCGGTCAGGTAGCTAAGTGGATAAAGCGCTTGCTTACTGATATTTGGATCGTAGTCTCCGGTTCAAATATCCGTGGAGGCAAAGATTTTTAAAAATTGTTTTTGATCGTAAGAGTCACCTCTGGACCGTCGGTTATTCGGATTGAATGTTAAACTGTAGATATCACAAATTTAGGGTTGCAATGCAAGACAAATCGTGGGTAATCTTGCAATGCTGTAGGTGTACATTTTTTACGTTCTATTGATCACTCAGGGGTGATTTGCAGTCAGCGTGTGTGTGATATGCTGTAATAATACTATAAATGCGGAGTTAAGTCTCTGTATTTTTATTACGTTTTGATGACTAAATGCCTATACCAATATTGCCGGAATTTGACAAGAAAATCTGCAGGGAGGGTACAGGACATTTTTTTTTCGGTATGATTAACAGTTGTATTCACCAAAGTTTGGGAATTTTCGAATGGTGACAGAGAAACGGATGTGTGTGTTAGTCTATAATGTTGCGTCGGTTGCTCTCGCGCATTATGTTAATGTATAATTTGTTAATAAATTTCGTTTAGAGAAAAAACGTATTATTTAGTATAGATGTCGATTTTCTCTGTCCTATTACTTTGTGTCTGCTTAAATGTTTCTGGCACCAGTTTATTTTTACTTTGCCTTCTTTTTTGACATGCCTTGCGGGCGTAAACTGGCCTAAGTTGTAGCTCTAGCAGAACACGAGCAGCTAAAGCTATTAGAACCCAAGAATCGTATGCTCATGCTGAAGAAAGAAGAAAATACCAAGCTGAAATAAAGCTGCCCTTAGTTAACACCCCTCCCCTTTCCACATCCCCTCACATTCGTTTGTTTTTCTGTTTTTAAATATGTTGGAAATTGATTCTCTTCAAGAGACAAGTTCGATGATAGAATGATATAGTGATGGTTTCCGGTCATACTATGCCGACTCGGTGTTGTTTGGGACCAATCCTTCGCTACCAACAACTTTCTATATTTAATTCTGGCAAAGAAATTCTTAATCCACACGTACGAATTCGGAGGTATCAGCTAGTCTAGTATATTTACGGGACATATGAGGAACCTTCCAAGTCCGTTAATACAGCCATTCGAAACGATTCGGTACTCAGTATGGCACATACAAGCTATTTCACAGTTACTCGAAATTATCCATACTTATCATAACACTATAACAAGGAAAATGTCTGTAAATTTCAGATATGCTTTAAAAAAATATAAGTTGTGGGTACTATTAAATTAGCTACTGTTCTACTTTTTTGAAAAAAAAAAAAAAAAAACTAATTGGCAGTAATTGGGAACTGCCTACAAAAACGAAAACTTAAAACTATGAATATTATACGCGCGACACGTCATACTTATAGCTACAGATATACTTCATAATAATAATTCCGTGTGGTCGTAATGACCTGGTGACAGGATTTCTATTGACCGCGCATTCCGCCCCCGTCTTAGCCGCCTTAACCTAACCCGTTAATGCTACCGGGTTCAGGGGACCAACAGTTTAACGTGGAATCCGAACCACGGAAGCATTCTGGCGTACATCACATTACACAGCTAGCTGTGCCAGACGTGAAGGTGGGGTTAAGGGTCTATGAAAATCCCCACGGAGATAGGGATTCGAACCGGGGACTCCATAACCACTGAGTCACCAGACCACTACAGATGTACTGTTAACATTAGCATATCGGTTACGCGAACTCATAAGAGTTTTCCGCATATCATGAAGATGGGAACTTACAGGTTTACCCCTGTACTAACACAATGACTGTCTGCCTGTCTGCGTTTAGTGAATAGCCCATCATCGAGCTGGTAAAATAGGGAAAGCTGAGGAAAAAAATAAAAGAGTTAACAAGGTAGAATCCAAGTCATTTGTTGCACTAGAAATTATTGTAATTTTAGAGGACGAGTGGCATCATATTATGCAGTTCATAGTGATTCGCAGGAGCCATAGAGAGTAGTGCGTATGATAACAAACCACGCCGGCATCCGCTAATGTCCTTACAAATGTGTAAATCGGACTGCGATTCTCATGTAGATAAATGACGTCATTTCCGTATAAATGTATTAATTAAGATGCTAACAACTTCTATAGTTTACGAATACCGTAACAAACACCAATGTCCATAAGTTAGCGGATCTTGTAGATCCACGAAAAACATAAGACGCGGTGATAACGTGTGTACTA
Source organism: Vandiemenella viatica (assembly GCA_031002005.1). Lineage (NCBI taxonomy): Eukaryota > Metazoa > Arthropoda > Insecta > Orthoptera > Morabidae > Vandiemenella > Vandiemenella viatica. The sequence goes on along the minus strand of CM061921.1, from coordinate 123,654,365 downwards.
AAAGGGGCCATGGACACAATTTAACTCGTGACGCTGTTCTACCGATACGAAGTATAAAGAAAAATCAGAAATATACAGAGGTGGCAATGACCGTATGTGGTATCCCGATGGCATAATGAACGTCAATTCGAGATGTGACAATACAGGATGCATAACGACTCTCCGTACTGTAGATTGGTTCATAGTGGTGGTGCAGTCTGACCTGCGAGCGATATGGCCTCTTTAGACATGTGATATCCTCATGTTACTGGCATTCATCGACAAGGCCAGTCCTGCGTATGGGCAGGTTTATCTTCCATTGTATGGAACGAATGGAATGCATTAAAGGCCGAAATAATGAAAACTGGTAAAGAAACATTAGGCTTTAGAGAAAAAGCCGCCCGAAAACCTTGGATCACAGAAGAAATTTTTGAGTTGATGGATCAGAGTAGAGGGCACAGAAATGCTCAGGATGAAGCAGGAGAAGAGTAATACAGACAATTTATAAAACAAATAAACAGGAAATGTAAAGAAGCAAAAGAAATATGGCTGCAAGAAAAGTGTGAAGAAGTAGAAAAGGAAATGGTGGTAGGTAAAGTAGAGGTGGCATATAGGAAGATCGAAGAGAATTTTGGAAAAATGAAGGAAAGAGGTGTAAACATGAGCGCAGCTGATTGGAAACCTCTTCTAAACTTAGAAGATAAAGCTAACCAATGGAAGGAATACATGGAATAACTGTATAATGGAGATGATTTGAACAACAGTGCACTGGAAAAAGAATTTTGTGTCGACATTGATGGCTTAGGTGATCGTGTTTTGATGACAGAATCTGATAGAACTTTGAATGATTTGAAATGAAATAAGTCAGTTGGAATTTATGAGATTCCTGCACAACTAAATCCCTAGGAGAATCCAATGATTATTCAACCTGATACCAGAATGTTATGAAACAGGAGAGAATCCCACTGATTTTAATAAAAGTGTCATCTGCACGCTTCCGAAGAAAGCACAAGGTAACAGATGTGAGAATTATCACACTAAAAGTCTAACATTACATGCTTCAAAATTACTGACCAGACTAATATACAGAAGAATGGAAAATGTAGTAGAAGACATAGTAAGTGAAGATCAGTTTTGGTTTAGAAAAAACCGCAGGACAAGAGAAGCGATTTTGGTCCAAAGATTAATACTTGAAGGGCAGATCAAGAAAAAAAAGTTACTTTAATTGCGTTTGTTGATTTAAAAAAAGGTTTTGATAATGTTAGGTTGGAGAAGAGGTTCAAAATTTTAAAGAAGTCTGGTCTAAAATACCGAGATAGAAGAATAAAATCTTTATAATCTATACTAAAATCATTAAAGACATGCATCAGTTAAAAAGGGTATGAGACAAGGTTTTAGCCTACACATACTAATTAATATTCAACTTGTATGTAGAAGAAGCAATAAAGGAAATGAAAGAAAGATTTGAATGTTGTATAAGTGTTCAAGGAGAAAAAAATCAGTATGCTACGATTTGCTGATGACATTGTCTTGTTGAGAAGTTACTGAATGCCGGCCTCGGTAGCGTAGGGGCTAGAGTGCTAGCTCCACGTTCGAATCCGGCCGCGGGCATGGATGTTTAAGTGTTGTGTGTCTGTGTGAATGTCTTGTCCGTCCTGTGGCGTCCATACATTGGAAAAAATACACATTGAGCTGGCTGTATGGCCTCCGTTGCCGGATGCCATTAAAAAAAAAAAAAAAAAAAAAAAAAAAAAAAAATGTTACTGAATATCATGAAGAAAATACTGAACGAAAATTTTGGACTAAACATAAACCAAGGCAAGTCAAAAGTGATGAAATGTATCAGAAGTGATACCAATAATATTATATTAAATATAAAAATAGGTTTGGATGCTGTAGAAGAAGTTAGTCAATTGAAGTAAAATTGCAACCCATGGCCGAAGCAGGAACGATGTTGAAAACAGAATAGCACTAACGAAAAGAGGCTCCAAGAAAAAGAGAAATGTTTTAGTTTCAAATATTGATGTACTCAGAAAGAACTTTTTATAACTCTATTTGTGGAGGAAAGCACTTTCGGGTAGCATAACATTGACTTTAGGAATACCAGAATGAAGGAAAATTGAAGAATTTGAAATATGGTGCTATAGAAGGATGCTGAAAATTAAGTGGGCGGATAAAGTACGAAACGAACGAGTTTTGGTAATGATGGGTGAGGAAAGAACTTCGTGTAAGAGTCTTACAGAAAGAAGCGACAGTATGGAAGGTCACGTTTTGGAACATGTAAGATTGGTTAAATTGTTAGTTGAGGGAACAGTAGAAAGTAAGAACTGCAGAGGAACTCAGTGATTAGAACATATGAAACAGATAACGTTGAGATGAAAGGGTTAGTACAAGATAGGAAGGGATGGAGGATTTCACCAAACCAGTCAGGAGACTGATAACAGAAAAAAAAAATGAACGCTGGTTCACATACACCACGAAACATCCACACATACTGTTGTAGGTTGTCAGAGTATCCCTAGGAAACACATGCAGTGGGTTACATATTTCCAACATAATTCCGCCTCTGAGAAGAACACTGAAGCCACCATATCTTCTACTTTCCTCACTATTGGCAAGGTTTTACTGTCAGATCAACAGACGGCAAAAGTCATTCTACAAGCTAAGTCGCGACTCATCCTTGAACAAGAAACTTCCCCACTGTTCCTGCATGGAAACACTGTAGCCGACCATACAGACAGTGCTGTGCTGGCCTTAAGTAGCCGTGTTGATAAAATATCGATATATCGATATACTTTTTTAAATATCTATATTTATGAGTAATTTTTTTATGGACGATATATCGGTACTTCGATATTGAAATCTGGGTATCGGAGTCGATATTTTTAAAAATAAGTCATCATTTTTCATTTTCCTCATAGAAGGTGTCATGTTATTATTGGGGAAAAGAAAACGATTACCTGTGTTGCACGTGCAATAAATTTAGTCACAGATAAAATTTTAAGAATCAATAAAAGATTTAATACCTAACTAAACCAATTAAATTTATTACACCTTATTTTAACCACTCAGTTAGTGATTATGATTAATTACGATCCCAGCAACAAGCAGAAGTAAAAGAAGGCCAAATATTAAAGCTCATTCAAGTAGTTAGTACACGTATGAATTCTTGTCTGTACACGTTGCAAAGATTTTTTTTAAATTTCAATCCACGTAAAAGTATTAGCTCTAAGAACTTATCGTAATGTACCAGGTATTGTAGTACTCCACAGTTAAATATTTCGTTGGATTTGATTATACTTCTTTTTCCATATCAATAGAAGAATTGAGCCTCAAACGTATGTCACAACAAGTTTAGTTATACCATTAATGAATTCATTAAGAGAAGAAACTGAAAAATAAATTTGCTGCTTTTGAATTGTCTTTACAAAGCGCTTTGTTGAAAATTAATAATGATACATTGGTGTCTTAGAACACAATTTACTCGATTCTCCGTTTCGAAATATTGCATTTTGGTAAACCATCGGCAATATCAAAGAAGGGAAAATATGTCACATAATGTAGGGGCTTTTCCATGCCTAACGGTAGAAACAATTTCATCTCTTTGCTCTTGAAAAATATGTCCAATGAAGTTTCTGACATGAGTTTTGGTTCAATGGTTGCTAAGTTAAAACAATATTTGGATCGGCCTAATATTTCAAAATCATTAGATGACCTAAGATTCTGGATAAACAGAAGTCATATATTTCCTATTCTGTCAGAAACTGCATTAAAATATTTGGTATATTATGCCGCATCTGATCAAGTTAAAACAGTGCCTAATAATAGCAGTAGTCTAGCTGCAGAATTTATAAAACACCTGCTGACAAAAATTGGTACACACAACTTTATGTTTTTATTGATAATTCCTGGAAGCACAGTCCACACTCCTAACTTAACCATTATTCGTCACAAATTTTTATTTTAAACGGAGTTTAGTATGCTTAACTAATACGTTAAATTTTACTTCATAACATCGGAAATTACTGGAATTAAAACTCTTTGAAACGACTCTCATTATAATCCCACACAACTTCCAGCTGTCCTAGAAACTGATATTTTGGTACACATAAATGATTTCACCCTCAAATCATAAGAAAATACCTGTATTTATTCAATGGCAATCCAAAATGTGAAACGTTTTGGAGCAAACTTGTACGTTAATTACTTTACTCTTGATGAGGCTATTTGTCTTAAATTTCTATTTTGCATAAAGATCAGAAAGAAACACACTAAATTTTACTCTGTTAGTGTTAGTAAAAATGTATAATAGCTAAGTCACAATTTTATTCTATTCTTAAAAAATATGCCGTGTAACACCATTGTGTTTCAGAAATTAAAGACTTTAGTCAAAAGAATATCTCACGACTTTTTACTCGTAAATGGCCTCAAGACTTGCCCCTATATTTACACGATTGTTTTTGAAATATTGTTTTTATAAAATAGGGTTGATATATCGATATTTTTCTTCGATATATCGAATTCGATATTGATACTTTTAAAAATGTCCTTATATATCGAAAATCTGATATTTTAAAAAATATCAACATCCCTAGCTTAAAGCATTTGATCGTACTGCCACTGAATGTTTTTTCCTTTCAGGAAACTCCCCCAATGCCGTGAATTGACACTACGTGCGACATATTGGCGCTTCTGTGATTCTGCTATAAAGACTCATTATTTTCCCCTCCATACGCTTCAAACTACTCATTATTAAAAGAAACCTACCATGCAAGAATTAAATACAGAGTGGCGGAACAAAGAAACTTATGAGCCAAAAAGCCTCTGTAATTTTGGTGTATGGAAGATAGTAATTTTAATAACAACTTTTCAGTAGCTTAAATCGTTTTTAATGACGTAATCTTTTGACAAAACATAGCAACAATAATTAGTTTAGTAGTAGCAGGTGGACACTGTTATGCCACCCCTCATATTATGGAGCGTCCACAAACCACGTAGCTCCATTTTGGCCTTCTGTAAACTCCCCTCCCCGCACGTGGCTTTTGCCTCTAACCCCCTCCCCCCACGTAGCAAGTAGATTTTCTCCATTTTGATTTCAGAAGATATTTTGTACAGTTTTCTCTTGTCAGTCTATTGTCAATTACATACGGGGATAATTAAATGAAGGAAATAAATATTCACATGTTGTTGTGTGTTCTGTACCTCAATTTAATTCTGAAAAATGATATGAATGGAAAGTTACGTGGCCTGGCTCGGACCCCCCGCCCTTTCCCACGTAGCCCAGCGTAGCCTTCCAGGCAACCCTTCCCCCCCCCCCCTTAGACTGAGTCACGTAGTTTATGGACGCTCCCTAACCATCGAGTATACTAACAAAGTTCTCAATAGCAAGGGGCAAATTTAAAAGTATTATTTTATCATTTTTTCCTTTTGACAGCAAACACTGAATCATAATCTTATAAACTATAATCAAGTCTGAAGAAGAAGCCTATTGCTGTTGCTCATGTGAAGGTAGGAATACTTTTTCCATAACATACGTCACTGGTCTTAGTGACTCTTTTAAAATGTTTTCAGAGTCAATTTTGCTCATTTTCACTTCGAGAAACTTTCGCTGAAAAATTCTTACTAATCCTACGTATTAAAACCTACATGGGTTCCGCGGGGTTACCATAAGGGAGGTGCACTTGTATTTCCACATTATATTTTTTTATATATTATATATAACAGTTATTATTTTAAAAAAATTATTTAATAAGATATAATTTATAACATGTCATCCTTATAATTGTGGTTTATACATAAAATAAGGCATTAATGTGGTGTCAATTAAATTAATATCAAATCACGCGGGTTTTAATTTGCGTCTGTGCTTGGTGTCGGGAGGAGCCTTCACAGATTGTATTGCGTAGTTAGTTATCCATCAGCCACAAGACGAGTGGGTACGTGTGGGCCTTTGTTCAAATTACTAACGACATAGCAGATTTTTAGTTCAAAAGTGCGATACTGGTGTTAACAGTCATCAATCTGATGGTGATGGTACAAATCATACTACGACATTCATTTCAGGTATATTATGTTCGTGCTTGTACCCAAATTTTACATTAAAAATTAGACTAAAAATTATATGCTAACATTACAGTTATAACAATTTACATACATTCACTACTATCCATGAGCCCACATTCGTCCACTGCTGGACAGAGCCCTCTCCCAGGCAACGCCATCTGTCCTGAATGTATGTTTGTCATTCAGTCACGCTCAAACGACTGAAAGGATGCTCATGGTCATGGAGTAGGACAATTGATACAGTTTATAAACGCGAACAAAGTCGCGGGTAACAGCCAGGTAGTAAGAGTTGGTCATTCGTTTGTGATATTCTTTGAAATTTTCGGCACGGTTTTTTCCCCCCTTTTTTTGCGCAGACTTCCTAATATTGTAAGCGTTTTGTTATTTGACAAAAATAACTTTTATTTGTTAAAAGACACCAATTCTGCCAGAAAAGACCTTCAACAAGATGCCTCACTCAATTCTACTAGCAAAGGCACAACTAATTGTTTGTTGGCATGTGTTCAAATTTTAATTATCAAATTGATGACGATCTACGATTCAAATTGCTAAGATAATCTTGGAATTCTAGTAAACATAAATTCTAGAAATGGCGTAAAAGAGCCTTTCGACATTAATAGGTTAAAACCTACATGTGGGCCCTATATGTTCGTCCTCCAGTGCAGCGCAGTCTACAAGCACAGTTTGTCGTTTCTCCTTGCCTTAAATATCAAAAAGTGTCATGAAGTAGTACAGTCTCATGCAACAAGAAAGTGGCATTATATCGCGCTGGCTTCTTCAAAAAGTTTTGAATAGTTCATGGATAGAAGGGGACTGAGTGTTCGTGAATCTTTGAAAATGGCGTATCACGACGAAGTTGATGAGGGTTCTGTTTTCACAGATTTGCTACATCTTCGAGTTGACTCTGGGGAATATATTTCGAAAAATCATTTAGAGTCGGAAGCAAAAAAAAACTCCTTGTGCATACATATCACATCAAATTCAAAATGAATTGATAGAGTTGTGATGTTCTAAAAAGCAAAATAATTTAGGAGATGAAGCATGCTTCGGCTTTTTCGATGTTAGCTGATGAGACTGCGTATGATTGTAGATTGATGTTCGCTATCTATGTTGTGAAGAATTCCTGGGATAAGTTCCACTACAAGAGTTGGACGTGAAAGGTATTTCGGAAACTATTATTCACTTTCTAGAAGATTGCATCTTTAATTTAAATAAACTTGTTGGTCTTGGATATGAGGGCTGTGTTGTAATGTCTGGTCACATAGGTGGTATTCTGAAAAATTTTAATGACATGTATCTCACCGCCCAATCCTTCCACTGTACAAGCCATATACTGAATCTTGTCATCACTGACTAGAACGAAGTGAGAAATGTTGCTGAAACGACAAAGGTCATCATGATTTTCTTTAAAAAAAAAAAAAAGAATACATTGCGGCGAAATAAAATTAGAAAAATTCAACTTCTCTTCAGTGAAACGTGCAAAACAGCACAGTACTAGAGTACAAGAAAATTTTCTGGAAACTTTATTACTATTGTAAGAGTTTTATGAGAACATTCGCACAACACACGAAACTCGACAGCGAAAATCAAAACATATTAGCTCTACACGATTGAAACGACTTCAACATACATTGTGACACTATTCCACCAAACTCGAACCACTGTGCAACAAATTGCAATAAGTAAATATGGATATAAAGACAATACATGATCACATAAATAAATTAATGAACGTGCTTTAATCTCACCGTGATAATGTAGCTCGCTATTATTTTAGAGAACGCTCGAATGCTGAATTTAAACGTCTTCGAACAGCGGCAAGGCAAATCTATAGATCAAATCACCCATCTGAAAATACAGAAAAATTCTTGATAATATGTATCTTCATTCCAAAGACTCAATCATTTCTTGTCTGAGAATACGATTTTCTTCTACACATACAGCTACACCCGGAAAAAGTAGGAAAATTTGACAAACCTTCATTTTTAGCCATGGGAGAAGATATGAAGAACCATTACTGCAGAGGCTACCATGTGGTACGATATATTCTGACTGATGCGGCCTTGAATGAATTCCTCATTTAATACGCAGATTTGATTGCTCAAGCCACCCTATTTTACGGAAGGGTATGCGAGACAATCACGATTGGCCTAACTACATGCAGCACGTGGAAACCGGTCAACGTCAGGAAACGCGAGGCTAAGCGGCCAGTGAATGCTCAGCGTTTCTATGAAAAGGATAGAGGAGGATACTGAATTTATTAGCTAGGCGATGAACAGGTTTGGACAACCTCTAAGGGGCCTAAAGTTATTGTTCAAACAGTGAATCTAATAATATTTTTCTGTATATTTTCTTTTATTGGAGGGGGTTTTCTCCTAAACACGACGGTGTTTCGAGAAGTATGAGGTCACACAGAACGAACATGTCGGCCGGTAACGGTGGATGTCTTCGTCGGTTGCCCTCAGCTTTTTTCCGTTCCAGTTATTCCTGCTTTTCGTTTATTCAGATTATTTCTGCCCTTTCATTTAGTAAGTACCATAATCTCTCGAATATCGTCAGACCTTGCAGCGGTTGTTGCTGTAAGAGCATCATTTCGGTCCTGGCCCGGTTATACATTAACGTAGCCCTGAAGAAGGTCGTAAAAATTCCATGCTGATCCTTTCGGCTACGGATGGGAAAACGTCGTAATTTCTAAGCCAAATTTGGGTAGTGTCCCACTCATTTTGCTATTCCTCAATATCTGGCCTCGCATTAGGGAGGACGCCGGTTCGAATCTCCATCCGGGCATCCAGATTTGGGTTCTCCATGGTTTTCCCAAATAACTCCAGGCGAATGCCGGGATGCTTCCTTCAAAAGGCAATGGCCGAATTCCTTCACGTTCCTTACCCACCTTCCCATCTCACATCTAATAACCTCGACGTCAACGAACCATAAATAAAATAAATATTCCTTAATAACTGCATTCCACTAGTTATTCTTCGTGGTTACCTCTTTCCTGATTATTTTTACAACCATGTCTCCTTTATTCTATCTTAGGCAATTTCTATCTCCTCGACTCCTCACTTCTATATCCAGTGGCAGTACACCTGCGCTACTATTAGAGCTGTTGTTTTTCTGGTACAATATTCACCTGTCAGAATCATTGTAGCCTCCGGATTTACCTTCCTGTAGTGCTTGGTCTAAACGATCGCGGCGTCGCCGACGATGGATGCTTTCATTGCCGAGGTGGGGGTTTCTAACTGTCCCTGTCCTATACATATGGTTCTTTTCATTGTTCGTAAACATCCTCTGCAAACCTCATCCAAGCTTATGACATAGTCACTATCGATGAGATAATGTAAACATTACAGAATTTTGACCCGGCTCTCCAAACTGCCATCGTTCTTCAAATTTATAGGTGGTAGGTGCTGTAATGTAACTCTAGAAGAATAATTAGTCCTTCCAAATTTATCCATGATTGCAATGATGTTGACGCCAACTGTGATAGGCTATTTATTTAAAAATAAAAGCCATTATGGTACATTTCATTATGCATGTCACACTACTTGTCAATAACAAGAGATCCATGCCTGCAGGCTTTCCAGCAGTGTCCACATACAGTTCTATAATCATTGAATGACGTATCAGAGTCATTATAGATGTACCTGATGATATTTAATGTCATCCTGTTTAAAGAGTATTATCAGTTTAGCGTCGCCTCTAACCAATGTATCGACTGGTCGCTACACACCCATGCAAAAGTAATTTAGGATATTATTCAGCTTTTCAAATGACACATTGTCAAGCTCAAACACAAAATATGTCAGAAAATAACCGGGTGGTGGGCACACTTTGATTTTCACTAAATGTAAATTTTGAATATCTGTTATGGGCTTTAGTATTTCACCTAGCAACTGATACATTGGCTCGTCAGAAATCACATTCACGTTTTCAAATGAAAGTCCATAGGGGTATTCTAATAGTGTGAGCACAAGATTGGTTTTTCCACAGTTTGATAGCCTCACAATATTCCACTTGTCGGTAACAACCAGTTTAATCATGGGTAATGTACGCTATTTAGCGAACCACGGGTTTACTAGGTTGCAAGAAGTGTGCCGCCTGCATACTCGCATAGGCGCTGGACAAACCAAGTTTGTTGGTTGTTGAAGATTTCTCCTAAGCAGAAGACGAGAAGGAATACATATCCTTCACCAGTGTTGTAAGGATGCTAAAATTAGCAGCATGACTCATAAACGTTTATAATCTTGGCGACCATCTTCCTGGATGCACAGAAACTCAAAGCAAGAGATGGTGTGTTTGTTTTCGAAGAGGTTGGTGTGAGCATAATATCTGTACACATATTTCAATCTAGTCATCGGAAAGGGAAGGTAACGACCCTTTTTTTTTTGATAACTGATGCAAAATGATGATGGAATCCGTTACGCTAATATGTCAAAATCAGTAGGATGTATTCTATTCTACGCGAAATAAAGAGAAGCAATTAATTACGACAAAGGATCGTCGTCGGTTCAAGAAAATCGTCAGAGACAAGTCGACTACAATATAGAGGATTTAGGATGCCCGCCATTACGAGGACTAAAAAAGAATAACTTCATAGAACATCGTAAAAGTCATTTTTTTTTTATTGCTGCTGAGAATATAATTTTAATTGTTCAATGATGGTTGAAATAAACAAATTAAACCAGATACTATCTTATTATTTACCAATTTCCTAAAATTAAATCTATTGTAATTGTGATGGGTGAAATAAAAGTAGGAAATCAGGTGGCTCGACATGTATCTGTTCCCTCCACAAGGTACTCATAAAGGTTATTGGACTTTTCACTTGACATAATGATACAATAATAATTTTTATAGGTTTTAATTTTTAGTTTTAAGCCTTCACAGTCCAATTTCGAACTGGTGTTGTATAACACTTAACGGACACATTATCAATATGCCCATCTATTAGTTCTTGCATCGAACAACGATAATAGTCACGTAGCACTTTCATAGACAACGTGTTCGCAATCTAGCTGTATTCCATCCTAACTTGATAACTCCATGACTTCCTGTTGTTGATGGTGCTGGACAATGCAGACAAGGCGTCGACCACGTTGTTCCATATTGATTCGGCGAGAAACAAAATAATACGCAGGAAAAGCATTTCAAAATTCAGATATGGTTATTATTCCAGCAATTTAGTGATGTGGACGCCAAGTGTTCAAACTGCTAAAAAAAACACACTAAATGCATATGCCTCATAGCACTTCCCACTCTCCAAGTTTAAGAATGACTTTATTGTACCAAACTTTTTCGATTACAACTATTGAATTAAATTCCAGCTTAGGCGTCACACTGACAGCGAGCAACTTGGTGTTTAACTTATATCATGTTGAAAACAGTAGCACTTCAGAATTCAGCAGACTGATCTAGGTGAGCTGCAAGCAACCAACACTAGCAATGGCCAGGAAATGAGGAAGAGTCAATCCAAGTGTGGGAATTTATACCGAATCTATGCGTGCGTCGTGGCGAAATATACCAACCACAAGACCTGGCGTGGGGGCGTGATCTCCAGCAAAAAAATTTAATTTACTCACCAAAAATTTAAATTTTCCTTCAATCCTTCTAATTGGCTGATTTAAATTTCCCGCCAACTCTTCCTACTGGCTAAGAGCGGGTTTTCTCCGGATTTGCACAAGTTACAGCTTATTCATACTACTTAAAAGTGTAGGGGCTAGGTCGGGATCCTTAAAGGAGGAAGGTGGGGATGAAGTAGGGAGCAATCATGAAGTAAGGATGGGGTGACTAAAGGAAGTCTCAACCTATGGAGAAAGAAGAGAAAGCGGGGGAGTAAAAGAGTTTTTTGTTTACAGAAGACATCAAGGCTCACAGAAGGAATGCTTATGACAAGAAGGAGAAAATCAGAATTGAATAGGTAATGAAGGACATCAGAATTGTAGTGGACTGATATAAAATTGCTACCAATGGAAATCAAACAGAAGAGAGGAAAGTACGGTGCGTAATATCTACAAAATATTAAAGGAGTGGTAGGTATGGAAAGGGCGAAGAAAGAACCATTTCGGTAATCTGAGCGAATGGAAGTGAATTGGGGGCCGAAGAGGAATGGGTTAAATCTTTTCAAAATGGATAGTCATGGTGAGGATCGGCTGGAGTGATTAAGGGTACCGCTACCCTGAAATCTCATTTTTTTCCGGCCAAAATGTCTTTACCATATTCAGTCATAGTTTGTAACAGCTATTCACTAATATGCTGCTGAGAATATAATTTAAATTGTTCATTGGTGGTTGAAATAAACAAATTAAACCAGATACTAGAAAGTAGAGACTGGATGGTGGGTTACATTTTAACACATGCGATGTTGATTAATTTTTAAATACGTCGCTTCAAATTGAATTAATGTGTAATTTCAGGAATATCCATTTTCTATCGAGACATCAGTTACATTCGTAAATAACAGTTAAAGCTTCAATGGATTTCTATAGTAGTTAACTTAGCAAGCATAATCGAGCACCAACGTTAATTTATGATTGTGGGCTAATACTTACACACCAACATATTTAAGCTACAGTGATGCGGATGAACAAATCATGGAAGGAATGTGTCGTATTATAATTCCTAGTACTGTTATACCACAGTTTATAGCGATATGGTGAACAAATTCTATTCACTATTATTTCTTCTCTATAAGTAGTACCTAATATCTCTTCAACACATGGACGCTGTTCATTTTTCGCTTCACCTTCGTTCTTGGTGGCATCCTTAATTTTAGTTTCTACATGCATTATTAAATTACGTGAAAGTAGTTGATCAGTTTCCAATATCTTGGAGACTTCTAAACAGCTGACTGTATGTGAGGTGCACAAACTAACCACTTGTGAATTTTGTATTATAAAATTATTTAGTTATTATGTTTTTGGATATTAAGTTTTAAAATGAGAGGAGCTTGGCTGGAAAAGCTGAATGAAGAAACTAGCTATAAATTCCTGGCGGGATTTATAAGCCCGAGGGCGGAAGAAGAGTATAATAATAAAATTAGTGAATTGTAAAAGTTGTATTTGGTAATTAACTGTCGTTTCTAAACGGAAGATGAAAAGATAAGTGGATGATCTTTGTTTCTTATTGAAACTGTAATAAATAAACGGAATTGACACTTAAAGGATATTTGATATGATTTTAATAGTAATTTGATTTCAGCTGTAGTATCAAAAAACTAGAGGACTAAATAACAATCCTATTCATCCAATTTGACAATGGAAATATAAGGATTATTAGTGTATTCAGTTTCTAAAAGTAAAAATAAGTGGTAAAGAATATACATATACAACATACAAAAAACTTTACACCTCCCATCGGGAGAGCATCTTGAATTCGGAGTCAGGAGTGACCTTGGTTCGGCGAATCAAACCCGTCTGCTCGCAATGCGCTTCTAGTATGGATCATCACTATTACTGACCTTTTGAAACTAAACACTTTGACTATAAATGAAAAAATAACTTTGAAATTAGCAGGAAACTTATAAAAGATTTTAGTAACCTATACACAGATTTTAGTATTTTGTGCTTGATAACAGTTTTATTTTACTGTTGGCTTATTTGTTTGTGCAGAAGCAGGTTTATATGATAGTTCTGATGCTTGTATTAAACCAGATTTAATGTTTTACGTCGGTTACTGATGGAATTCCTAATCATTAAATTTCAAAATAATTTTAACGGTTCTAAATTACATATGGATCATCTCCGTTCTCACAGTCGATAAGAGGTTTTGCATCGTTGAATAGTCACACGTGGAAATCAACAATCCATGAAAACATTAATGCAAAATTAGTAATTTAACATTAAATTGCCTGGGCTTCGTACAGCATAATTCCGATGTCACACGGGCAATATTTTAGGATTAGTATTGTTCGGCTATATCTAGTTAGTAATATCTTACGACGTGAAAATCGTAACAATCTATCCTTTTCTTTCTAGGAAAAACTGGGATTATTATTTTCTCCATTGGCTTTCCTTTGTTTCAACACGATAATTTACTTAGCTATGATCTGGAATACAACCATCCACATTGCTGTATTAATTTAGATTGGTGCATTGATGTTAGCGAAAACTGAAACATCATAAGATAATCAATTAAAAGTTTATGTTTCTGCAGAATGGAATACTACACGCATATTGTTTGAACCGCAAACGCCGAAAATGCCGAAGGATAGGTTCTTATTTTATGTCGCTTTGGAGAAGAAGCAACAATACTCATTTAGATGAAACACATGCGTTCGTGATGGTTTATTTATTTATTTTATAAATTTTTAACACTGATATTAAACGAGAATTTTCAGTCAACGAAAATAAGGGATGGATAAACATAAAAAAATATTTATTAGTAATTATTTTCACGTTACTTCATAACTTTAAGAAAAACTAATAAAGAAACACAAAAAACAGTGTTGCATAAAGGTTTAACAATGTACAACAAATTACCAGACGAAATATAAAGGACCAGCACTATTGCAAGTTTCAGAGAAAACCTGGGTAAATGGCTAGAGGACAGAGATTGTAACATTTTCTTGTAAAGGATTCAGTGAAATTAACACCTTTCTTTGGTTTGTTTACTAATATGATGTATGAATTGTGATGTATTTATATTATCTCTAGGCTATTTGAAAATAAATAATGTCGAGGTTTGACACAAGACGTATAGACGCAAAACACGGTTTGGATACACAAATGTCGTTTTCCATTGCTCTGAAATCACTTCAGGTGTGCTCTTATTTCTTGTTTCTTTTACTTCATTTGCTATTAGAAAAGCCCTTGCTGAAATTATAAAAACAGCACAGGGGTAGCGCATACAGCCAATACAAGAAAAGAATATAAGGGCAATGGCTGTGGAATTTCAGCTTGAAGTACTATGCTACTGAATACACTATACCAATATTGATCTGCTCAAAATAAAGTTGTTACGGTCGTCTTAGTTTTATATATACATATATATCGCTGGAAGAAAGTTTGTAAAAACGAGCTAACAGTGACGTATTTCCGGTAGGGTGAACGATAAAATTCATACACTTCTCGCAGCTGCCGCGTCTTATCTGCAGAAGCAGCGACGCAAAAGGACTCGGCCATAAACACAAAGAAGAAAGGCTGGTGATATCTAACGTCAGTCACCTGCCATATCTCCCCTGCTCGCATCGACCGCTTAGCCAGGGGGTAAGCTAACGACCAACAGACCCGCGCATAAAAAAACCAACACTCACCAACACCCACCCCAAAATTCCTTTCCATACAGTGATGTACCTGTGGCGTATTTAACATTGACGTGTAAACCTGCAGGTAAAACAACCTTTCTTTTGTATCTAGACCCGTTTATCAGTTAGACGTAACACAAAATCAAGAGTTTGGAGTGTGATCAAACAGGGGTGCAGTATTTCCAAGATATTCTTGCATAATTGTTTGTTTTGGAAATAAACGGCGCTTTTGAGACAGTCAAAACGGTAAAAAATTATTCATTGTTATTTATCAACTTGTTCTGGTCGTCTTGTATACCTAAGATATCTGCAGTACCACCCAGTTAAATAGACCTTTGTAAATCAGCAGGAGGTTCCAGCAAATTCATGCAATTCATGACGCATTCTATCGTAAAGTGTTAGGTGTAATCAATGAACTACTCATTACGAAATAAATAAAATAAACCATTGTAAAATCTACAGTGAAGGGACGCATCAAGTCGGAGTCCTAGGCTAACCATTATTAGAAATAATCGAAGCTTGGCTGAACAGTGAAGTCACAATAGTTACCTTCAAGACCTGCTAATGAGATTAATTGATTAATTTTAAGTTATACCTACATATTTTAGATCTTAATAGGTCTCGAGATAAACAGTTAATGCTGACAACTGATGAATTTTTATGATATGCCCAATTTTATTATTGATCGTTACTTTTGACGCATAAACATGTGTACTTTCACAAATGGCTGGGTTATTTTGAGACTACTACTTACCAAATAAAATTAATTTTAATACGTTTATTTCAAAACAGGTAGTCCTAAAACTGCTAAATTTAATGCTTAGTCTACAAGTAAGATTTTAATATACCATTTCTTATTATTGTTGTTGTAGCGATGCGTAGTCAGATAAATTTGGTGTTTACATAACATTTTTGTCTTGTTTTGATGCATACTATCGTCTGCTAAAATATTCGATTAATTCAACACCCTCTATAACAAAAGTCTGTACATATAAGATGTGTTTAGTAACATTACTATTAACAAGCTGGAGACGAGGAATAAACTATTATTTAAATTTGTGTCCATAAACGGGATTCACAATAGAACCACTGAGCGAATTTTGAAGGTATTTCAACTATTGTACAACCCGTGGTAACAAGGTTAAAAGAGGGAATGTTCAGTTTCGATCTGATGTTGGAAATCTTTTAAATTTTAAATATAAGTGTCCGAAATTAGTACCAGTATCTTGTTTAGCGTGATTCACGTAACCACATTTTAATAAGATTACGATTAATACGTACCATGTGGCCCCACATGTAAAATGAAGTATAATTCATTTCTCATGACTTCTATAAGCTGAAAAATTTCTGCAACGTTTTGTTGGTCGCGATTCACGTAAAAACTAATGCTGAATTTAGAAAATGTGTAAAGTTTGCCTCCAATGTGACGACATATACCTGATTTAAAATTTTTATGTTTAAAGTTATTCACGCAAATATACTGGTCGGATTTTGATGCAAATTCCATTATTCTATAGCCCAAAGATCCGAGGGTAAAGTAGAGTATGTTTCATTTTAGTGTGGCGTCGAAAAAAATTAACCTACTTTTTAGATCTTAAATCACGCAAATTCTGTTGGTCATATTTTGATGGGGTTTCAATTAATGTACAGTACCTGGTCGCACGGGTAAAATCGGATGTGTTTCATTTTGATAAGCTGTAGAGAAGAAGAGAAAATTGTTCGTTAAATGTTATTCACGTAAAAGCTACTCACCGTGTTTCGTGTATTGAGTAGCTAGAGGTCCCATAGACACAATGTAATGGATGAAGTATAAGAAATTAAAGATACGTCAAACATTATCGCTAACGGTCCAATAAGGACGAATCAAGAATCGGTTAACCTTAAAAGGACAAAAATTGGGAACACACTTTCCTGGGGATAAAAAGTGCATCATATTAAAGCAAAAAGAAATGTACCTTACACGAAAGTTACCATCTGCGGTAGTGTTGGCAGTACAGTTGACGATCATTTCTAAAAATATCTCTGCCCCCAACGACAGGATTTGCAACAACGAATCTGAAATCGCTGGCAAATTTTCGTTATATGATATGTGTATATTCTTATGCCGTTGGTAGTAAAGTTGTATTTCTTGCTTAGTATCTTCTATGCATCTAATGAAATTTCCAGCCATCTTTCTTCATCATATCTCAAAATTGAAGTGGTTGGGTTGAAATGTCGCCAAACCCACACGGAAATATAGGCTGGACATGCACAGCGTTTGTTTTTTTCCCGGGAGTTCGCGTCATCAATGTCATGGAACTCATTAAAGCAGCTTATTAATAACTAACAACAATTGAATTTCTAATGCCGTATGTTGCTGCAAGAACATTCTGGCCCAGGCTGCATTTCGACCTAACCACAATGTATACTGATATGACCGCTTCAAATTCAAACTATGGAGATTCACCTAAACACATGAAATATATCGCTAAATAAATTTTTGGTAATGACAACATTGTCTATTTCAGGACTCGAAGAACATGTAACATAAATTCATAATGCAATTTCAGTTTGAACTGCAAGAGGACTAAAACATGTGCAATAATACATTGACTGTATCACAATGTAAAGTTTATTAATTTTTTCTTCCTAGCGATTGTGGTTAGGTTGAAATGCTGCCCGGAACACATTAAAAACGTCGCCAAAGGCACATGGAGTTATCCATATTACTGATTTTTTACTTCCGATATCTCAAGAACTACCGGTAAGCGATATATAACAAAATTTTACTCTTTGCTATCAAATTGTCTATAGCTATTCACTACTAAAATTTCGGCGACCCGGTATCTTACTATCGATATTAAACACAAAATTACTTATTAATATTAGTCTACACTTCTGTTATTCTTATTGAAGAGTTAAAATATTATGGTTTCAGTAACGAATTCCGTATAATTCCGTACAACCGGGAAATTGTAACCAAATACAAATATGTACAATGCAGAGATATTCATGTTTGGTCAAACGCATAATTTTTACAGTCAGTTAAATATCAATATTAGTAATGCTCAATACATCTGATTCAGTTATTCCGTTTGTTTACTGCATTCAAGAGCAATGAGAAACTAAACATTCGAATTGAAAATATTAAACAGAATTCTAAGTAGTGTGATTTTTTTTCTTCAGTTTCTTGTGCAAGGCGTGAAATTTATCTCATAACTTCATGGCCAGAAATGTATTTAATTATTCCCTCTGTACTTCATAGCTATTTCTGCAGATTTTAATTATGACTGTTAGCTCTAAAAATTAGAAATTTGAAATTTTGAGCAGTTACCATTAAAATAATGAGACACACGCAGCTTGTTTACATATTTATAATAGTATAGATGATCGGTGACATCAATTTGTACAAGTATTATTCACCGTAATTTGATGGGTCTGAGTGTAATGCGTAGCCTGTATTCCCGTCGATGTGATTTCGTAGGACGCGATTCAAGCAGAAACTACTGATCGTTGTTCGATTGGGTGTCTTTTAATGTACAGCCCATGGTAATACGGATAAAATAGCGTCTGTTTCACTTTAATCCGATTTTGCTAAATCGATAAATGCAAGATAATTTTTTGTTGAATACGATGCATGCAAATAATTCTGATCGTATTTTTATGGGATTTGGATTATTGTGCAGATGGTGGTCTTGAGTTGATTAGATGATAAATTTCATTTTGATGTGACTTCGAAAAGACGAGAAATTGAAGGGAAAGGGCATCGTCTCATGTAAGTTTCCACCCACCAATAGGATTAATAGGACTCTTTCTAGTCAGGCCCCATGAAAATACCATACTATGTTCTCCTCCACTAGTTTTAGACCATAACATAAAATTTAGATTTTCAATTCAAATCCCGACAATAACAAAAAACCATTTTCAATATTGTTAACTCAGATATGTGTAGTAGGAATGTCCTGGCATACTATAAACAGGATGGTCTACGCCCATACAGATGACGTCTGTCTGTCTGTCTGTAAGTTTCCGCTCGAGCGTCACCCCGAGGTAGCTGACTTCACCATGGAGTCATACCATTGTGGCATTCTAGATCTTGGTCGGGTTGTGTTTTGTCTCCTCGTGATCAGGATGGCTGGGGATTTAGTGGTGTTCATGTCATTTCTCCACATTCTGGCTCAGCCGGCAATCGTTCAGAAAACCTCCTGAAGGCGCCGAGTTGTTATTGCTTTACTGCTGCTTGTCGTGTAGAATGTAGCGTCTTCAGCGTAAGTAGCTTTATCAACCTTTGTTGCATTAGCCACATCTGTGGCGAAGAGCGAGCACAGATCCCTGTGACACACACGCAGGCCTTCATCTCACTGTAGACCTGATATCACTAACTCGAAAACACAAAGTGTGCCTAATAAGGTAGGACCTTAGAAGCTTCACAAGTCTGCCAGGGAAGCCCTTTTTGTATGGCTTGAGCAGAAGACGCGAGTGCAAAACGGAGTGAAAGCTGGTGGAGTGGAATGATATCGTTACTCTCCATGTGTAAGTTGAGCCAAGCAATAGCCGCTCAAAGACTTTGCTTTCAGTCGTGAGGAGGCTTAATGGGCAGTAGTTATTTCCACTCTTGTGCAATGCCTCCATTTCGGATGGTTCTAGAGTTGAGGGATCTGCTGGCATCGGAGGATATTGATGAAGGTTGATGACTCCGACGGGACTCTCATTAGGCACCTGTTGTACATACGGTTGGGACCTAAGACTTTACCTGGCTGAAGCTAGGACAGGCAGCTTACCATTTTGTCTGGAGAGATTAGTTCGAAAGACTGATTTCTTTACAGCATCCACATGTTGGTGGTGAACTTCCGCTTCCAAATGGTAGAAGTTCACCTCAAATACATCCGCAAGCTCGTTTGCCTTATCAGCTAGATGACAAACAGGGTCTCGTTCGCAGAGTAGGAAGGGGGGGAGGGGTTTCCGTGTCTCTGTCACCCAGTAGCAGCATACAGAAACGAGCCTCTCACTCTTTCTCGGCGCTGCTCCAATGACGACTTACACTCCTGGAAATTGAAATAAGAACACTGTGAATTCATTGTCCCAGGAATGGGAAACTTTATATACACATTCCTGGGGTCAGATACAACACATGATCACACAGACAGAACCATAGGCACATAGACACAGGCAACAGAGCATGCACAATGTCGGCACTAGTACCGTGTATATCCTCCTTTCGCAGCAATGCAGGCTGCAATTCTCCCATGGAGACGATCGTAAAGGTGCTGGATGTAGTCCTGTGGAACGGCATGCCAAGCCATTTCCAACTGGCGCCTCAGCTGGACCAGCGTTCGTGCTGGACGTGCAGACCGCGTGAGACGACGTTTCATCCAGTCCCAAACATGCTCAATGGGGGACAGATCCGGAGATCTCACTGGCCAGGGTAGTTGACTTACACCTTCTAGAGCACGTTTGGTGGCACGGGATACATGTGGACGTGCATTGTCCTGTTGGAACAGCATGTTCCCTTGCCGGTCTAGGAATGGTAGAACGATGGGTTCGATGACGGTTTGAATGTACCGTGCACTGTTCAGTGTCCCCTCGACGATCACCAGAGGTGTACGGCCAGTGTAGGAGATCGCTCCCCACACCATGATGCCGGGTGTTGGCCCTGTGTGCCTCGGTCGTATGCAGTCCTGATTGTGGCGCTCACCTGCACGGCACCAAACAAGCATATGACCATCACTGGCACCAAGGCAGAAGCGACTCTCATCACTGAAGACGACACGTCTCCATTCGTCCCTCCATACACGCCTGTTGCGATACCACTGGTGGCGGGCTGCACGATGTTGGGGCGTGAGCGGAAGACGACCTAACGGTGCGCGGGACCGTAGCTCAGCTTCATGGAGACGGTTGCGAATGGTCCTCTCTGATACCCAAGGAGCAACAGTGTCCCTAATTTTCCGGGAAGTGGCGGTGCGGTCCCCTACGGCACTGCGTAGGATGCGACGGTTTTGGCGTGCGTCCGTGCGTCGCTGCCGTCCGGACCCAGGTCGACGGGCACGTGCACCTTCCGCCGACCACTGGCCACAACATCGATGTACTGTGGAGACCTCGCGCCCCACATGTTGAGCAATTCGGCGGTACGTCCAACCCGGCCTCCCGCATGCCCACTATACGCCCACGCTCAAAGTCCGTCAACTGCACATATGGTTCACGTACACGCTGTCGCGGCATGCTACCAGTGTTAAAGACTGAGATGGAGCTCCGTATGCCACGGTAAACTGGCTGACACTGACTGCGGCGGTGCCCAACCGCTGCGCAGCTAGCGCCCTTCGACGGCCAATACTGCTGTTCCTGGTGTGTCCGCTGTGCCGTGCGTTTGATCATTGCTTGTACAGCCCTCTCGTAGTGTCCGGAGCAAGTATGGTGGGTCTTACACACCGGCGTCAATGTGTTCTTATTTCAATTTCCAGGAGTGTAGTTTCCTCTGAACTCGGTTTAGTAATCTTCTCGTGCCGGCATTTCTTGTTAGCTTCCACTCCTTAGCTATCATATTTTAATATCGAACTCTGCCATGAGGTGGGGTATCTGTGGAGGAAACTCGAATTTGGGTCGACATAGCTGATGCCTTCTTCACTGTGTTTTCGAAGAGAATATGGGCATCGTCGGTGTTCTCTACCGGGTGATCCGCAAGTGCTGTCGATACAAGCCGTCGATATCTTCCCCAATCAGCCTTTTTGAACTTGGGTATTTGTCGTCCACTTAGTTAACACAGCCCTGAATCCAAATCCACCATGACTGAGCAATAGTCAGAGGACTGTTTATTCAGTACGGAAGCAGCTCTTTTTCATAGCTGCGACGTTAAGATGATCACGAGCAGGAAGTAGGTTGGTTCCTTGGGTCCTCACACTCATATGTTGTGTGTGTTCGCTACTCATCTCATCATGTTGCATACAGTATTAGTTACTCTGCTGTTCCAGTCGGAGTGTTTAGCGTTAACGTCAGCACTAACAGCCTGCCTCTGATGTTAGCCAGAGTAGTAAATTTGGCCTTTTCTATTTCCCTTTTGGGAAGTCGTTGACTGCGAATATGTCCAGTGGTCGCTTCAACGGCTACTGGAATGAGGATCTCTTAGAGAGGGATACTTCTTTTCGCGTAAATAACCGTCGCTCCTATTACAGCTGGGCGATCTTGGTAGCAGCTACAGTAGTAGCTTTCAGTTCCGGTTTTAAGTGCGTCTTAGTCAGAAGACATAAAATAATGTCTTGTTCCTTGATAAATTGCCGGTACTCCATGATCTGGCCTCAAATTCCATTGGCATTCCGCATGTAGACAGAAAGGTGGAGAGTATGAAGTCTTATATCCATAATGAGGATTACAACTGCATTTAGAAGTGGCAAGAGCAGTCGACACTGAAGTTCAGATGCTAGCTGTCATATCATCTAGCCGTTTAATTAGACTGAGCAACATGTTTACAAAAGACGCCAATATTTTTCTCAGTCGCTCAGTCCCCCCGGGAATTGTAGAGGAGTTTTGTTGGCGTTGTTGGTTTTATTTTTGGCTTTCAACAGCATGAGGTCTGCACGTTCTGGCGATTTTTCTGCGGTTCAGTGGGATTGGCGTCTGTGGTTGTTTGAGATATGTCATCCGTTAGTCACACTAATCACTACACTGATGCCAAGACTGCCGCCATCAAACTAATTTGATCAATACCTCTGAAAGTTTGAATGTCTTTCCTATGCACATTTACATAACTTATCTTTTCTTTTTACAGATTTTAATGGCATGGCCATCGAATAAGACGAGGTGCTTTTTGTAAACCGTAAGTTATAAGTAAGAAACCTAGCATTAACCAGTTTGCTCGATGCAGATTTTTTTCTCGTTGTTTCATTACTACTAGCTAAAATTACTGTGGCAAACTGTAGCACTCGTCCGACCATTACGTGGTTTATTTGATGAACAAATAAGTTTATATAAACACAGAATAATCTGTGCTAACTATTCGTAGACCATCAGAAACTATACCAAAAATTTTACTTCGTCACAAGAGACTACAAAATTTTTGCGTTTAAGATATGTCTTTTCTGCATAATGGACATAAACTGCATCCTTCATTTTCCCTGTTGTCGCCAGCAGACACATCTATGGGACAGTGCCCGGGGAATCGAACACTTGTCCTCTCAAACACGAACCCAGAGCGTTATCGCCAACACAAAACGCTCATGAGTATTTTTTTAGTCATCTTTGATCTTTCTTACTTGCTCTTTTCACTGCAGTGTTATTACTTCAGCTCGATTTTATTTCTCAATACCAGCGTCCGTACCGGTGTATATAGACCAAAAAATTATAACATAATCTTTGGAAACGAAGACGTGTGGCATATCTTTGCACCTTTCACAATTTTAGCTATCGTCCAATTTAAACTTTTTACTATAGCCTTGAAGTTACTAAGGATAAATTTGCACGGTGCATTTCCATTCTTTGTTTCACTTCCTGAAAGATTATCATTGTCTCTGCCCTGTTTTGTACAGACGTCTATCTTTCCTGCGAGATGTTCAGTGATTTCTTACGTTCTGTTTCTGTTACCAGTTTTACATCCTCATATTCTCTCCTTCTACACCGCCTTCTGCTTCTATCATTTTTCAAAATTTCATCTCAAAACTCCCGAAATTACTAGCAAGGCTTCATGAGATGTCATAAAATAATCCATAGTTGCCACAAATAACGCTGTTCTTTGTGGCCGCATAATTTTCAACCAGTTGCCACGAACTTTTAAAATTTCTACTCAGCAGGTAATAGGTTTAATTGCACCACAAGCAGTCAGCAACCACCAACCCGTCGATCTGCAATAGGCTGCCGGCAGGTGGTACGGAAGTGATCACAGCAGGGAGGGATTTGCCAGCCTCTCTCGCCCCTATCACCTGTCGAAGGTCTCACCTGCTTCAAGACTGCCGCTATCACCACCAAAGTAAGCAGAAAACTTCAAACAGGCACATGATTTTGTTGGTGAGAGAAACTTAGAAAAAGGCGTTTCTCTCCAAAATCACGAATTCCTACTTACTGCCTATAAATTATAAAGCATATTGGTTAGTAATTTCAAAATTAAGAAGGAAGATCATTTGGAAAATCTGCATATTTACCCTTATCTAGGCGGTGTGATATTACGATAAACACTTCCTTGGTTGATTAATATGATGCCTATATGTGTTCTGAAACAGTGACAAAATTTACTTGTTTAATTATGGCTTTGCGCCTCGTAGACGTCAAGGTCATTAGAAGAGGGAAAAAACTAGGAGCTAGGAATTTGGTTACGACCTTGGAACCATCGTGGCGTTCGCCTGAAATGATTTTGGGAAAAAATGAAAAATCGTAACATTGATGGTCGGACGGGGATTCGAACCCACAGCATCCCGTTTGCGAGGTCAGAGATTCACCGCTCACACATCACGCTCGGTGCAAAGTCAAGGAACGTGACAGTTCTAAATTCTTTGACCGATTAACTTACCTACACAAGCATGTAGCAAAATTTAATCCGTTGTATCGATGGTGGCCGTATGTACTATCCCATTTAATATTGTTAGAAATAAGGGTGATATAGGCAAAGCATAAAATAAAGATGTTTTTTGTTGAACACCCTGGCATTTCGTGTAAGGGACGGGGGGGGGGGGACTGAATATTTAAATAGAGTTACCAAATATCAAAAGTACTAAGTAAGCAGCATTTCGCAGTTACTTGTTTTCGTAACAATCAGACGTTCTAAATTTGAAAGAAAAAAGCCGTAGTAATCAGTGTCTACCGCTTTGAGCGAATATAAATGCCTATATAACGCTGTAGAACCTTGATTCCATTTCAAGCTGTTGTTCGTTTCTGAAGGTAGTGATCATTTTCAATACTGTTGGCTCAAGTATTTTTTTTAACTGCTTAACGTCTCTTAACAGCGAGGTCTTTAGAGACGGGAAAGGATGGGGGGCAAGAAATGGGAAGGAATTCGGCCATGGCCTTTTGAAGGAAGCATCCCGGCATTTGCCTGGAGTGATTTGGAAAACCATGGAAAACTCAAATCTGGATGCCCGGACGGGGATTCGAACTGGCCTCCTCCCAAATGCGAGGCGAGAACGCTAACCGTTACACCACCACACTCGGTTTGGCTCAAGTAAAAGTCGCGGCTACTTAGAACTTCACTGATCACAACGCGTGATGCCACATACATTTGTGAAAGCTGCGTGCAGATTACTTGGGCCACCACAAAATTAATTGCTGGAGTGAAGTTGCAGTTAGAGTTCATCTCCATAGTGACGAAGTTCAGTATTTGAGTTCAAGGATTTTGTGAAGCAACAGCGTGCACCATTCGTCGTTTACGAGGATTTTTAAAGTTTATAAACGCGCTTCTATATGTGTAGACCTCAGCCTAAGCCTCTCATATTCCTGTAGTCCAGAAAAACGAACACTTTTCAGTGGCATACTTTCTCTTTTGCATATATGACTCTTGATTGTCTCGATTAATGTCAGCCTTAAAAAAGAAACCCTATGAACTTTCTTACAAACTTACTTGCGAATCTTGCCGAAGAAGCAGATTTAGAAGGGATATATTCCACTTCTACTGACAGCCCAACAAGAAGCACTAAATACTGGTGCCATGGTAGACCACAACTGGGAGAAAGAGATAGAACCGGGAAATTTTTAGAATTTACGATTATTGTTACATCACTGGTACCTTTAGACGAGCTAGTCACAATGCCTGCAGTTATTGTAATGTTATTTCTACAGTAAAAGCCTCTCAAAAGAGACTTACTTGATCCAATATGAATTACGGAAATGTTGGCAAGTGGGGACTGACTGATTTTAGCTAGTAAGGAATTAATTATTACCAATCTAATGGTTATGTCTGCAAATCTGAATGCACTGGAAGAAGAGGTGGCTCCTGATAGTATGGACAGGCCAGGGTTGGAAATTAGAATCGGCCACGGGAGTAGATCTCGGGGACTGGTGCTTCTGGTGATCAAGAGGGCTGAACTGTATAGGATCTGTGTTCAGCACAAGATCTGACAGTGACAACTGTGACATCGTTTATTGCTAAAGTGTTAGATATTTTCGTTAGCGCTAATGTTAAGGGATGATGACGGAGCCTAGTGGCGAAGTTGGATGGCTGGGCTACAAGCGTATGGGCATGCGGTACAGCAAACATTGACTGCACTACATGTTATTTTACAGTTACGCCCTGGCAAAGAAATTCGCGTGATAGGATCTTTTTTTCTACCGATTATTTAATCAGTTTTTCCGGAGCCAAAATTTATCTAGTTTATTCGAATCGAGTGATTTGGTGAAACCATGGAAAACCAAAATCTGGATGTCTGTACGCGGATTTGAACCACCGTCCTCCCGAATGAGAGGCCAGAGTGTTAACCACTCACCCACCACGCTCGGTATCTAGTTGCTGCAATTCGAGACAGTGACGTGTCATAAAAAGAGTATTAAAGATTTTGTTAATACTCCTAATTACTGACCAAATTGATGACTGGTTCTTGTAAATGTAAAATTCACATGTGCTGATTTTGTTTGTTTGTAGGACAGATGTATGTTGATATTTGTTTGGAATTGTTACCAAATCATCACTACATCTCCTTTGACAGTTTCTATTATTTTATTAATAAACGACAGATTATGGCATTAAAATTTCATGTCCAGTTATGATTTAAGTAGCCCATTCCATTTAATATAAAAAATTGACCATGCATATTAAATCATCAATGATGTTTAATAATTTCATTTACGTGCCTAGAAAGAGGTTAAAACCCAAAAACTTCGCAGTACGCATTTTTGCCACAACGGATCCGGGAATGATGCACACATCAGTGTTAGAACCTTGCCACACCTCCCATCAATAGTGAAAATTAAATATCGGTTTCTGAAAGGATTGCATATATACCAATCACATTGTGGTTTTTTGACTCGCAGGCCCCATTAGTTAAGCCGACTGAGACCCTTAAGAACGACACCAGCAAACATTTCTCGATGCCGAAAAGTTACATTTGGTTTAATTCAAAAGAGTCTTCCCTTACGAATATGTGTATTCGTGGATTGAGAACCGTGAGCCCACGCTTCCTCTGGATTCCAAATTTTACAATTGGAGTCTGGAATTTCCGACAATGATTATAAACACGCGACACGAGTGTGATGTATTTTTTCTCAATCCAAATCATGAGTAAATATGCAAGACTGTACATAGACACAGATATTCGGTATATAGCTTATAATTTGTAATGGCTAGTATGTACTGAACAGCAGATCACAAGTTTATTAGTTGCCTGAAATTAATAGCCAAATGTTCTTAACTGCTGCATAATAGTCGCAGATGTTCAGTTGTGAGCTGCACAAAAAACTTTTAAGGAATTGAAAGAGGGTATATTTATCAGTGCATTGTAATTTAGTTATAGCGGGAATGTATGTTACGAAAGATTATACTGTGAGTGTGAGGGAAAAAACAGTATTCAGTATTTGTGTGTAGAACTTAATATTGTGTATATTATAAAAGAACAATCAAAAATATTCAATATTTGTAATTCATTGTATAAGGTACGTTAAAAAAGAAACGAGCTGGAATCTGGGATGTGCAAACTGATGAGAGAATGGTAACATCGTTGCACCAGTAACAAAGAGGGTTTCCGCGGAAGTCCACAAGTCCGCGCTATAGGGTCACCAGTGCAAGTCACTTAACTACAAAGCTAGCAGAAGCATGCGTCACTCATTCAGCGTTCTTCTTTGACCAAGACGGCCAACTCTGATAGATTTCCTGCAGCACGGGACAACCGTGAATACCCAGAGTTATTCGCAAACCTTGACCATCCTTCGCCTAGCGATCGAATCAAAACGACCAGGAGAGCTCACCCGTTGGGTCATTCTTCTCTACGACAGTGCAAGGCCTCATACGGCCAACACAATCACGGCACTCGTGCAGAAATTCAAGTTGGAGGTTCTCAGTCACCCTCCATACAGTCCAGACCTCTCTCTATGTGATTACGCCATTCGACGACGTCCAGGAGTACGTGCGGAACTGGTTCACATCGCAGCCCCACGAGACATCCATCCACCGCCTTGTGTCGGAGTGGTACAAGTGCCTCAACAGCCAGGGCCAGTACTTCTGAAATACTTGTACTGGTTTTGGTTCCTAGGCCTCAGGCTCGTTATTTTTTGAACCAACCTTATATAATAACAACAAGAAATAATTTGAGCGCTAATTAAGGTCTGTTGCTTCTTCTGTCTGTGCAAGTAACAATTTCAGTGTTTCTAATGCACTATAACTAAGCCTGGTATACAACCCGAATGATTCTCATGCTCCCCAAAGGAGGAATACTTAGTCTGGTACTGGAGATAAGGGAGCCAGATCCATCCTCCTTACATAACCTAATCAGTGCAATTCCACTGGCCTAAAGGGGGTCCCTACAGTTAAACGTGGAATCCAAACTAACGGTATATTTCTGCTCTACCTCACACTCCAGCAGCAAGCTGTGCCATACATGAATGTCGGGTTAAGGGTACATGAAAATCACCATCAAAATAGGGATTCAAAGCGGGGACCTTGTTGATCTCCAGTCGGACGACTTAACCACTGAGCCATCAGGCCTGCTAATGAGCTTCAAAAGCAATTTTTATTTTGCGTAATGCTCATGTGGATGACAGGAACTGTATTACTTAAAGTTATGATGAGTATAATGCCACCGTACATCAGTGCCAAAGGTTGTCTATTATTGTAATATCCACTTGTTCCCATAAATGGTAAACGGAAGTGGTTTGTAAAGAAGGCAATACAGTGGGGAAAACCAAGGTACGCGATTCAATTTGTTCATAAACATGACTGCCATCTTCTTGTTTTCAAAAAGGTCGGAGTGTACCAGATTTCCCCAAGAGCTTGCAAGCATGCCATTGTAGTCGGGATCTATAAGGCTGAGAAAGATCCAGTCTTTCCCCATCAGCCTGCTTCCTGCGCCGAGCAAAGTGTTCTAGCGAATTCTGCTGAAGCTTATTGACACCTATATGCAGGTTGTAGGCGTCATACACGATCACCAACTGGGGTTCCGTCGAGGGTATTTCACCACGCAGGCAGCTGATGCGTGTTGTGGAGACAGAGACGAGGGCCTTCGATAGCTTGTCCACACTTGTGCCTCTTCCCTTTCAACTTGCCTTTTCCTCTTGCCCGTTCATCTTGCAATATGTTCATTTTGAGTCATGCCCTGGAGGCACGCCATAGGAGGTATGCCTATTAGTGTCCACATTCACGCCTCATGAGGCACGCATCCCAGTGTTCTGGTACAGCCGCAGCAAGATGGACGATCCAATTATTCTAACAGGAAATACTGGAGGTTACAGAGGATGCCTTTCGTTTGAAAACTCATGTAACTAAACCAAATAAAGTTGATTTGGATCACGGATGAAGGATCGTCCAATAGGATTTTTAACTATAGGCTGTCAAGAGCAGGAGTCACGGTTAAAAATGACTTCGGCCTGCTTGCTTCCGTTTTCCGAATTTTCTGGAGGCCAGTTGAATTCAAAGTTAAATTCACGATTGTGGACATAGTCTTATGTTGCGTATATTTGCACAATCTCATTCGTATGTAGCCGGATTGTACACGGTTTTACAGCCCAGTGAAATTTTTGGATAATGAAGATGCCAGCACAGGAACTACAATTCCAGGAACTTGGCGCGGAATTAGCGCAAACGACACTGGCTTCACCCCACTTCATAGAATTCCTCGAAGACATCATCTGAATGCTTCCCGGATGCGAGATGAATTCGTAGAGTATTTTATGTCACCGACAGGCGGTATACAATGGCAAGATAACTACTTGCTAATGATATAACATGAATATTTTCAGCTCGAGTTGTATCTGGAAAATATAGCTGCGTATAGCATACTTTCAATAAATTTAGTTTCTGGAAGAAAGAATCCTGTACATTACCGACCCATGTATATCTAATATATTAGAACGAGTTGATCTTGATCTGAGAAAATCGTGCATAGCAATAAGTAAGTTAAGATTATAACGTGTTAACAAGATGTTGATTGAGTTAATTACTTGTTCATTGTGTAAGCCTCTTGATGTTATACCACCTATGCCCAACTTGAATCTATTTTTGACATCATAAAAAATGTTGCAGTTTTCGTAGCTGTCGTGATGTAACCATACAACTGACATCGATTAACACAGAAAGCAGTGCGTTCCAATGAATAATCTGAACTTCCTGAAATATTTAAATAGATGACAGGCTGCGACTGTACAAATGACTTTTGTTTATTCAGAATGTTCGTTAATACTTTCTCATACACACGTAAATACATCTGACTGCTTATTACAACAAATGTTGTTTACTCTTACTGAATTATATTTTACTTAGTGCTGTTTAAATCTATTCATATACTAAGTACATGATGAAACATGAACCTTCCCCCCATACGTTAAACAAGATTAAATATTGCCTCCGTGAATGTACTGTATACAGCACACTCAATATTACGCGACTTGCGCTAAATGTTTGTCTCGGCAAAACAAACAATCCTGCATTGTCAAAATTCTTCACAACAATCAATCAATGCAAAATATTAATTAAAATAGCTTGAATTGATTAAATGATGCGAAAAATTGCTAAAGATTATGAGTATGGTCACTGAAATGAATGACCAAAAAACCTACGAAATAACATTACAAAAGTGAGCAAGCTTACAGGAATATTGTAAAATGATCCTAAAATAGATTAAATTTATTTGCTTAAGGTAATATGAAAAGAATGACAGAAGGAAACAAGATTGAATAGTTAGGTACCGACTTCTGCATTTCGATGTTTCCGCGATTGAATTCCCGTTTCCAGCAACCTCTTCTGTTTCCTTCATTTACCTCGGCGTAATTCTATCGGATATGAACATGGTCATCTCTTCCCTTTCATGCATTACTTTTAATTCTCACACCAATTTTTTTCCACATCTCATCACCAATAAACACTTTGTACACTCCCATGAATCTCTTTGCCCCCCTCCTGTCTTGCAATGAATCCCATTCCAGCTCTTTTATCATATCAATTACTGATTGTTTCCTGTGGTAATTTCCAGAGATAAATCTAGCATTCCTTCTTTGGTGCGGGTATAGATATATGTGCCAGCGATTTATCCAGTTAACTGTATTTTTTAACGAGCTTGGTGGGTGAGCGATTACGTTCTAGTCTTGGGGAGAACACAGGTTCAAATCCATGCCTGGGCATCTAGATTCTGGTTTTCCTTGATTTCCCCAAAACACTCGATGCTAATGCGGGGATGGTTCCTTTGAAATAACGGGATACTATTATACGCGAACCATGACCAACTGTAATTCCCATTACCTCCATCAGCGCTTTTCTTGGAAAGGACTTACTGCTGCTCTTTACAAAAGTATAATCTCAGATTCTTGATTTCATTTTTGACTGCAGCTAAATCCATCGTATATTTTTCCCCAAGGACCTTACGGCATCCGTCCCCTTGATTTTTTTGTACAGTCTTTATTTTTGACGTTCCATAACAATGGGAACGAACGGTAATCTTCGAAAAATGAAAGTGTTCCCTTGTTGGAGAGCGACCTATTGCAAGCGGAGACGCACGAGAATCCACTTCAACTGGAAACGCTTGCAATACGCCGTGCCTCCTGGTTTGGTGAAGGAACTGAGGATCTCGGGCATGCCACCGACGCATACCTTCAGATGCTGTGCAAATTGTACGAATGGGGCATCCCTGTACCCCACCTGAAGCTGATCCGCAGCTAACTGTCAAGGTGCTCCTTCTGCCAACACGACGGCGCATTCGTGCAGATGTGCCACAGGGCTCAGTGCTGGGTCCTAGTCATTATACCCTCTACACAGCCGACATCCTAACGAGACAGCCCATCGCCTTCAGACTATTGCAGAAAGCTCTTAAGCCTGATCCAGGAGATGGCGGATGAGTATAAACCCCGTCAAAACGAAAGTGCTTATGCAGGCACAAGGTCTAGTACGGCGAGTATAGTAACTACCACACTCGCAACTATGATGAAACTATTCCCTGGACATCAACGGCTCGCTACCTCGGTGTGACTTTGTGGGTAAACTGGAACTGCCAAACGTGAAAAGGGCAAGTGCTGCAGAACAGAGCACTGTAGCGGGTACTACATCTGCCCCACTGACGCAGTCCACGAGATGTCGGCAACAACGGCTCTCTTCGAAAGATTCCGTCAACGCGCCTATAAACTCTTCAGTGAAGCATATGGCTCTAGTTAGCGGATATGAAACTGCCGCTGACGAACACAACAGACCATTAGTGAAGACAATAACGAATAGAACGCCGGAAAGAAGACCAAAATCAAGAGAAGACTAAAGAAACAATGTCTCAGAACAATAACCCTCAAAACATATAGCTTTAAACCTGAGATTGGCGAAGATGTGTTATTTTTTGTAATGTATGGTTAGAATTGCCAATTAGCACATTAACTGCTAACGTTATCATTAATCGTAAGGCTATATGACTCCTTACCGTTGATGGCACTGGTCACTTCCGACTACGCGTCAAGCAGGTTCTTCCCTGTTGATTCACACCACAGGCAAGAACAGTATTCCTAAATAATACACTATCTACCAAAAAATAAACGACTTCTAATACACTAAGAAAAAAACATTACAATGTAAAATATAATTTTCGCGAAACAGTCCTAACGTAGTAACTAAATGATGTGTTTCAATAAATTGACAGCCTGCAGTTATTTTTGTGTACACATTTTTTTAATTAAAATTAAGGTGAATACAAATCATTCTAAAATATTTTCAAACATCAAATATATTATTAAAATTCTGAGTCACGTTTTGTTCGTCCCTTAAATATACATCGCCGCTTCGCATTGCAGCCAACCCTTGCACGCCACTCTAAGGGGGACAAACAATATATTCAAGTGGTTTGTAAGATCACCATAAAAAATAGTAGTGTGCCACATAGTTACCATGCTACTTCAATATTAATAGTACAGTAACGTCTGTGCATGTGAAGAGCAGCAAAAGAAATAACAAAGAAAAAATTTCTACTAATTTACCAATTCCTACTCGTAAGTATTTTGTGTTATATTTTTATTGCACCCTTGTCTCATCATTTCATTAGCAGCACCCTCCACTGAATACAGACATATCGCAGTCACTGAGGAGGGAAAGGGAGATCCAAGACAGACGGCGATCGTTAACAAAGAAGTAATTTGTTTTTGTTGAAGTTAACCAATAAATGTTCGGATTAAGTTTACTGCTCTTTCTGATATTTCCCATCTCCTGCTCATACCCTCCTACGATGATCCTAACGTCGACGGGCCACAAAGCTCGGAAAAAATTATCTTTCTCTTAATTTAACAAGAGTGGTATGGCGAATAAGTGGTTAAGGCATCTGACTGCAAATCAAAAGGTTCCCGGTTCGAATCCAGGTCTCAGCGGCGATTTTCACCTTTGGCACAGCTTGCAGTGAGTCAGGATTACCGGTAGCACCAACGAGCGGATATCTCGGCCAGCAAATTAACAGAACCTGAAAGTGAGCGATAATGAGTATAAATAGTCTCACCATAAAACAAACGATAGCTCACTAGGCAACATTAGATATAATCGAATTAACAACGTGTTCTCTTGATTTCAAGTTTGAAGACGTTAATAGTTCTACACCCGGTCATAGTAGATTCATCACAGTGTTAGTTTTTAAGCAAATTAATCACAAGAGACTGAAACAGATTCCAGTTCGATATGAGCGAAAGTATTTAGGCCTGATTTTATATCCCACTTCTTCTTTAATCAAATGTACACTACTTTTTCGTTTATTTGTTGAAATTTAAGAGAAAGTTCTTCGTCCTCATAAAATTTTAGGAAGAAGTGAAACTATTTGATTTTTGGGGGAGTGTAAAAATCGGAACCCTTCTAAATTCATCCGTCTCTTGATTCTGTCGCCGTTATATCGTTGAGATGAGGTATTTCCCTCACAGAACAGATCCGAAAGTAAATACAAACTTAAACAGAATTATGCTAGGTACCTCCCTATAATTGTAAAGAAAGGATGAAATCCTTTATCGGATACCCATTGAATACAGCATTGTTGAATTTTTTTTTAAAAATGTAACAAATTTTATTTTGGGACATTTCACTATGCATTCCGTGAGATATAAGAGTCCCCAAGCAGAAGACAGAAAGATCTTAACAAATTCTATACGATGCCACTTATTAAGAGTTTCAATGAAAATTGTTTTTGATAAGAAGCTTTAATTCATTTTTTTAGAAAAAAATTAATTTTTCGGTCTAAATGGGTATGATTAAAATACGATTGAAAATGTAACAACATATTTGTGCTATGAAGATTAGTAAGTAGAGGCTGAAAAAATTGTAATCTAAATTTTTTTCTTCAAAACAAATCTTGACTAAGGTATCACATAATTATTTTTGTAAATTCCTCAGGATATTTCTAAACAAACGTTTTTAAACATCAATAAATTTCTCTCGGGCTTCCAGCCATGTTAAGATGTTACATTTGTGGGACGTTTCGAAGGCGTACTTCTCTGCCTTCATTCTCAACCAAAAGTCAATGATTAACTGTTTGTTTATTCAGCCGCTGCCAATATCATTAAAGCATTATCAGCCACTTAGAATGAAATGTTGTGCAGGACAATAAAAGCTACGGGACATGTATGTGACAAGCACTTGGCCGTAGTTGTTTTTTGGCTATGTGAAGGAGGATACATGTTCCATGTGGGTATCTCATACGTGCTTTAGGAAAAAAACAACTAAGACATATATTGAACTAGAAAATTGAAAAATCTGAGACAACCAAGGCTCAGATGGTAAAGTGTTTAGTTTATCACACATGAAAAAATAACAGTAGACTCTTTATCTTTGTGCTTATTGTTTTATAGTTCATTTTTTATCTACCATTGAATAATTCAGACAATAGTTTACAGAAATACCGGGTGTACGGATGCGAAAATCAGCTATTCCTCAATGGGTATTTTACATCAGTCTCTTCTCAATTGATTTATACTTAGATCATTCTCAAGTTTTTACATGTTGTCGTTTTTCATTCTCTGTAACATCCTCGTGTACTTCCATGTTGTATTGTGTGGGGTTTAAAGGCATTTTACCAAATAGATAACGAAAAATCAAACAGAGGTCATAACATGACAAATTCTTAACGTTTGTCCTGACAACGCTGAATTACTGACAAACAAAAGATTTAATAGTTTCAAATTTCAAAAGTGGATCAGACTGAGTCAGTAACTTATTCGCCAGTAATCTGTTTCAGAGTTGCTGTACGACTCCTGATTAATTAAGCAAGTTGGATGCCGGTGCGCGAAGACATCTCTCTATTCATTAAAACTTATATGTTCGTTTGTTCGAAACCGAAAGCTATATATCCCCGTTTGCAAGTTAAACACGAGCAGTGGAGTAGCTTCCAACTCCCAGCAAATAAAACGAGAGAGACGATGAGGTAATTTTAGCGTTATTAATCTTCTGTTTTAATCATGCATCAATCTGAACTAATTAATAATGTCCATATCATTGGCTCCTGACACCGATAATCCATAAGAAACAAACAAACAAACAAAGAAATCATCCTTGGTTGTGTGACGTCGGTCATTTTGAGTGCCAATCTCATTTCTATAGCAGAACTGAAACAACACAATTATGTTAGAAAGCTTGCATAATCAGTGTCATAACTCTCGAAGCAGAATTTATCTTTCCAAACCACCGACTACATTTTTGTTTCATTCCTGCTTTCCATTCAATTTAGAAAATGTAACAATTATAAGGCGTCTGAAGGTTCCCAGTTAGCATCAGAAAGCTTTATGTAAGGTGGGAAATTTAAAAACGATTAAAAATTTATCGCTTACATTAATAAGAGGTGAACAGCCGCGCATTTTGCCGAATTGCTGGTGTGTAAAAGTTGAACTTGCAGGTTAAAACATTGCGACAACTGTGGCGTTTGACAGAATCAGTACAACGGTTCGAATAAACAATGATTTAAAATATGCTTATAGAAACACGCATCAATTTTATCTTAACATAAGATAAGACTGGTAAAAACCTGTACAAAATAAAATTAACTCTTTTCCTCTATGAGACAATTTTGTTTGGTGGATTGCTGTAAGGATCAACCATTAAATTTTAAACGTGACACTGTTGTTACTCAGACCTCAAAACGTATTGGGACAATACAGATACAAAGAATGAAAGATTTTGTAACGGTGCTAATGATACAATTAGTTATCTTCTTTTATAAGTGCCTGTCTATTATCTGGTGCGGGATAATCGATATCCATAGTAAATTGTTGATGGACAGTATTTCCTGTTCATTATATAATGAATAAATAAAATACTATGGAGATTTAGTGCAGTTAACACTTATAACTAAACATGTTAAATACGTTGAGCTCAGCTTTGTTTCTGAAGCTGATTTATAGAGAAACTTGGTGATAATAATGGCCCACGGGTTATGCATACTTGCCATAGTTTCTGCGGCCAGCCGTTTTTACCTACAAACAAAGCTGCGGATAAAAGCTCTCTTTTGAAGCAGCAAAGTTTTTGTAGCAGAATTCCAGCCGCTGCTCACCAGTTTTGCCACTGCCAACAATGTTATTGTCTAAATGGCTCCAAAAATTGCGAGCCATTTATTTAATTGCGGAACCTACTAATTGTAAATGAATCTGTAAAAGGCACGTGTGATTAGAGTATTGAGAAATAACATGTTATTTATTTTTTACGATCCTAAGTTGAAAGAAACCTGTTAGTGCTGAAGTTAAATTAGTATTCCAGTTTCTTTTCAATTTTTATAATAATATCTTCGAAATTTTCACACTGTTTTGTGTTTTGCAAAGAAATTTCAAATTTTCACTGTATCTGCGTGTCCCTAGCGATACTTATGTGCAATAGTGAGATAATCTGCAGTATTTCATTTCTCTATTCATAGAATCTGTGCCCGATTAGATTCTCGTATTTGCGATTTAATTTGAGGAGCTGTGGGCCCCTACGCTGGCAATAGTCTTCAAATAAGCTGTGAGAATAACTCGGCCATGAAAGAGGATTTGTTTCTATCAGTCTTCCACAAAATCTGTTTGCTACTCTTAATTATTTAGTTTACTGCACTCTGCAATTCCTCATAAAAGATACATTTATCGGACCTGGAAATATACAAATTTGAGTAGGAAGTTATCAAAAAACAGAGTCTGCAGTTCCAGCCATCTTTCCTATTAGTCGCCGAAGGTCATTGTGTATGAATTCCAGGGTTTTCTAATCCTTTTGTGGCTAAAACGCTGTAAAGTTCAATGGGGGAAAATATGCAGAAACGTCTTGAGTCGACTCGTAACCAGGAGAGTGTTAGTCTGTGACATCATTTATCTGGTTCAACAAATAATAAAAAATAACAACAAGTTCTAAAAAATTTAGATGTACAGCATAAAATTTCATGGAAGTTGCACGACTGCTACGCGGTCGTATTTACATACACGTTTGTTGACTAGCAATAGGAAACAATGGCCCTTGCTACTACACAGTTTAATGAAAAATAGATATAATGAGAATAAGTAAACAATTTCATGCAACATCTAAATATTATGTGGAGATGCTCTCAGTAGTTAAAGCGTCGGAAATAAGAAGTTAGTCTTAGGTTCTGCTGGTTTTAATCATCAAAGTATGAAATCTTGGCTCGGGATTAAATCTATTCATAAAGAGATCAGTTCCATCAGAAAATTCTAAATAGCGTGTTATCTTGCGTGAGTCATGATTTTGATACCACTTGTAACTTACTGTAGAATATGAATTGTTACTTTTGCCTAATAAGTTGCCTATGTGTATGAAAATTATGCTTCAGTGATAATAAATCTGCGGTATAAAAATCGAAACGGTTCTAAAAAATTACAAATTGTTCTCGTAACCGACTTATGGTGTCAATAAATTGGTATTATCTTGAAATGTACAATCAGTACTGTTGATAAATATGTTTCTTTCTCAGCGAATGAACCGAAAACATTTTCCAACCGCAACCGAAATCAAACATATTGCATTAAAACTGTTTCAGCAAGTCATCACTAGTTATGGTTGCCGTCTGTTACCACTCTCTTCGTCGTATAAATCACTCATCGATATGTATATATTTTTGTGATCCGAAATCCCGGATATTCAATTCGGTGAAACAGATGCGGAGAAAGAGCTCTTCCATTTAATATTCATGCAATGCTTTATATCAACAGTTGCAAAGTCTGGGCTGTGCGTGAAGAATCTAACGGCCCGTTACGACACTGGAATAAAATAAATATACTGTGAACAGATGAATCGGCAGGAAAGGAAACATCTACATCAGTGTTTCATTTTATGTCCTGAAAATAACGAGACGAATTGTAAAGCGATGCATGGGTAATAGGAAATGTTTGTAAAATTTCACTTTTGGAACTGATTAATTTATTCCATGTATCAACTCACGCAAGCGGGATGATATTCCTTCACAGCATACTTCACTGAGAGCTAAAACAGATGGGAATCAGAAACAATATTGCCCATTAAGGTTATCACAGCTTGAAGCTCCTTTACCAAGCAAACAAACATGATTTTACACAATTTAAGGAGATCTTCTCCACTATTCTATTTATTTGGAGACGAAGATGAGCTTTCGTATGGTTCCCCACTCGCAAATCAAGGGTGTTATCGCACCCAATAAATTCAATCGAAACCAATGTCGTCTGTCTGGCAGACATGTATATGTAACATTTCAGTGATGCTTTCGCGAAGGCTGCGACAAGTAGCGTCACTTCTCTATACTATCAATCAGTCCCTTACGGTGCGGATTCCAAACCGCATAACCCCTAGGGTTTTGTACGCTATCTCCTTGTATAAGCCTTTCAATTCTTCAAACTTCGACATGTGAATCACAGCCTAATATTAGCTCTACCAACAACCCAAGTTATGTGCTGGTCCCATTTCATGTTGCATTGTATTGTTGCTTTTTTTTTTAACTGCTTTACGTCTCTTTTTAACATCGAGGTCTTTAGAGTCGGGAAAGGATGGGGGTAAAGGATGGGTGCAAGGAATGGGAAGGAATTCGGCCATGGCCTATTGAAGGAAGCATCCCGGCATTTGCCTGGAGTGATTTGGGAAACCATGGAAAACCCAAATCTGGGGATTCCAACCGCCGTCCTCCCGAATGCGAGGCGAGAACGCTAACCGTTACACCGCCCCGCTCGGTTGTATTGTTGCGCCAAAATACTTCGTGGAATCAACCATGTCAATAACAGAACTGTTCACTTGCATTCCTGAAAAAACGAATTTTTTGTTAGCTATGCGCATTGTCTTGTACTTTTTGCAATTGTCACACAATGTCGAAATAACATCCAGGTCTCGTTGAATTTTTAAGCAGTTGGCAGAATTCCATACATCCCTTTAAATGACTGCATCATCAAAGACACAAATCAAACTGCTATTAAGATTGTGACCAAGATCGTATATAAAAAACAACAAAAAAAGTGAACCTATTACACATCTTTGTGGGTCGCCTGATTTAATAGGTACAATACATTAGAAGAGGCTTCTCCATC
Organism: Vandiemenella viatica; assembly: GCA_031002005.1. Classification (NCBI taxonomy): domain Eukaryota; kingdom Metazoa; phylum Arthropoda; class Insecta; order Orthoptera; family Morabidae; genus Vandiemenella; species Vandiemenella viatica. Next base: position 123,614,533 of record CM061921.1, on the reverse strand, counting down.
CATGATGACGAACTGCGACCGACCAGTTACAAAATCTCGTATCCATTCACAAATGTGATCCGATATACCGTACACTCGAATGTTCGCTAAAATTCGATTGTGTGGTACAGAGTCGAATGTTTAGTGAAAATAAACAAAAATATTTCGTCAACGTAACACCCAGCATCCATAGTTTTCATTGCAGGATGGGAAAAAAAGGGCCAGTTGTAGTTCACAGGACCTATTCTATTATTGCAAAAACATTTCTCTACTCTACACATAGAGTATATTACTGAATTCTGCATTAACTCATCACAAAAGGTATTACTATGTATAGTTTTGTTAAACCTTTCTTTCTCTAGCAAGCCTTTTTTCTAATGCGTTGTTGACTATCGTTTCATCATGTAAGTAACAACTTAACTGTAATTGTTTTTTTTTTTTTTTTTTTTTTTTTTTTTTTTTTTTGTAAATACAGTAGTGAGACACACAGTAATCAATATAATTAGGAAGAATTCAATCCTGATTCCTGCCTGATAGGTTGTTTAAAACAAATGTTATGGTAGACAGCCGGTAAGATCTAATTTTACCTGTCAGTTATGCTAGCATAAATCAGAACAACCCAACAAAATTGCCTGAAAGAAACCTGTAGAGATAAAAGGTATAGTACATCTGGGAATGCTGTCTACATGGGGGCGAAAGACGTATGAAGACGATTTTAAGTTAATCGTATCACCTTTGGTTCAAATGTGTTTTCATTGTGTGGTATGACAGCGTCATCCCCCAATAAATATTAAGATATTCATAATTAATATTCTGATTAATTATTTTTACTTTATTCAAATATATAAATTGTGTAGGGCTAATCAACTCATAGGTAATTGTGTGTATTAAGCCCGGGTGGCCGAATTTATTATTGTATAATTTTAGTTTATTGCAAGATTGCTGTTAGGAAAGAATTAAACGGTGAAAATGTTAGCACTCTCTGGCAGTTTTGAAAATTAATATACCCGGACAATGCTGGACGCTGGACGCTGGTGGCAGCCAGACGACCCGTAAACAATGGAAGCGACCGGTGGAGGGTGGAGAGATGCCGTTAGCTTGGCGAGGGCAATGTGCCTCGGCTCTTGGCTGAGGGCGCAAGGTCACAGAAAATGCGCGCAAAACCGACCCGGCGAATGGTAGCAACGCCGCGACACACGTGATTGTGGAATACGTCGTTTCTCCAATCGTGTATAGCCACAGGGTCTACATTTGTTGATGAAAGGCTTCTAATCCATGTGCTGGTAGAGGGAAAGCTGATTTCTTCGTGGCGGCAGAAAAGACGCCATCACTTGAGACTTGCTGTCCAGACGAGCTGGAGTGCAGTCGTGTGATCCGACACATTCGACTAGCTGTTCGTCCATGGTTGAAGATAGACGCTTTTTGGCTAATGCGTTGTCGGAGCCATAGTGTCTTATCTCGAAGAGGCCATCACCGCTTATGCATTAGCGCGGATGGGCTATCCGCGGATCTGCATCCTACTTCGACACGGCGCGTCGCAATTCTTCAAGCAGTTGCAACAACGTAATGTACCGACGCAAGGTGATTGGTTCCACGGGTTTTTGACGAGGCCCGTACGCGATCCCTGTGAATAGACTCTCTGCTCTGATCATGAAAATATTGCTGAGCTAGCTAATATTCCATATTCCCCAATATTGAACTTTTAAGCATTTTGCTCATCATAACGTAATTCAAATGATGTTTTCACCTTAATTGGCGGCCCTGGGAATTTTTGTAAAATGTGTAACTTTAATCTGTTGGCTTGTGATGCCACATTATTTTATATTCACTTTGCAAATATCTAAAATACTTAAATTTATTAATGTTTGCATTTATCTGGCAAATTGTAAGCCCCGTGTATTGCTTGCTTGTTTTTGAATATCTTGTGCTTAACGTTAAAATTAAATATACCCCGACAGTGTATAAGCCAGAAGATAAAATAAGTTCAATATTTTATTTACCTGTAATTCTTGCAGCATTAAAGATTCTGGTTCAATAAATTAGCAAATTAATATTAATCGTCTTAGTAAAATTTCAACGTAATGGCTACTCCCCCCTTTCATACTGTGGTCCATTACAATATGAAGCCCAACGCTGGGGATAACTCGTTGTAAGACGATACAATATGGCGCAAAAACGTTTGGTCTCCAGCACGTTGCAAGACGCAATATGGCTTGTACAACGTGGGATATTAATTAATTCCCCAAAATTGAAATTATTTAATTATCGGGAAATTTTTCAAGTCTTAAAAAAATCCATGGATGTGTTCTTTGTCAATTATTTTCTTATTTTCTAGAATAGAAATTATTTTGTTTCTAATTTTACTTTGTCAATCCTTGATTTAAAATTCAATTTCAGAAGATCTAAGATTTTGTTGTTTTGCCATCAATTAAAATTTAAATTGTTGCATTGATGTTAAATTTTAAGGAATTGTTTTCAAGTAAATATTTTGCTCACTTGCAACTAGCAATGATCAATTTCAAAACAGTAGATGTAGAGTCAGTGTTTTGGATTTTAATGCATGGTAATAATTAAGAAATTATTTATGCTGATTTTGCCCGGTGTTGGAAGTTCTTGATGTCGCATGTAACATCGTTGTGTTCCTTGTTGTCTTTTTGGATGGGTCATTATGAATTTTGATGTAATTTATGCAGGACTGCTTATTTAATGCTGAGTCTCGTTGATATTAAAATCGTGCCGTTTGTATTTTTGATATCGTTTACTAAGCAACCCGAGATATCGACAAAGAACGCAGACCGCGTAATGGCTGGTAGTGCATTTTGTACATGCAGTCTTCGTTCCACTGTAACACTATGTGGCATAACATTCAGAAGTTATAAAGGAAAAAAAAAAGGAGTTAGTTGCTAGGGAAACAACAGGGTAACAAGAACCAGCGGGCGAGCAAGAAGGTTGAGTGTGAACGTTTGGGGTTGAAGATACTTAGTTGCTGCTTATAGAGGACCTTCGTAATCTTCGGATACGAATTAGTAAAGTATAAAGGAAATAAAGGCCGATGAATTAAATGAAAGGTTATTTTCAAGTTTCGACCCAAGACTTGGGAAGAATATTTATTAGAATAGCAACACGACGATAACACATCAAAATACGATGACAATAATCGTATTAAAATACGACATGGCGACCGAGAGGACATGCAGTAACTAATAAAAATACAAGTTATCACGACATCCAGCGACTAACCAAAGCTCGTCGGTAAAGAAGAGTATTCTATGGGAACCTAACAACAAATATATGGCAGCACCATCCTAACTACTCGTCGTAAACATCGCAGACTGCGGACAACTGTTTACCGATCAAGTAGTACCTTTGCCTGCTCCGGCGGCTGGCTTGGCTTGCTACGTCAACAAATGACGCATGCAGTTGTAGGTTATAAAGATAAGTGATTTTTTATACTGAACTAAAGTGGTTCAAATTATGATACAATACGAAACTTTGGTTGTATGACAATTTATAGATCATAATTTTGAAATATTCCATTACTTTATTGACCTGATATATCATTCATATAATAAACTAATAGACGCTGGATTTCCGATAGAGCAAATATAACTGTGCAGGCTTCCATGAGAATTATCTTAATGCAGTTTAGACAAAATGAATAAACTTATATGAACTAAAAAGTCGTTGCTTTTGATTCAGTGTTAGTTTTGGATTCAAAGTTAATAGCCCACCTGTAGGTAACCGACGTATTAGTAGATTGTATTACTTTCTGCAACTCTTTAAATATGCAGGAGCCTAAAAATCCTAGGGAAGGGCAGCCATCGAACCTTTCTGAAAATACAATGATAAACAGTGTAATGAATTAAAAGGTACAGTGCCATTAGGCACTAAGTGATCCCACGGTATGTGTGAATATTGCCGATGCGTCGTGTCAACGAACAGAAACGTGACGGAACTAAAGCGTCCAGATTTACACGCACCTTGGGGGGTGCTGACAACGTCCTTCTCAACGTGGACATAAAGCGGATTTATAACCCCCATAAATAACTGAGACCCGCTTTCTATTTTCGCACGTTTCGGAAAGTTCCCGCCGAAAACTGGCGCGGACTAGCAAAAATAAACCTTAGTGACGTTTCCTAGTAAATGAGTGCTTTATGAGAGTAGGGGAAGACGATCCAGCCAATAGAGAAGCCGCCTCAATTTATTGCCGTGTTGGTATTTTTTCTTGTCTGTTCTGGGCCAATGTGACGCTGTTCCTTTGGCGCGGATTGCGGTGATTCGCCAAGAGCCGGACCCGACATCGCATTACGACAAGTACAGAGTCTTGCTCGGAGGAGAAGGACGGACGACGAGACATTCTGGTGCAGATCTTCATCTAGTACAGCCGAAGTGATTTTCGCGGAGTACGAGTCGGCACCTGGGGACGCTGCCATCACGCGGTGCGTTCTAGGAAGCTGAAAGACTGCATGTGGCGCTGGTCTGGTCGCTGACCTGGGCTGTGAACAATGGTAAAAGCTACGGCCCGGACGGAAGCTCATGCAATCGTTCCTCCCAGTAATGACCCTGAGATTTTGCAATGACCCTGAGATTTTGCTCTAGCTGTTTGATATTCAATGTATATTGTTAACCTCAGAATAAAAACAAACTTCATGTTTGACTAATTTCACAATAATAAATTGTACACCCAATTTTCAGTTTTCCTATTCATTACAATAATATTTCATGTGATGAGCTGAAGATTAAGTATGACTTTTGATATTCCAAATTGATAATTTTGCTAATGATAAAACAGTACGACCCAAAAGTAAACGTCCCCAAGGTAGACGTTACAACATGGCGCCCACTTCTAACAATTTCTCTGAGGATTATTATTATTATTATTTTTATAATAGCTTTTGCTGCGTATGGAAGGTTTATATTAATAAACAATCAACGTTGCATTTTCACTCTAGGGTTGTATTATTATTGTTGCCGCTCGTCATATGTTTGAAATTTTTTCTACAAACAAACTAAAATGTCATTCTTAGACTAAAATATCTTTACCTTATCAATTTAAAATTACCATCTGTACTGCATTTACATTTCACTTACAACAAACTTAAACCAAAATCTTGCACGGTCATTTTCATAAATCTGGAATTTCAAAACTGGCTCCGTCATCTAATTAATATTTTAAACGGCCATGTAATCTTTGAATCCATTTTTCGCAATCAAAATTTGTGCTCTCACGCGCATCGATACTAAAAATCATTCGATGCATCAAACATATCTGTTCATCGACAATCAACGATCTGTTACGGTTTTGTTGGTCACTTGTTGTCCCTATGTCTACACAAACATTCTGGCGAAACATATGTTCTGGCACTGCAGTCAAGCCGGGAATTCCTTTTAGCTCACTGTGAAAGACCTTTTGGATCGTTAGCCCATACCCCCTGCGGTGTTCTAGCCTGGAGTGTATCCCAACATTTACCATTCCGTCCGATATGCAAAAGTATTCAAATCTTCTGGCACCACATCAAATGTTCCTTGCACTTGCAGAAATTTTACATATTTCAAATATCCTCTTTCCCCATATCCATATAACCATGGTTTTATTTTCTGATTCTTCTTTTTCCTGGTTTGGGAGTGATAGTGCATAGCTGTTGCCGGATGGACTTGATTTCCTCCACCATCCTGATTTTAGTTGATTCGGTAGTTGAAAAATGCAAAACTGTTATCTTCACAACACGCGGTCTTCCTGTTTCCTCTCAGTTTCAACCATTTTCTGCCTGGCTCTATTGTGCGATTACTTAAAGCGGTAACCTCTTCCTGGATGCTCCGCACATCTTCTCTGAGGGAAGAATGATTTTTCTTGCATTCCCCAATTGCCTTTTCCATATCCCGTTTCCGTTTTTCACACGTATCCGTATTCCTGTCGACCTCGGCGTGAATTTTACTCATTTGCGTTTCGATCGCTATCGCCCGTTCTTCTGTGCTATTGGCCAAGTCCCCTAATTTTCTGTTTGTTTCACACAAGTTCTGTTCAATACCTTTGCTGATCTTTTCCAGCCTTTCTTGTCCTTTGATTCTTGCTTGTGATTCCATCTTGAGAATCTTTACTTCACTCATTACAGAGGATTGTAATGTCCTCGACCCGGCCATTAACCATTTCCGATACTTCTTTCCGCAAATCTCCTTTAAATTGTCCCATTATTTCAACCTGTTTATTCCCGAAGTCATCCAGCTTTGTGTCAATTTTTTCATTTATTTCTTTCATTTGCTCTTTGGATATTTCTTGCTGGTCGCTAAGAGCAGTAAGTTTTTCATTTATTTCCGCTCTATGGGCCGCAAAACGTTTCATTCATTTCCGCTGTGGATTTTTCATGCTGGTCGCTAATAGCAGTAAACTTTTCGTTCATTTGGGCAGTGACGTTTTCATTCACTCCCGTTATTTGGGCAGTAACGTTTCGTTCATTTCCGCTGTGGATTTTTCATGCTGGTCGCTAATAGCAGCAAATTTTTCGTTCATTTGGTTTATTTGCGTTCTTTGGGCAGTAAATTTTTCGTTCATTTGGGCAGTGAGGTTCTCATTCATGTGTTGTAACATCCCCAAAATCTGGGAAATACCTAAATCATTTAGCGGAGGCGCTAGAATTACGTCCTGCTTGCTTTGCAATGGGTTCACTGTTTCGTCCCGGGAATCACTAATTGGAGCGCAAACTATACTATCCGCTTCACTAGGAGTTTGTTCAAAATTCACGATCGCGGAGTTATCTATCAAATTCGCGTTATTTCCTTCCATCGCTACGTCAAGATTTCCTAACTCCGTTTGATTCAAACTTTGTGCCATTTAATAAACTTTCCACTCCGGAGCAGCATTCAATTCAACTTTTAGCAATCGCATTTGAAAGCATTGTTAATTTAGAGAATCGTTTACGCCATAAAAGTTAGTCAAACCTCCCTTTAAATTATCTTTACGGCCCCCCGTAATTCAATCTCCACGAGAACTCCGCGAATACCACAAGGAAATAAAATAGACAACTTAAACAAGCAACTGGATCATCAGAATCAATAGAAATTTCGATCACACAACGGTATCAAAGAAAATGAACTGAGACCAGCCTCCGCATATCCCCACAAGACATTAAAAATTCAATCACTGAACTTACCTTTGCGCACATAAATCACGTATTAATAGTCCTTGAATTTGTTTTAAAAAAACAATTAGAAAAAATTTCAGCATAACGCGAGATCTTAGTGATCATATGGAAAGAAATCAAACCAAAAATAGATGTCAGCCCGCTTTAATTTAAAATCAACCATCAACTTAAAAACACATACGTGCAGTAACACTTCTCGTGACATATGATTTCCAGCAAACGTAATTTTACTCCCGATACCACAGGTAAATCACAATGAATATTCTGTCGACACGTCAGCACACATAAAACACGAATAAGCAAGATACGAAAAAGATAAAAAGTAATAGCCGTCCCAGAAGACATTCAAAAATCAAACATGCCGTTTTTCAACGCTGAATCGACGAAACAATCTTACCATTACACACCAGTCTCGAGAAATCGTCTCAACAGATCCATTACCATTCACTACCAAAATTCGACAAAACCACATCACAATCGAAAGAAAACCAAAAATCATATTTCAACAACACAACAACATATCGAATGAAAGACAATCGCCACATCATATTTCCACCATTGACAAACAAAATGATTTTTCAACGTCGATTTGAACATGAATCAACACAATACATCACATAGTATGATTTTCAAACTGCATCCATCTCCGTTGCAGGACTAAAATAAAATAATTCAATGGCATAGCATTAACATATCAAATATAACATAAAATGAAATTTTCTGCTGGATCATCTGGTTTCCACTGAAATAAAATTTCACCATTTATTTAATATCAATGCTTCATAGAAACTCTTGCAATCATTCATATTTCGAAAGCTCCACGTTTAGGGTGCCATGTTGTAACGTCTACCTTGGGGACGTTTACTTTTGGGTCGTACTGTTTTATCATTAGCAAAATTATCAATTTGGAATATCAAAAGTCATACTTAATCTTCAGCTCATCACATGAAATATTATTGTAATGAATAGGAAAACTGAAAATGGGTGTATCTTAAGAAGTTTGGTAATGTAACTATTAACAAAGATCACAAACAGTTAGAGAATATTACAACGAACTAATCTCACTCACAAGGAACATTAACCCAATGACCAGAAATAAGTGAAGTTATAGTGAAAAACTGAATTGAAAATTATCCCATAGAATAATTTTCAATTGTACGGGTGATGGGGTAGTTGTAATGAATTAAAAGGTACAGTGCCATTAGGCACTAAGTGATCCCACGGTATGTGTGAATATTGCCGATGCGTCGTGTCAACGAACAGAAACGTGACGGAACTAAAGCGTCCAGATTTACACGCACCTTGGGGGGTGCTGACAACGTCCTTCTCAACGTGGACATAAAGCGGATTTATAACCCCCATAAATAACTGAGACCCGCTTTCTATTTTCGCACGTTTCGGAAAGTTCCCGCCGAAAAACTGGCGCGGACTAGCAAAAATAAACCTTAGTGACGTTTCCTAGTAAATGAGTGCTTTATGAGAGTAGGGGAAGACGATCCAGCCAATAGAGAAGCCGCCTCAATTTATTGCCGTGTTGGTATTTTTTCTTGTCTGTTCTGGGCCAATGTGACGCTGTTCCTTTGGCGCGGATTGCGGTGATTCGCCAAGAGCCGGACCCGACATCGCATTACGACAAGTACAGAGTCTTGCTCGGAGGAGAAGGACGGACGACGAGACATTCTGGTGCAGATCTTCATCTAGTACGGCCGAAGTGATTTTCGCGGAGTACGAGTCGGCACCTGGGGACGCTGCCATCACGCGGTGCGTTCGAGGAAGCTGAAAGACCGCATGTGGCGCTGGTCTTACCTGGTCGCTGACCTGGGCTGTGAACAATGGTAAAAGCTACGGCCCGGACGGAAGCTCATGCAATCGTTCCACCCAGTAATGACCCTGAGATTTTGCAATGACCCTGAGATTTTGCTCTAGCTGTTTGATATTCAATGATATGTAATTGTTAACCTCAGAATAAAAACAAACTTCATGTTTGACTAATTTCACAATAATAAATTGTACACCCAATTTTCAGTTTTCCTATTCATTACAATAATATTTCATGTGATGAGCTGAAGATTAAGTATGACTTTTGATATTCCAAATTGATAATTTTGCTAATGATAAAACAGTACGACCCAAAAGTAAACGTCCCCAAGGTAGACGTTACAACAGTAATGACAATGAACTCTTCACAGGTTTGCTGCCGGATAGCGTTTGTAAACGACGAGCTTTCGGCGACCAACTCCGTCGCCATCTTCGGGTCTGATGTTAGCGCTGCGGCGACCAGAGCTGCAGCTCTGGTCGCCGCAGCGCTAACATCAGACCCGAAGATGGCGACGGAGTTGGTCGCCGAAAGCTCGTCGTTTACAAACGCTATCCGGCAGCAAACCTGTGAAGAGTTCATTGCATCGACACGCCGGGAAAGTCTTCGTTCACACAACAGTAATGACGTTTCGGAAGATTTTTATGGGTTTCCTGAGAAATCATCACCGGTTACCCATGTTGACACACTAGTACCGAGCAACGATAACGGGCCGGAATCGGACGTGAACAATCAACTGTCTTCAGAGATTTCTGAATTGAAGCAATCTTTTCACAGTTAAAACCTGAATTAGCTACAAATACGTAACCACAGTCCGAAATATTGGAACAAGTTAAGCAATCACAGTTACAATTAAAATTTCAGTTGACTGCAAGAAAAATTTGAGATAACGTAACAAGTCAAACAATCACAGTCACAGGTAAAATCTGAGTTGGCTAAAAAAATGAATGACATATCAGAACACGCTAGACAATCACAATCACAATTAGAATTCGAGTTGTCAGAAATTAAGAAATCACATAAGGTCTTAACGGATCAGTTTACTTCACAATTCCACAGTGTTACTACTCAAATAAGTACTATTAAAGAAGAAGTAGAAGCTAGTAAAATGTTTTGTGAGAAAAATACGTACAAATTAACAAACCAAATAGACATGATAAAGACACACGGAGAAATCACTGGCCTAGCCATTATGGATTTAACATTAAAAGTGAATACTTCAGGAGATAACATCTGTATATTGGAGCAGAGCTACTCGAAAATGGGTAATCAAGTGAAGAAAATAGATACAGACCTCAATACATTAGCTACACAACAACATGAAACTCGTACAGAAGTAGTAAGGCAAAAAACAGCCACCACCTGCTTAGTCCAAAACTTTGATACACTAGGAGATAAACTAAAAAATATGAAACATGGAAAAAAAATAAGTATATACTTGAATCATGTTACGTCCCCTGTGAAGACCTTATTGTTGGGCGATAGTCCTTTCATGGCATGAATCCTGAAATAGAGGAAATAATGCGAGAACAGGTTGTGGAAGCAGCAGGTTGTGAAAACAGCAGGATTGAAGAAGGAAGTAGATTTATCTGATCAAGAAATGGCTAGGAATTTTAGCAGTCTCGTTATCTCAGTACAGCAGAAGTTTACGACAAAAAAGGAGAAAAGAAATATTTTCAAACCTGGGGAAAGATCTTACTAAAGAGGATCATATAATTATTGTTGGGGGTCCTGGAAATAGTCTGTCCAGAAATCTCAATTATTGTGTTGAAACAGACATTGACAACATTGCTAAAAACACCACTCACACCAATGTTGGTTTTGTTGACCTCTTCAAACGTTATGATCAACCCTGGATGCGTGGTCATGTACAGCGTACACAGGCAGATCTGAAGCGTGCATTGTGTCAGGCTGACCGAACACACATTGGTCTGATAGATGTTTCTGGCATAACACGGAGTGACCATACCTCCCATGGACTCCACCTGAATGTTCGGGGCAAGCAGAAGCTAACGCAACTGATTGCCAGTAGCATCAGGAGAGGCAGGTTGGATGTGAACCCCATCCCAGTGGTAATTGGTGGTAGGACTCAGTCTTTTTTAGGCCAAACGTCAAGAGTAGGAAGAGTTATTTAAGAAATGTACATAATGATATTACAGTCAAAAATAAAGAATGTCAGTCTAAAATAGCTTTGTTCCATCAGAACATTAGGGGTATCTCAAGGAAACTTGATGAGTTGATAATATCTATAGAAGAAACCAAAAAATCATTGAATATTAACATAAATATTGTATGTCTGACAGAACATCATCTGAAGAATTCTGAAATATGTCTCCTCCCATTTGTTGGATATAGATTAGCTTCATGTTATTGCAGGTCAGAGATGAGAATGGGTGGTGCAGCAATATATGTAACAGAAAATACTGAAACAAAATCATTAGATGTAAGTAAATACTGTATAGAACAAGATTTTGAATGTTGTGCAACACAGTTAGAATTAGAAAACAAATATCTTATAGTGCTGACAGTTTATAGGGCTCCCACAGGAGACTTCAGTAAATTTTGTAATAACTTGAAGCGGTTCTACTAAATTTATCACGAACTAAAAGGGAAATTATCCCCTCTGTGGAGACTTCAACATAAATTTTGCTGTAGAATGTAACCAGACTGATTATCTTCTAGGAATGCTTAGATCATTCAATCTCTATCAAACTGTAAATTTCCCAACTAGAATACAAAAAGATAGTAGTACCATTATTGATAACATTTTTGTAGAACACAATAAATTAGAAATAAATGGAACAATTCCAATGGAAAATGGTTTGTCAGTTGGATGTTGTGGGAAATGAAAATAACAAAAAGAAAGGATTTGTCAGAGTTAGGCCATTAAAGAACAATTCAATAAAAACATTAAATGATGAACTTCTCAATGAGGACTGGAGCACTGTTTATAAATTAAAAGGGGTAAATAATAAATTCAATTACTTTCACCAAAGGTTTTTGGAAATTTATGAAAGGTGTCTCCCCACAAAACTAGCTCCAATTGGTCAAAAACAATTAAACAAAAATTGGGTTACAGTTGGTATCAAAACATCTTGCAGACATAAAAGGGAATTGTATGTAAAAGTTAGGAATACTGATAATATGCTTCTCAGACAACATTACAAAACTTACTGTAGAATTTTAACCAAAGTAGTAAAAGAAGCTAAACGTTTGGCCATAAACGATGAGATTAGTAGTTCAGATAATAAGATAAAAAGTGTTTGGAACATTATTAAAAGAGAAACTGCTATATCTATAAGCATTAATGATAAACTTGTAAATGACCCCTCATATGTAGGAAGTGCTTTCAATAAATACTTCTTAACAGTTGCTGAAAAAATAAAAGGAAAATGTATTGGGAATATGGATGCTATAGCAATACTTAAATCCTTGTCACCAAAAGCAGCACCTATGTCTCTATTTCCCACCAGTAAAAATGAAATTGAAAAAATTATTAAATCCCTCAAAAATAAAAATTCATTTAGTTATGATGAGGTTTCAACCCATGTAATGAAACAATTTAACACCAGCATTAGTAGAGTTATTAGTCACATTTGTAATAGTTCTTTTGAAGAAAGTATCTTCCCTGACTCACTCAAGAAGTCAATAATCAAACCGCTTTATAAAAAGGGTGATACCTCAAAGATTGAGAATTACAGACCAATATCACTTCTACCAGCATTTTCAAAAATCTTTGAAAAAGCAATGTACAGAAGGGTGTATGCACATCTACAAAAGAATGACCTACTCAGTAAAGTACAGTTTGGTTTTAGACAAGGCGTTTCAACAGATTCAGCAATTTTTGCTTTTGTAAACAACATACTGGAATCAATGCATAAAAAACTAAATTCCCTAGGTATATTCTGTGATCTTGCTAAGGCTTTTGACTGTGTTGATCATGATATTCTACTAGGTAAATTAGATCACTATGGAGTTAGTGGTAAGCCAGGACTTTGGTTTAAATCATACCTGGAAAATAGAAAGCAATGTGTATCACTGAAAGATGCTAATACAGGAGATGTTATAAACTCAGAATGGGGTATAGTTAAATGTGGTGTGCCTCAGGGTTCAATTCTTGGCCCTCTGCTGTTCTTAATCTATATAAATGATCTTCCACATATACTAGGTGATAATGAACACATAGTGCTCTTTGCAGATGATACTATCTATCTATCTTGCAGAAAGGGGGTAAGACGAAAGAGGAGGAAATTGCATCTGCATGAAGAAGCAAAGAACGTGAATAGGAAGAAAGGAAGAGAGAACGAATAAAGTTGGAAAAATCGAAAGAGGAAGAAGTTGCATTTGTGTGAAGAAGCAAAGAATGTGAGTAGGATGAATGAAGAAAGAAAAGAAGAAAGTTGGAAGAAACGACTCTACTTCGGTAGCAAGTTTTGAACTCATTTTTAAAAAGAAAACAACGAGATAAAGATATTTAAATTCTTATATGAAGGATCATATAAAGTAATTAGTAGGGACAATGAGAACTAGTATACAGTAGCCTACACAAATGAATAAAAGATTAGAAAAAGATATAATGCCATTGCCCTCAAACCCTTTAAACAGACACCACACAGTTCAGTTGATGTAGATGTAGTCCATTGTTAATAAAATACAGACATGTTTTATGTTGACTCTTATTATGAGTAACTGTTATGAAAGTATTTTGAAGCAAAGACCACAGAAGTGGTGTAAATGAGTCACTTGTTTTGTGAAATATGGCTTTATATTGCCTCAAGCTTATGATCCTATTATATATTTTTAAGGTCCAGGTACCTTTTTTTCCTATAAATGAATCATTCATTCAGAAACTCACGTTTAGGTGGTTATATGGATTTTATATTTGAAGAATCAGCCTTTTATTTATTATATGTAATATACATATCTTGAAAGAAAAATATGCAAATGTCAAGAAAGTAGTTACAATTACGATAAAGGTCACATTTGTAAATACCTACTAGCTATGTACTCCGATGAGTCTGGAGGTTAAAATTTAAAAAATTTTACACACTGATGAATTGTTATGTTAATACAAATATTTGTTGCAACAAATTTTGTTTTCATGTTTTGATTTGATCTAGCTGATAAGGCTAATGATACTAAAATGTAATTGTTACAGACTTTTCATGTCAGTGTAGTAAGAGTGGACTGATGACAGCATTGCAATCCCGTGACAGGATTTGAAAAGGAGTGTTTCATTGTGTTTTTTTTTTCATTGTTGTGATTTTGGAAAAGTTGTATATGTAATGTAATTAATGACAGAGAGAAGAGTACAAAGGTCCCAATATAAGCTCTCAAAAAGTTTACCAATTTCTTTTTACAAAGATATGATAAACTTGGGGAGGGTTGTGGCATAACATGGAGAAGTTATAAAGAGAAAAAACGGTTGGTTGCTAGGGAAACAACAGCGTAACAAGAACCAGCGGGCGAGCAAGAAGGTTGAGTGTGAACGTTTGGGGTTGAAGATACTTAGTTGCTGCTTATAGAGGACCTTCGTAATCTTTGGATACGAATTAGTAAAGTATAAAGGAAATAAAGATCGATGAATTAAATGAATGGTTAATTTGAAGTTTCGACACAAGACTTGGGAAGTATATTTATTGGAATAGCAACACGACGATAACACATCAAAATACGATGATAATAATCCTAATAAAATACGACAACTAGACGGGAAAAAGATGGATACTTATCCGACCCCTTGAAAGTGGAAGAATACAAAACCCACCCACACAACCAAATCAGGAAGCACGTTGTGCGTCACCAAACATGGCAAAATTGCCATAGCAGTCATTGCAATTGCAAGACACACTGCTTACCGCGCTGGGTGAATTAATAAAAAGAAATTCTGATTCGTTGAAGGCGGAATTAAACAAGAAATTTGACGCGCAAGCGATGGAAAATAAAAAGAATTTTGATTCGCAAAAGGAACTGCATTAAACAAACGTTTCGATGCGCAAGGGATGGAAAATAAAAGGAATTCTGACTCGTTGAAGAAAGAATTAAATAGGCGTTTCGATTCTCAAGAGAAGCGTCAAAAGAATCTTTTTGATTCACAGATTTCGCTCTTAAAAATTTTTTAAATAATAAGATATGCAACGTTCGTGATGAAATCTGTCAAGAAATAAGAGAATGTAGAGTTGGAATGCGAAAGAGCGTCCCAGCGGTGGAAAAGCCTGCTGATGAGGTTGGAGTAGTTTGTGATTCATTGAAGAATGCGAACTAAGGAGTCGGTATAAAGCTGAACGCCAGTGTGACCGAAATAAGTAATTCTGCCGCTGTTAACTTTAAAAATCGCGGGGAAACCACGGTAGAATCTGAGTATGATCACTGCGATCAATTTGAGGAAAAATTACAGATTGCGAATGAGACGTTTGATGAAAGCAACACTCAGCTTCTAATGAAAGAAATTTGCTGCTTGAAAGCAAAAATTCCTGAGCTCAGGGATTTCAGTTGTTTACGTGATCATGGGCCGATAGGATAGGGACTTCAGTCAGGAAAATACAAGACATTCCTAGGACATGAGGCGAGAGATTCACAGTACATGTGCTTCCTTAAAGCCAGAGAAGTGTCCGTCAACATTTCATTGCTCGGAGATAAGCGAAACGGTCCACTGAATTCCCGATCTCTAAACATCGGGTGGAAATTTTCCGTCCACAATTTTGAATGCACAGAAACTCAATTTGTTCACTCCATCGGCTGGATATTTTCCGTCTGCAATTTTGAATGCACAGAGACTCAATTTTATCACTCCTTGCCCTCTGGAAATTCTCGCTTACAAATGCGAGGTTTGAAATGTTTTTCTGAGTGGTTTCTTGAAATTGGCCGGAATGAGATGGTTTTTGACGTGGCACCGAGTACGCAAAACCAAGGGGTCAGCAGTATCGGTGATCTGAGTAACGGTACACATACTGGAACCGCCAAACCATCTGCTAAATCCGATACCAAACGACTGCAACCTTACACAACGGTGTTTCGAGAAATTCCATTGGCTGGCAGGTCGGAACAAAGGAAAGCTTGGGACCTTGTAATTGGAAAGTTTCAAGCCACCCCAAATTCTGTGGAATGCGGTGAAAATGCATGTTCGGAAAACAGAATTATCATCCAGATGAAGATTCATGGACGTCTCAGGAACGTCATGTAGGCATCATTATCAACCTATCAAACATGCCAGATATGATGACGGAAAAAGTTGAAATGTACATACTTAAATTTGGCGAGAAGGTTGATGAAACAGAGTTACGTTCATACAACGTTGGATCATTGATTCAGGGGAATAAATACCCTTACAGATATTGAGTAAAAGAATTTTAATTGCTTTCATGAGCGAACGAAAAGGATTTGATGATTGCCGCAAAAATGTGAGAGGTTTATCAACATAGGCGTTTACTGCATGAAGAATATGATTGTTTTCTTTAAGTCATTATCAGATAATAAAAGATGTGGCATGCGTGTCGCGCAATCTTCAAGAGATTAAGATGGCAAACGGTTGTTGAAAAAACCCTTCAGAGTTTGGTTTGTGCATAAAAACTCATCCTAATCAAGAAGAATATTTCGGTCCAAAAATGTGTTGACTGTTGAATCAACTTATCACGATCACATTCAACTAAAAATAGGTTGCGATTCTTACCCATTTGACCATCTCGATGCGTAACACCAAGGTTTTATTAAGATCGTGTTACATAAAAATAGGTTTGCGATGCTTTCCTTCGGCCATTTCTATAAATGATTCAAAAAGGTTTATTCGTACTTTTACAGAGGCAAATATGTTCGACAGTGGGATTAATCCACATCGTTTGGCAGTTCTTGTTAAGGACCAGTTCTTCGTTGAAAAAGTGAGAAAATGTACTAATCAGATGAATAGAGGAATTCTTAAGCACGAAGTCAAGCCACGAATCCCATGTCATTTGAAAGATATCCCTTCCAAACTATTACCTTTTCGGATAGGTGCAAAGCATCCTCCGCCAAACAGTTTTAGTTAATCGCGGAGTAATAGTAATAGAAGGATCGAGTAATTTACCAATGAAAATTATAATATAATGACTTGCACAGCAGTTAACGATCCTGACAATCTGAAAACGCGCGACATGAAGCAATTGAATTTATTAAATTTATCGACGGACTCACGCTGATTGACAGACAATTCGTGGCAATCGACTAATGTCTCCTGTAGAAAAAAATGTAAATACTCTCTGGGATAGATGAATAAGATTTATAGGATCAGTTTTGTTTGTTACGAAACTGAAGTGCACTTGTCACAACTTGAAAGCGCGAGTCTCGTAAACAAAAGGCCATTGATAATGGCACAGATAGCGTATTTACTGCAGCCATGCAGGTCTTTGAGTCTGTTGATTCTCGGAAGATCATTATCTGGGGTTCACAACTCAGGTATAGAGAAGGACACCAGTTGTAAACATTACTAATGAGCCTCAGCGCAAGTAGTCGAAGAACCGCTGGTTTGAGGCATAAATCTTGTCTTCGACACTGAAAGCTAATATCGGAATGACGTGAAAGTTCTGTAATAAACAAATGGCGTCATCCTTAAGAATCTCCATTTGAATTAGTGCAAGGCATTTATGAAAAGTCAATGGCGGGTTTATTTTCTTTGATTTTCTTTTCGGTTCCGACATGCTTATGTCAGATTTAATAATTTAATATTCGGGGCGGTCTATTATAGATGTTAATTGACCTCCTGTCATTTAATTTTACTTCAGTACTTGTACAGAATAACCAACTGTACATAATCAATGAATTTATATGATTTTAATGTTAAGAAACTGTATGTACAGTTTGTTTTGTATTACGTTTGTTGGAATGGGTTTAACTTATTTGTTTCCTGTTTATTCTATTTCATATAATTTGTTTCTTATTAATTTTATTTTCATATGTGTCTAAAATAAGAATTTTCATTGTAACTAATGTGGAAAGGAAAACAGAATATAGTGTCCAATCTACAAAGTTTAAAGCTCATATTCATGCGATGTAAAATTCAGTTGAGCTGCAATCGCGATGCTGTAATCCATATCGAACTAGGCAATATTTAACCGCAACTATAGAGAATTAGCATAGTTTGAAATAAAATTATTTTATCAATAATTTTATTTACTTCACTGGATGCATATTATAGAATGACAGCGGCATCCCCCAATGAATATTAAGATATTCATAATTAATATTCTGATTACCATATTTATTTTATTCAAATATGTAAATTGTGTAGGTCTAATCAACTCACAGGAAATTGTGTGTATTGAGTCCGGGCGGCCGAATTTATTATTGTATAATTTTAGTTTATTGCAAGATTGCTGTTAGGAAAGAATTAAACGGTGAAAATTTTAGCACTCAGTGGCAGTTTTGAACATTCAAAAAACCGAACAATGCTGGACGCTGGCGCAGCCAGACGCCCCGTACACAATGGAAGTGACCGGTGGAGGGTGGAGAGATACCGTTAGCTTGGCGAGGGCAATGTGCCTCGGCTCTTGGCTGAGGGCGCAAGGTCACAGAAAATGCGCGCAAAACCGACCGGCGAATGATAGCAACGCTGCGATACACGTGATTGTGGAATACGTCGTTTCACCAATCGTGTATAGCCACAGGGTCTACATTTGTTGATGAAATGCTTCTAATCCACGTGCTGGTAGAGGGGAAGCTGATTTCTTCGTGGCGGCAGAAAAGACGCCATCACTTGATACTTGCTGTCCAGACGAGCTGGAGTGCAGACGAGTGGTCCGACACACTCGACTAGCTGTTCGTCCATGGTTGAAGATAGACGCTTTCTGGCTAAGGCGTTGTCGGAGCCATAGTGTCTTATCTCGTAGGGGCATTAGCGCGGAATGGGCTATCCGCGGATCTGCATCTGACTTCGAAAGCACGTCGCAATTCTTCAAACAGTTGCAACAACGTAATGTACCGACACAAGGTCATTGGTTCCATGGGTTTTTGACGAGGCTTACAGACCCGTAATTGATTTCTGTGGATCGACTCTCTTCTCTGATCATGAAAATATCGCTGAGCTAGCTAACACTCCATATTCACCAATATTGAACTTTTAAGCATTTTGCTCATCATAACGTAATTCAAATGATGTTTACACTTTAATTGGGGCCCCTGGGAATTTTTGTAAAATGTGTAACTTTAATCTGTTGGCCTGCGACGCCACATTATTTTATATTCATTTTGCAAATCTCTGAAATACCTAAATCTATTAATGTTTGCATTTAACCGCCAAATTGTAAGTCCCGTGTATGGCTTGTTTGTTTTGAATATCTTGTGCTTAGCGTTAAAATTAAATATACCCGACAGTGAATAAGCCAGAAGATAAAATAAGTTCAATATTTTATTTACCTGTAATTCTTGCTGCATCCAAGATTCTGGTTCACCAAATTAGCAAATTAATATCCATTACAATTTGCCACGATAATTCTCTAGTGGTTAAATATATATCTGACTATGCATTCGCTTCTATGCCTACGATATACCAGCGAACATATACGAAGGTTTCAGAAGCAGTCTGTTACACCGAGATTAAGATATGATCTGTCGGTCTCTAGTTCACGCAAGAAAGTAATCACAAACACTGGCGTGCTGCATTTAAAGTAAGCCAGCCAGCTATGCGATTGGTATAGGCTGTGACAACCGGTCACAAATTGTGCGACTCTTTGCACATTATAATTGCTATTAATCAATTCCTTGTGATCCCAATACTATACAGAACAGTATGTTTGTAGTACATGGTTCACTAATAGAAAGGAACCTAGTAAACACCTTACGAATGGTTTCCAATTGCAGAGGAAACAGCCCCAGCATGCGATCCCTAACATTACGAGTATTTCGTTTCCTGAACTATTTTAAACACGCAGTGGATTTTGGACTCCATGACAGAATTATGCCATAATCGAAATGGCGAATGAAGACCTGGGAGCTCAATACTTTATTACAGTCCAATGAAATATCTATGCACCACTGGTACGATAAAAATAAATGAAGACATATTTTAAAGATTCCCATCGTATATGTTCCGCAGTTTTCGTGTGTGATATGTTAATTGCTTGCTTGTTATCTTCTATGAATAACAGTGGTTCTATTACGGGTAGAAATAGCGACCTAGGGGAACAACTGTACTGACCAAGGCAGACTACCTCGTCGCTTAGAGATACCGAATTCCTCTTGTTTTAAGACATCTCTTAATCATCGTTTGTTGTTAATAAACTTTGCCAGTAATGTTTCGAGATGAAATGCGTTCTTTGTTCTGGACCTCAAGAAACTTCCGGGACTCGAATCCCAGTCCCCAATATTGCATGGACTGAACTTTCGTAAATAACTACTTACAAAAATATTTATTATTGCTCCTTTGGATATGCATAATAATTTAATGCTTCTGTATGATAAAAACTTACTGAAATGTACATAATTAAACATTTTCAGACGGTTTAATCGGTCGGCGATTCTGTCAGTGTATTTGATTAAGATTTTAGATTAAGAACCTGCTTTACATTCAATGCCAGCGAATGTTCATGTTACAAACGATGAAACAGTCATAGGAGTATACTACAAAGCCCGCTAAACTATTTGTTTTAATTAGATTGGAATTAAACGTCATTTTACTCCGACAATGGTGAAAAGATTCGAGCTGCACTGTATGATCGAGGAGGGCAAGTGTCAGCCAGATATTTATTGTAAAATAGGTTAAGCCACCTTTGAGGATAGTACAGAGAGATCAATAACATCAACGAGATTAACGTTACAAGATACTAGTATTTTGTAGTTATGAAGTGATTCATTGGGATCCGGACCACAATGTTAGTAATAGTGTTCTTATAGCATTACGTGGTGTAAACCTTGTGAGAGACTATATTAGCCTCTTGCAACCAAATGCTAATATCTACTTCACGTGGTGCACCCTTTTTGCGTGGACGAGGGTCTGGAGACTGAAAGATTCCCGGTATAAGGAGTCGTCCACTGATTGCAAGCAGCCTTCTGAAAGGAGACAGAAGAGTTGGCAGTAGTCCAGGGCTGCCTCTTGCCCTTGAGGTTGGAAACAGTTCCTAACTGCGGATAAATCAGAAATGAACGACATGGGTATGAGGAAGCCAACACCTAGAGGCCATATAATCCTTTGAAAATACACATAGAATGATGGGTAAAATATTCCGGAGCTATAATAGTCCCCCATTCGTACCTCCGGTCTGGGACTGCTCAGGGAGGAACCATTAGAACGGATAGAAACGTTCTAGAAGTCGGAGACGTATGAATAGGGCAGGTAGATTAGAAAACATAAAAAGGAAGATGTGGAAGTTAATGTGGTTAAGTGTAAGGATGCACAGGATGTTTTGTTTGGAAAATACAGAATAATTAGTACAAAAGCTGTCAGTGGAATTACTGGATTGGAATTTATAATAAACGAGAAAATAGGGAAACAGGTAAGCTTTCTTGACAGGATGTGAGTAGAAACTAAGCAAGTGGCAATCACGTCAGTGCGAGGTATATGCCAAAGTCAGAAGAAGACGATGAAAAACTAGAGGAAATATACGATGAAATTGAGTAAATAATGTATCTATCATGTGTGAGAGGAGATATTTCTATTAATCATGGTTGATTTAAATCTGATAATGGAACAAGGAAAAGAGGGGAATAATGTTGCAAGTTTTGGTCTAGGAGAAAGAAATGAGAGAGGGAGTAGGCTGTCAGAATTTTGTGAAAAAAAAAGGAAAATTTTTCGTGGCGAACACACTAGTTAGGAATTAAGTATGAACTATGTACACCTGGAACTGGAAACTTCCAGGGGATACAGGTAGATATTAGTTAGATTACACATATATAGATATAATTACAAAAGAAACACTGAAACCCAGTTGAAGACTGTAAACCTCATACAGATTCTGGCCTGAGTTTGATGGTTATAAAGTGCGAGAAAGGAAACAACACAGGCAGAACAAACTGGAAATCAGAGGAAAATTTGGTGGAGATGGTAGATACGGGTCTATGAAATAACTCTGAAAGGAATTCAGCTGATGACGAATGGGATACACAGACGAGAGAATTAATCAGAGCTGGTAAAGAAAAGTTAGGCACTAGGAAAGAAGCCTCCCGAAAATATCAGATGACAGAAGAAATTCTAGAGTTGAAGGACCAGACGAGAACACACAAAAATGTTCAGCACGAAGCAGTCGAAGAGCAGTGCGGAGGTTTTAGAAATAAAACAACAAGGAAATGCAAGAAAGCAATAGAAAAGTGGTTACAAGAAATGTGCATAGAAATAGAAAAGGAAGTGGGTGCAGGTAAAATAGATATGCTCTGTAGATGGATCAAACAAGATTTTGGATAAATGCACAGGAGTTTTAATGATAAAGTTGAATATATATGCCGAAGAATGAATAAGATAATTAGCATCGTGCTCAGGAATCTCACTGCCAACTATTAGTTTATACCACGACGCAATTACCATAGCTGTTGCATGTTATGGACAATCACATGGGCGCATAGATTAAGACTGGTTAAACCTGCAAGGGATATTAGACGAATGCAACGAGGAATCCTCTTACGTCTTCGGAACTATCCCAACTGACACTCTTATGGTTATTCTCGGAATATGTTCTTTAGACCTGGAGATAAGAATAAGGGCAGCAAGCATGTTACTACGACAAGGAAACACTTTCAAGGCGAAGGAGATTTTGGGTAAATTAGTTTCCAAAAGTAAGGCATTAAAATCTGTACTTTAAATGAATGGCACATCGGTGGAATACATCGGAAACAGGTAGGAGAGTATTTGAAATACTTCCTAACATCATAGAGTGGATGCGTATTGTAATGTTAATATAACATCACAATTACATTATTAATGTATGTGCAGTACAGTTTAATTCATTACGTGGTGGTCTGCATGGAAGACAGTGTTCTTTAAGGACCAGAAGAACAACGACTCCCTCAGCGACCATATGTCAGGCAGTTCTCGGAAAGACGCTGTGACAGATGTTTGGTGCACCATATCCTGGGCCCGATAAACATCACTGAATTGACTGTGTCGAATTGTTACATGCAGAGCCCAGAGTTGCGAAGATTTAAGGTGATTGAGGTCCTTTCAAACACACGGAGAGAAGGGGAGTGAAACCGAAAGTCGTGGAGGCAAGCGGCAAGGATGGCAACGGGGACTCGACCGATGGATCTCGACTCGAGATGTCAACTGTCAAGAGGCGACCAGAACAGAGTGATAAGTGTTCATGTCCACACAGGCACAAGTGTGACCTGAGGTGGTTTATGTAAAGATAGAGGTGTTGGCGTGAATTCCCCCGGTGCTGACTGACGGTAAATACGCATACTATAAAGTTCACTAAAATTCGAATGAGCTCCCTTGCCCATATACCGACCCTGGAAAGTATACTTGCAGTAGGAGTTTCAATCTGCCGAACTATAATTAGTTTTAGCCGGAGCATTAACTTTCAAATAACTTTTTGATTAATAAAATCAAAGATGTGCCTTTGCCTTTCTTTGATTAATCAATTTGTTTCTTTGTAGTAAATATTTCATAGCTGGCCGAAATGATATATTCACTTTGTATGTGATTTGTAAATGTCTGAATAAATGTCCAGGTTATGGAAATTTTTGATTAGTCTTGATATCATGAATTTTAATAAAAGAATCCCTTTTCATTTTTTTTAATAACTTCTAAATTATATACACTGAGGTGGTAAAAGTCATGGGATAACCTGCTAATAGCGTGTCGGTCCTCCGTTTTCCCAGTGAAGTGCAGCAACACGACGTGGTATGGACTCCACGAGTCGTTGGAAGTCCTCTGGAGAAATATTGAGCCATGCAGCCTCCATAGACGTCTATAATTCCGAAAGTGTTGCCGGTGGAGGATTTTGTGCACGAACTCATCCCTCGATTACGTCACATAAATGTTCGATGGGATTCATGTCGGGCGATCGCGTTTGGCCAAATCATCTGCTGGAACTGTCCCGAATGTTCTTTAAACCAATCGCGAACAGTTATGCCCCGGTGACATGGCACATTGTCATACTGAAAAATTCCATCGTTGTTTGGGTACGTGAAGTCCATGAATGGTTGCAAGTGGTCTCCCAGTAGCTGAACGTAATCATTTACAGTTAACGATCGTTTCAGTTTGACCAGCGGACTCAGTCCATTCCATGTAAACAAAGCCCACACCATTATGGAGCCACCGGCTTGCACAGTGCCTTGTTGACAACTTGGGTGCATGGCTTGATGGGGTCTGCGCCACACTCGTACCCTTCCATCAGTTCTTACCAATTGAAATCGTGATTCATTTGACCAAGCAACTTTTTTACAGTCGTCTACGCTACCATTGATATGGTCACGAGCCCAGGAGCGCCACTGTTGGCGATGTCGTCCTGTTAGTAATGGCACCCGAGTCGGTCTTCTGCTGCCATAGGCCATTAAAGCCAAATTTTGCCGGACTGTCCTAACGGGCACGCCCATCGGACGTCCCACATTTATTCCTGCGCTTAGTTCACGCAGTGTTGCTTGTCTGTTCACACTGACAAGTCTACGCAAACGTCGCTGGTCGCGTTCATTAAGACCCGGCGGTCGACCACTGCGTTGTCCATGATGGGAGGTTATGCCTAAATTTAGGTATTCTCAGCACACTCTTAACACTGTGGATCTCGTAATGTTGAACTCCGTAACGATTTCCGAAATGGGATGTCCCCTGCGTCTAGCTCCAACTAGCATACCGCGTTCGAAATCCTTTAATTCTTGTCGTGTGGCCATAATCACATAATCAACCTTCTCACACGAAGCATTTGACCACAAATGAAAGTCCTGCCCAGGCACTGACCATTTATACAATTTGTAAGCGACACTACTGGGATCTATATATCTGCATATTGCTATCGCATGACTATTGTCACCTCAGTGTAATTTTTGCTACTTGAGATAAATAAATATAAATTCATATGTTTTATAAAATTAATGAGGTACCCAGAGCATCACGCTAAAGTATAAAGCATTTCAATCCATCCCGATGGTTGATACATTCCTCAGCAGTCATGGACCGTATCAAACATATCTGTACAGGATCAATAGGGCAGAGAGTGATCTGTGCACATGCGAATCGCCAGGAACGCCTGATAATATACTTTTTGAATGTGCATTAGTAGACGATCAAGTGAGAATCTACCTCAGAAACACTAAAAGACAACCATCTCAGAGAATAACAAGACAAATGTCAAATACAATTAGGGAGCGGTATCGGCTTCACCTCTCAGAATAGGGATTGGACCGAGATACCCAATATGGACAAAAAATGTTCTAGATAATGCTGATGCCGGAACTGTGGCTTCTGGGATTTGCCAAAGCTTATTCTTCAACGGATGCAAGCTATACATGAATTTTATTGATCAAAGTTCAATTTTTAGTTCTTAAGTATTATTGGGTAAGTGTTAGAAAAATGTTGTGATAACTTACAGTGTGTGTTAGAAATAGTAAATTAACTGTACCATGTATGTAGTACATAGGATTTATGATCTTAAAAATTGCTAATTTGAAAATATAGTTATATTATTATAAATTACAGTCCCTTATAGACTCTAGTGAACGGTCTATCTGAATGTATGGATAAATAAATAGATAACGAAATAAAAATAAATAAATGCAGAAAAGATTTTTAACGCTATAGCTGCTGGTGAGAAAAAAATGGAGCTTTGAAATGTTTGCAACCAAATAACTTGTTGTTTTGTTTTTACTTATGGCTTTACGCCTCGTCGACATCGAGGTCATTAGAGGCGGGATTGGACTGTGGACAAACAACGGGAAGGAACTTGGCCATGGACTTTTGAAGAAACCATCACGGCATTTACCTGGAGTGAATTTGGGAAATTATGGAAAACTCAAATCTGGATGCCAGGACGGGGATTCGAACCCGCGTCCTCCCGAATGCGAGGCCAGAAAGTTAACCGTTCACTCACCACTCTCGGTAAGGTGGTTCGAATTCCTGGGAATTCTCCACAAAGTCCCAAGTTAAAAACGGACTTCAAAAATTATTCAAACTGATATCTGACAGTTACAAAACAGGAGAAAATCCAGCTGATTTTAAAATACAATAAATGCGGAAAATATTTGTTATGCAGGCTGTAAGAATAATTACTTAAAGAGTCTGCAAGGTGCAATGAAACCAAGTTTTACTTACGAAAAATTGTATGTTCTCTTTTATTTTTCGTGAATGGTGACGTCTTGGTGGATATCAGCACAGGTAAGAATTCTCTGCTGAAGCTCATTATCGATAAGACGCTGGGATTATGTTAGTTTACAAGCCATTGCACACCTCAATTAGTGAGTAATTTGAGGTGTTAAATGTTTCTTGCTGTTGTAAAGAAAAGATGGAGGCTATTTCTTGGAGGAAAAGGTAACTCTTCTGATGAATTATTCCCATGACATATCAGTAACTGATAAATTGTGCCTCGAAGAAACAAAAAATCTGGTTAGGAATAATAATAAAAGGCAATTAATTGCAAGTATTCACAATCTTCATGCCAACGCATGGTGGTATAAAGGCTCTTCCTGCATTCAAGTGTAATTTAGAACTACAGTTAAGTATGAGCAGAGTATTTTCTCCCCAATAAATCACAAGCGAAGTAAAATAAATAATTCTGAGTCCTTGTCGCATTAGAAGACCTTCAATGAAGAACATGTCTTCATAATTCATAACAGTGAGGTTTTTATGTTACCATGTTGAAGAACAGGGAATTTCTGAGAATAACCAATTTCTACTAATTCTTGAAAGAATAAAATAAATGTGTAGCCTATTTACGCATTAATATAGTACTGTTGTCATTTCTGTATCAGTTCCTAATAATTTTGTTGATGGCATTCCCTGGTTCAGTAGATTTTTATCCTTTTTGGTTAAGTCGAAAACATTGTCAAAAATATGGTCGCCTTCCAAATATTTTTCTTCTTTGTACAAACAGTAAGGAAATATAGCTTTTACTCACCCCATGGGAAAAAAAAAATGTTACCTCCTGTGTGATATATTTGTTTATCAGTTTCTATAATAGAGGTATTCTCATGTAATGCATTTTCTTTTAATTCAAATGTGTGAAATTCAGTTCTTGAAAAACTAGATCTCTTTTGTGAGCATATTAGCGAGCATCTCGTTCCCTTTATTACGTATTACTCACTCTTTCTTGCCAGCCTCCTGAGCATTAAACTGGTTCATTTCAACATCTTTTTCGTTATGACACATACTTCTTACCAATAACAATAATTGTGTCTTTCCCTTCCTTTCTTACTGTTTTATTGCATTTTGTAATTAGTTCGTTTCGAAAAATTCGGTGCCTCTCTATTTTATGTGTTTTAACTTCACTTTATTTCTATTCAGTTTTATGCTCATTTCGTTCCTAATGCTCAGTTGCGTCTCCATACATCGCTGTCGAAATCGATGAAGCTCTAGAATCTTATATAATTGCGTTTAGGTCTTGTGTGCTCATCATTCTGTAATTATTCGATCGCAAAGCTACATTTCGAATTTTCCACTGCAATAGCTTTGTCACCATAACAGTGATCGAAAGCACTTCATACGTACTTCTAAATCACAGGCCACAACTATATTAATACTCACGTTTCATTTAATATTCCCCTGGATCCCGAAGCTCAATTACACGTTTACCCATATCGGCTTCAGTTTTCCCGCTGAATATATAAACCAGAGTGCAAAAAGCCATGTAAATATCGAGATGGCGGTAGCAAAGCTGAAGAAGCGTATAAATGTTCCGTACAGTGTCGAGGCATGTGTGAAAGATTATTGTCACACCACATGAATTAACAGACTGAATGCGGTATGGTAGTTAGCGCTAGATGTATTGGTCATTCCATTTCGGATAATGCTCGTGATTTCTACATTCTTTGATTCTCAGTGATTCACAGTGATCTGAGGGTGTGTCGATAATATGTAATATTTGTAATTATGAGCCTCCGCAAACAAAATAACAAAACGCCATCGGCTGCAGCACGTCAACATATCGGTAGGACCATAGATGAATGGATAAAGATTGCGTGAACAGATGAGTAGACATTCCAGTTGGTAAGAGATGATGGTAGGTCTCATGTTGGCAATCTAGATCCATAGGCATAAAACCAATAGAACATATCTGGGACTTCATCGAAATGTCAGTTCCTGCTCCGGCAACACTCTCGCAATTATAGAGGAAGCATGGCTGAAGACGACTTGCTGAGTCAATACCACTTCGTCGGGCAGAAGGTCGTCGTACGCGACATTAGGTGTCCCATTACTTTGGGCGCTTCATTATTCACTGATCAGCCAGAACATTATGACCACTACCTAATAGCCGGTATGTCCTGCTTTGGCACGGATAACAGCGGCAACGCGTCTTGGCATGGTGTCATGGAAGTAATGAGGCCTTGGTAGGTCGCTGGAGGGAGTTGGCACCACATCTGCACTCACAAGTCACCTAATTCCCGTAAATTCCGGGGAGGTGGGTGATGAGTTCTGAAGCCACGTTCAATCACATACTAGATGTGTTCGATCTGGTTCAGATCTGGCGAGTTGGTGGCCACTACATCAATTGCAACTCACAACTGTGTTCGTAGAACCACTTGATCACACTCCTGGCCTTGTGACATGGCGCATTATCTTGTTGAAAAATGCCACTGCCGTTGGAAATATGGTCGTCATGTAGGGGAGTATGTGGTCTGCAACCAGTGTACGATATATACTGGCCGTCATGGAGCCTTGCACGAGCTGCACTGGACCTATGGATTCCCACGTGAACGTTCCCCAGAGTATAATTGAGCCGCCGCCCAGCTTGTCTCTGTCCCGCAGTACAGGTGTCAAGAAGCTGTTCCCCAGGAAAACGACGGATTTGAACCCTCCCATCAGCATGATGAAGAAGGTATCGGGATTCATTAGACCATGCAACGCTCTACCACTGCGCCAACGTCCACTGACGATGGTCACCTGCTCATTTCAGTCGTATTTGTGGATGTCGTGCATGGGTCGTCGGCTGTCTAGGCTCATAAAAAGGCACAAATCTTGGATCTAAAAAGATATTTCATGGTTAATTTTATTAAATGGAAGAATGGCACAAGTTCAGTGTGAAACAAAGTAGGAAGAGTTCAATGAAATAATTAAAAGGGCGAAGAAATGTTTCTTCCAAAACAAAGAAAAAAGTGAAATACAGAACCTTCATACTATAACAGTGAGGTGAGGAGTTTAAAGAGATTGGTGAGACGAGAACATAACAAAGATAAGAAACAGCAAGGCAGTAGGGAAGTCGTGAAACAACTAACCAAGGAATTAATAATGGAAATAAACTGGGTAAGGATGAGTTTATGAAGAATATTACTGGTGCAGGGGGGCCTCTGACTGTTGCATCTAAAAATTTCTATAGTTATATCAGCTAATTGAGGAAAAGAGAGGGTATTTAGACAATTAAAGGTAAGGATGGAGAAGAAGTAACTGAAGATTTGAAAAAGACATAGTTATTAAGTAACTGCACGGTTGTAGTTGAACAGATTAGAGAATTTGAAATTAAATATGAAGATATCATGAAGGAATTAAGGAATCTAAAAAGCGTAAAGGGGCCGGTGTTGATAATATTACTACAGATGTCTGATAGATAGTAGGATGGACCATTGTACCTTAGATTGAAACATAATTTAAATTGAGTCTGGGTACTTGTTGTTTAACTTAGGACTGGAAAAGTGTGATAGTAGTGCCGGTCCATGAAGGAGGGGTGACAAACAGAGTTGAAAACTATAGGCCAATCAGTTTGACATCAGTGGCAGGTAAATTAATGGAGAGATTAATATGCAACCATATTAGAAGTGACTGTGAGGAAAGAAAGTGGTCTTCAAGTCGGCAACAATGCTTTAGAAAAGGATATTCATGTGAATCTCAGTTAGTAGCCTGTATGCAAGATATTTCTTATGAAATGTACAAGGGAGATCAAGTTGATAGTGTATCACTAGATCATTCAAAGGCCTTTGACAGAGTGAGCCATAAAATGGTGTTAAATAAGGTTAAAACTATTGGAGTTGATCAAAAGTTTGATTTTCTGGGTGGAAGAATAGCTAAAAGGTGGAAATCAAAAAGTTGGGGTAGGAAATGCAGTATCCAAACATGTAGGAGTGAACATGGGAGTCCCACAGAGTAGTGTATTGGGACATTTGTTATTCTAATGAATGATTGTGTTGATGGTTTACTGTCAGAAGTTTCATTGTTTGCAGATGACATAATGTTTTATAAAAGGATTAAAACAATAGAAGACTGTAAACAGTTGAAGGGTGATCTAGGTAGGATAATTAGCTGGCTGAGTAAACATTAGATGAAGATAAATGCAAATAAGAGCTAGATTAATAGGTACATAGATAAGAAGCTAAAGTTGATTATGATTATAAAGTGGGGAAGGAGCTACTTATTGAAGGCTCGAAATGTAAATACCTTGGCATACCATTTGATAGCAAACTTAACTGGGCAGGTCACATTGGACAGGTAGTAGCGAAACGGTTCAAAACCCTTCAACTGTTTGAAAGAGTGATGAGGGGTGCACTAGAGAAGTAAGGGAATTGGGGTAAAAAAACTTTGGTCAGACCACTGCTGGAATATGGTGCACATTTTAGTAGAGGAGGGCTGCCAGATTTGTCTTTGGAAATTACCACAGAACACAATCGGTAACCAATATCATAAAGGATCTATTGTGGGATTTATTGGAGAATAGAAGGAGGGTGAAAAGAATCATGGGAGTGTACAAAGCCTATACTGGTGATAATGCATGATAAGATATTGGTGAGAAAATTAAGACTGGTGCTTGAAAGGGTAATGTTGACCATGACCACAAGCTGGCACTTGATTTCAGGCATAAAGGTGTGGGAAAATTTTCTTTGGTAGTAAAAAGTGTGAGGTACTGTAATAAATTACCAATAGAAGTAATGAATAATTTACCGGAAACACTGAAAGAATTTAAATTAAAAATTAGTAGAGGGCAATAGTAGGTAGGAAGAGAAAAGGAAAAAGGTGTGTGTGTTGGGAGATTTCCACCGGAGAGAGCCCTCCATCGCAATTTTATCAATTATTATTATTGTTATCGTTAGGAGTGTTCGGTGGACTATTTGTTCACACACACTTGTACTCTGTCCAGCGTTAAAGTCTGATATTAGTTCCGCCACAGTACGACGCCTGTCCTGTTTTACCAGTCTGCCCAGTCTACGGCGTCCTATATCTGTAATGAGACAAATTATTACGAATTGTTACTCCTAGGTATTTAGCGGAATCTACAGTTCTAAGGACAGTACCATTAATTGTATATTCAGAGCTAAATGGTGTCACCTTTTTACTTATACGCATGACTTGGCACTTTTTAGCGTTTAACTCCAACTGTCAATCTTGACACCACGCAATTATTTTCATAATATCGTTTTGTAACAAAGTGCTATCTTCCTGGGTTTTGATTTCACGATAAATAGTTGACCATACTCTGGCGTTAGACTTTAGGTGATGAGGCCTGAGTGGATAAAATGTCCATATACGCACTTTCATTTATGAATGACCTAACAATTTACGAAAGTTCAAGTATGGGCGCTATCTCCGCCGTAATAGAACTAGTGTCTGCACCTATGGTGACGTTTTGGATACTTGTCAATATAGGGAGATCTTCTCTGTAAGATGTAGGTTATGATGCCTCTTTGATGACCATGAAACTATCAGTTAGCTAAGATCATTATGGTAACTTTATCGTGAGTGCTGTGTTTTTTCCATACCTTCGTCTGTGAATGAATTTTTAGAATTGGGTGTTTGTCGCGGCTATCTTAACTTTCTAGTGTACCGTGTATTATTACAGGCACATTGCTGTCGTTACACATTACAAATTTCAATTACCATCCAAAATTCTAGTATTTCCAGCATATCAGGCTTTTTTCGGGCTTTGTGTCTCGTCGATACCATCGTCATTAGAGATGGGAAAGGATGTATAGCAAGGAACGGTGAGGAATTCGGTCATAGGCTTTTGAAGGTCTCTTTCCCTCCATTTGTCTGGGGAGATATCAGGAATCCAGGCACTCTTCCATTCACTGTTCTGTTAACATCGTTTGTTTTGGTATAAGATCTGTTTTTCTCACGTTGTTCACTATATGTCCTTCGGGGGAGGGGGGGGGGAATATAGTGATGATTGGATGTACCAGAGAAGCGAAGAACTTGTGTTACAAATCCACAGTCAGACCGTTGCTTGTATATAGTGGTGTAATATGGGTTCCACAGTTTTTGGACTTGAAATGGTGTGCACGGGAAGGCAGCTAGAGTGTAAATATGGTGATAGCTTTCTTTTACTCGTCTGTCCGCATGTAGGATGTGTAGTTCATTTCCATCACTAATGTGTGTGTGTGTGTGTTTTTTGTAACATATGCAGCTGCGAGTGAACATCCAAAGTACGGCATTGCAGCCTTTGTTAAGAAAGGCTCTTGAATCTACTCATGCTTTCGTGGTACAAGGGTCACATGTTACTGGATGGCTTGCTGTTATGTGGGTGATATGAGATGATGCTGATGTGAACAGTTTCATACTTGTGCACATGCTACTAGATGGCAAAGATGGCTAAGGTAACTGATGGATTTTTCCTCGTTCCTCATTCCAGGATTCATGAAACTATAGAAAACGTGTGTACATCTCCTCATCAGGTATTGTTCTCACTGTTTGCTGAATATTCTTTACAATTACCAATCCTGATTCACCTACACTGCCCATACCTACATCCATTTGTCTTTTACCTGCCCAAATACTTCTTAAAACTTATCCTTTAATGAGTGCGGGTGTGTTTTTTATGCACAGAGCAAAATGTTGAGCTCACAGACAAGAGACGACCATAGTATTAATTTTTTTCTTCTGGCTGACTATTTTCTCCTCTTTCCAAGTATTATATTCTCATTAGGTCAATCCAATATGAATGCTCATTTAGGTAACCTAGGACCACGTTAGGCTTTCGTTTTTATTGAGTCTTTGCTTTTAAAAGTGTACACAACCATATTACAACTAGAGTTGTTATCCTTAGAAGAGACCTACAGTTTGACGTCGAATGTGAGCCACGGAAGGGCTCTGGCGTTTGCACATTACACAGCAATCTGTGCCAGAGGTGAAGATGGGTTAAAAGCTTATGAAAATAGCCGTCCAGACATGGATTCGAAACGAGGACCTTTCTATCTCCAGTCAGAGGCCTAAACCAGTAAGCCACATTCGAGATGCTGAGATTTGATGTTAATATGAATTCTTTCTCCCCTTGTGCCATTCGAGTCTGAAATAGTTCCTTTATCTCCGTTATTTGAACGTCTATGTTATTTACAGTAATGTGTAAGGAGGAGAATTTGTGCCACCCATATAGAAACATTTCCCTTCTCATAAGCATTAGCGACGTTTAAAGGGATACATTCTTTGGCATGGAATTTCATAACGTGTAAGGCAATAAATGGATATTACGGGAAGAATTAGGCAGTATGTGAAGGCAAGAGAGGCCTATGACACACACGAAATGAAACTATAAGTATTGAATGATATATTAGTATTTTAAAAATTCAATAAATATGTATAATTTATCAATAAATTATGTTTTTTAGTTAACGAAATCCTACCTCACAATTTTGTGTATACCTTGAGTAAGATGGAGCAGTAGTGTGCCCTTATCACGAGTATGAAATACTAGAAATGGAAAGAAAACATAGTTTATAACTGACATATCATAAAAGGCACGTGAGAGCATGACCATCAAGGGTAATAAGACAGTTGGAGTGTGAAAAAAATGGCAGCTAGATACATACAAAGAAATTACCTTACAAAATGTGTATGAGATATAAGGTAGAGAGGATTGATTTTTTTTGGGGGGGGATACTGGTTTTCCATTAAGGACTTGTTATTTGAGTAAAAAAATTATATTTGCAGAAGGAACAATAAGTTTTGTTACGAAAAAATAGTTTTAGAAATAAATTTATGGTAATGTAACAATCAAAGCATTAAAATAGTTCAATATATCAATAACACATGACAAAATGCTAGGAAGATATTTAATAATGAACGTTAACAGCATGCAAACGGATTTCCTATGATATTCTCGAATACGGTGGCCTGTGACGTCCTTATCGGTGTGTCGAAAGTGAGATGGCGTGTGATACTTCCGTTGTTCGGACGCGGGGGTGTCGTGTCAGAAATACTCAGACTTAATGTCCTGATGTTGCTTCATAGGTTAGCGGTACACCAGAAATAGCCGTGCAAATTGATTTAGGCTGCGCCGGACGTGTTCCGCGATCGACGCTAGCGACACCATTTAGTGCTGCATGTGGTGGCGGAAAAGTGAACTATGTGCTCCCCAACACCTGCCCTGTTACTTCACGTAACTGTAAAAACCCTTCCTTCATCCTACCCTACCTACTAAAATCGTAAAGTCATAACTAACATAGGGTTCTAGAAATAGCTAACGATGTGTTCATTTTGTGAATGACGGCTTCATTTTGTGGAGAATCCTAATCTAGTGTGTGTATGTTCCAAGCTTCTGTTGAAAAATAGTATTCCCGAAAGATCACTAGATTGAAGGGAAATAAGGGATCATTAATAGGAGAGTCGTACTCACATGATTTACATTTACCCAAAATTCTTCCCACCGTTCGCAATTCCGTTGAGGTCAGTCAAAAATGATAACGATTGTTCAGTGCCCGCCACATGTTATATCAAATACACAGACGGAAAAAAAAATCCCAACACCAAGAAAGACTTGTGTTAGATAAACGAAATTTGGTAGGCGTGTTTATACATCTGAAAGATGACATCGATTCAAATTTCGCGCTTCGCGCATAAGTGTGGCGCTAGTAGCGCTACTCAGAGCTTGCAAATCAGGTTTGCTTTAAATACGCGCTGTAAAGTTTGTGAACGTTATTTACCGCTGAGATTTGACATAGTGAGTTGATGTTAGCCAAGAATGCCTTTAAGAAGACGAAGAAGCCATTATCAACAGCTCACCGAGTTTGAACGAGGTCGTGTAATAGGGCTACGAGAAGGTGGATTTTCTTTTCGCGATATTGCAGAAAGACTTGGCCGGAATGTATCCACTGTGCATGATTGTTGGGTGCAGTGGTCAAGGGATGGTACTGCCTCAAGAAGACCGGGTTCCGGGAGGCCACGTGGCACTACTGAGAGGGAAGACCGCCGTATTCGGCGTACAGCTGTGGCGCATCGTACTGCGTCTGCGGCAGAAATTCGAGCTGCAGTTGGTACCACAGTGACACAACGAACTGTTAGAAATCGGTTACTTCAAGGACAGCTCCGAGCCAGGCGCCCTGTAGCGTGCATTCCACTGACTACAAGCCATCGCCGTTTGCGACTCCAGTGGTGTCAAGCCAGAGCTCATTGGAGGACGGAGTGGAGATCTGTTGTGTTTTCTGATGAAAGCAGGTTCTGCCTTGGTGCCAGTGATGGCCGAGTGTTGGTCAGAAGGAGGCCAGGGGAACGCCTGCAACCAAACTGTCTGCGGCCTAGACACACTGGACCTACACCTGGAGTCATGGTCTGGGGAGCAATTTCCTATGACAGCAGGAGCACTCTTGTGGTTATACCAAACACACTGACTGCAAATTTGTACGTCAGTCTGGTAATTCAACCTGTAGTGCTGCCATTCATGAACAGCATTCAAGGGGGAGTTTTTCAACAGGATAACGCTCGCCCTCATACCGCTGTTGTCTCGCAACGTGCTCTACAGAGTGTCGACATGTTACCTTGGCCTGCGAGATCACCAGATCTGTCTCCAATTGAACACGTATGGGATATCATTGGACGACAACTCCAGCATCATCCACAGCCAGCACTGACCGTCCCAGTATTGACAGCACAAGTACAACAAGCATGGAACTCCATACCACAAAGTGACATTCGAAACCTGTATGACACAATGCATTCACGTTTGCAGGCTTGCATTCAAAATTCTGGAGGTTACACCGGCTATTAATTTAACAGTATTTCACATTTGAAATGCATTTTCTTGAGCTTAAATTAACCTGTGATCTTGAAAATTTAATCAATTAAACATGTTAACTTGACAAATGCATTGTCCAAATTTCATTACTCTACAATAATTTTTTCTTGGTGTTGGGATTTTTTTTTCCGTCTGTGTATTGTTAACCAGACTACTATAATTGATACTGTATAGCGAAATGTATAAAAGTTTGTCTTTTATGTGAAAATATTGAGTCCCAAGTAGAGGAAAGTTGTAACTTTATGTGTAAACTAGCCGATAACCACGACTACGTACGCATGGATTAAGAATTTCTTTGCCAGAATTGAATATAGAAAGTTGTTGGTAACGAAGGATTGGTCCCAAACAATACCGAGTAGACAAAATAAACTGGTGCCAGAAACATTAAGCAGACACAAAGTAATAGGACAGATAATATCTATATCTATATTAATAATACGTTTATTCTCTAAACGAAATTTATTAACAAATTATACACTAACATAATGCGCAAGAAGAACACCTTGAGCAACCGATGTAACATTACAGACTAACACACACATCCGTCTCTCTGTCACCATTCGATAAGTTCTCAAAATTTCGTGACTTCAGCCGTTAATCATACCGAAAAAAAAAAAAATGTCCTGTGCCCTCCCTACAGATTTTCTTGTCAATTTCCTTCAATATCGGTAGAGGCATTTAGTCGTCAAAACGTAACAAAAAGACAGAGACTTACTTCCGTACTTATAGTATTATTACTGCAGATCACACACACACTAATTGCAAATCACCCTTGAGCGTTCAATATAACTTAAAAAAAGTGTACACCTACAGCATTGCAAGACTACCTACGATTTGCCTCGCATTGCACCCTTAAATTTGTGATATGTAGAGTTTAACATTCAATCCGAATAACCAACGGTCCAGGCGTGACATTTAAGATCAAAAACAAATTTTAAAATTCTTTGCATCCCCGGAGATTTGAACCGGAGACCACGATCCAAACGCTTTAACCACTGAGCTACCCGACCGCTGTATCGAAAGGCAATACAGAGACCTAGACATTCAACGTGTCTGTCTATCGCCGTTCAGTAATTTTTCGAAATTATAAGACAACATTTATTATTTATACACATAAATTTTCAACCAAATGTAGACAGAATTTTTCTCCTAGATTCAAAGGATAAGTGTGCAATGTTTCTTCGAGATCGGATGAAAACTGTGGATTTGAATGAAGAACAAACAAACATACATTCATCTTTATATATATTTATATATGTGTGTGTGTGTGTGTGTGTGTCCAAAGTAGTTTGACAAGTACAGTATGTATTTCTCATTACGGATGAAGACAGAAATTTGGCACGAAAATTGGTTAGGAGAAAATATAGCTGCGAGTGAAGAATGAAATTGGAGTACTGCTGCAGGATAAGGAATTATAGCACGAACCTAATGCATCCAATATTAACAAGAAGCTCCTGTCAACATTTAATAACGTTCCAAACAAAATAAACCAATGAAAATATTTTTCATCTACATCGATATTATTGCAAATTTAATTGTAATGGATTCCTCTTTTCATCCTGAATGATGGAAGTGTATTTACGTGCTTAATGTTTTTTGTGGATGAATTTGATTTGCGTTTGTTTAGTGTCGTGTGCTGTGAATGATTAAATGATCGAAGAAAGGAGAGATTGATACCTGGTGCCCGTCCTTTCAGGCCTATTATTCCTTCGCAGGACACCGATGGAGCCGCCAGGTTTAATGTACCCATCCGATGAACGAATCGCCATCAACAGTGTAGTATGCGATCACTTCATAATCACTGTGGAGATGTTTAACCCAGGACTTTGGTGCACAATCTTGTGACCACTTCTCTTACCCTGCCGGCTAGATCCTCCACCAGGACTCCCTGTGTCAGAACCGAGTGCCATAGCCAGCCGAGCCATCTCACGAATACTGTTGCATATACGAGGTGTGCGAGAAAAGTAATGAGATTGGTAACACTGCGAGCCATCTGGCAATGCTGTGTCTACCGGTCTGTACTGGACCGGTTTGTTCATCCCTTCCACATGCTCAATCTGAGTATCAACTCCATTCAGCCAACACATTATTTTTGACAGCGGCATCATCGAAGTTGTGTGTTATGAAAATGGAGCATCGGAATTTTGTGTAACGTTGTGCTATCAAGTTTTGTGTTAAAATTGGGGAATCCGCGAGTTTGACCTTCGAAAAGTTGAAACAGGCCTATGAGGAACATTGCTTATCAAGAGCACAAGTTTCTCGCTGCACAAATCAATTTTGGAAGACCGAGAACACACTTAATATCAACCTCGCTCAGGGAGACCTTCAAATTAAAAAACTGACGAAAACGTTGAGCGTGTGAGGTCTCTTGTGAGATCAGACCGTCGTTTAACAATAAGGATGATGAGTGAATAGTTAAATTTAAACGCTTTCATTGTACATCAAATATTGACAGACGATTTGGACATGCGAAAGGTTGTGCAGACAAGTGGATGCTTCATCATGACAATGCCCCGTGTCATACGGCTTGTTCCATCAGTGAATTTTTGGCCTCAAAACCCATTCCTGTTGTTCCTAAACCCCCCTATTCACCTTATTTAAGTCCTTGTGACTTTTTCCTTTTCCCGAAATTGAAACATCTCTTCAAAGGCCGTCATTTTGGAACTCTGGAAAACATTTAAAAGACTGTGATCGAGCAGTTAACAACTATACCAGTTGAATCCTCCCAGCGCTGCTACCAAGAGTGGAAACAACGACTCTGTTGGTATATAGTTGCCCAAGGGAACTACTTTGAAGGGGATAATATTGTGCTTGAAAAAAAAAGTTTGGTAAGCAAGAAATAAGTCTCATTGCTTTTCTCACACACGTCGTATATAAAACAAATGTGGAAAATTAAATAAATATCTGGAAAATCAAATGAGCATTGTAACACTGCACAGTGCGGTATGGTAGGCTGGTGAGTCCCCGTGGCCAGATGCCTACACGAAGTAGTGAGAAAGTGGAGAGCTGACAACTTCTAATAAAGTTCGGGGAAAAGGTATACAATATGCAACCTGTCTCTAAATGGAGAGAGAGAAACTATAAAAGGTGAGCGATGCATTCGTTCACCGCAAAACGAGCGTTCCTACGATACTGTGGGAGCTGTAGATCGAACCATGATTTGTCATTTTTTATGAGCTGAGTCAATCTTACCCCGAGATGCGTGCCGCAAGGCTGCTGAGGTGAAGCCGAGGCACGCTGTTCATACCCAGTAACGCCTTGACACAATCTCAATTCTTGCGATCCTAACTTTACTAAGTCATCGCTGTGAAAACTAACCGCAAGTCAATATGATACTTTGTAAACTTTTTACTCAATTTTACGATCATATGTCATTTGATTAAATTAAGAGACCCAACTATTAAATGATTTTTCTCAGATTACAATTAGTGGTAATTTTATGTACAGGTGGTTCTCTATGTAAAGGCAACACTGTGAATCCAGACTCTCTACCATTACTCTCAAAATTAATAATTTTTCCGGACAAACACAAAGTGAATATTTTGTCTGGAAAGAGACAATATCACAGTGTCAATGAGTGGAATTCTCTAAAATAACAATGGAATAGCCGGATTTTTGTGTTTCCTCGTGGGTACAAAAACTAAATGAAATAATACAATAAATTTTTGGAATTTTGCTACTTCTTTCAAGAATATATGAGTAATTCCTTCAAATTTTCATGGGCTGTTAAGAAGCGATAAGATTTGGTGGGCAAGCTTTTACTAAATAACAGTACTTTATCTGTTGCAACTGATTTGCACGATTTTAGTAACTCCATAATTTTTTTGAGTATGAGAAATTGCAATTCCTGTTTAATATCTCTAATATAATTCCTAAAAGGCTTTCGCAACGCTATTACGTTTAACGCCTTAGTTCTTGTAACAATGATCAAATTCTCGATCCTTACATTTCCGTGTTGATGAACACCTCTTGGTGTCTTGGGTTACTATATTTATGTATTTTCAAATAATCATTGAGGTTCATTAAAACTCATATATCACATTAACAAAAGATAAAACAAAAACAAAACAAAAAAAAAAAAAAAAACTTAGATATTAATTTCATTGAATCCTTTAAAAGAAAATGTTATAATCTCTCTCCTTTAGCCATTTACAAAGCTTTTCTCTGAAACTTGCAACAGTTCTGTACCATTTTATTTCTTCTGGTTTGTTATACACTGTTAAATCTTTGTGGAACACTGTTTTTTGTGCTTTACTACTTTTATTAATAGTCAAATGGAAATGATTTGCTGCCTTGTCTTATAATTATGTATATCGTTATTCCTTTGTACTAGTCTAGCACAGCAAAGAGATTGACTTTGGTGCTGAGCACCCTCTGCCACCTAAAATTTTGTGTGTATATGTAGATGTAGATATTCTTGGTAACAATCCACTTTCCAACCTATATACCAAACTCAGTACATCTCTAATTATTTCCTTTTCAATATACAGATGTACTAAGTCCTTTAGCATTATATTGACATTTTCAGTTCGTCTTTTATTTAGAACAGCCCTGTTTCCCTTATTAAAATTATTTTGCAATTTTTATTTCGCTCACCATGATTAATAATTTGAGCAATATATTATGTGAGGTAGCACAACTGCTTTTAAACAATAGCTGTTTATCTGGTTTAGATAACACTTTTTCTTAATTTTTGTATTAAATTTACCTTTTTTGATACTTTTTGATTTATGTAATCTACATGATCTATGAATTATCTATTATTATCTATAACTAGGCCAAGATATTTTTAATTTCGAACCCAATCAATTTTAGTTCTATTTGTCGCAACAGAATGCAGTGACTCTGCCTGTTCCCTAAAAATTTTCTTCCTCATTATCATACATGTTGATTTTGCCACATTCAGACTTAACAAGCTTTTATTTAGCCATTCATTAATTAATTTTAATACATCATTTATCACCTCTATAATTTTTTTCTAGATTTTTTCCCTGGATAATATATTAGTGTATCATCTGCAAACATGTGAATTTCTTTAGAATTTCCGCAAGATCGTTAATCTCATATATAATAAGGGACCCAGTTTACTACCCTGTGGAACTCCATACTTCACTTATCTTTCTTCAGATGAAACCGAATTGAATCTAACCTTCTGATGCGTCTGTGTTAAATAAATTTCTAACCAAGTATAAACCTCACCAGTGATATTATACGTATTTTTTCACCAGTATTCCCTGTTTAATTTCAAATGCTCACCTACACTCTAAGAACAGTGCTACTACTCTCTTTCCCTTATCTATTGCCTCTAACCAATTTTCTTCAACCAAATGGATTGCTGTCTCTGTATTATGCTGTTCCCTAAATCCTGATTGATATTCAGTTATGATATCAGTTTTACTTGTTAAACTTAGTAAAATCTCATAAGCTATAGTTTCGATAAGTTTTTCGATCACTGGCAAATTATTCATTGGTCTAACATCTACACATTTTGAACTACTCTTTAATTTAGGAACTGGTACAATAATAGACGTTTTTAATTCCTTCAGCAAAATTCTTTGTTTTAATGCTTCTTTAATAATACTGGTTATTGCACTTCCTACCAAAGGCCATACTCTCCTTAATACCTCATTGCTTACTCCATCGGAACCCATGATATTCCTTAATTCCCGAACTATAACACGTACTTTTTGCTCCATCACTTCATGAAATTTGCTCAGATGATTATCAATCTTGGCTATGATTACATACTCATGTGTTTTGCGGATATTTCCTGTTAACTACTCAATACTATCAATATTAAAATTATTTCATCTGTTTGCTATTTGTTTTAAATTAAATATATAATAGTTTGCCAAATATTGCCCAATGTACTTTCCTTGGTTTCATTCAAAGTCTCTAAATGTTTCCATAATTTTGTCGGTTCACTCTTAAATCTTGTAAGTTATTCCTCATAAAATTGTTGTTTACTTTCTCTCCATAGCTTTAGAAAAATATTTATATATTGTTTATACTCATTCCATGCCTTATCTCTATCTACCATTGCTCCTTTAATTTCTTTTAATAAGAGAAACATTTTATAAACTGTATCCCTTTCAATGTTAACTTCTTTGATTTTCTTTTAAAACCAAGGACATGGTTAATTCCTCACCAATAAGTCTAACTTTCTAGCTTCTTGTATACACTGGATTATATTCTTTTCTTAATTCAATAAATTTTTCCCCTACATCTATATTATCAAAACTTTCGATGGCATCTATTTTATTTCTCATTATTTTCATTAGTTTGTTGTGATCAATACTACCTTTACTAGTACATTGCGTCTCCCTTTAATATTATTACTAAACATACTTGTTATAATGATTAGACTATTGTCTGATATTCTAGGCGTGTCCACTGCCGCACATTTCAAATTTAAATTATCAGTAACCACGAGATCTATTAATGTTTCACTATTGGGAGTGACCCTAGTCGTCTTATGAACAATTTGTTTCATTTATAGACCTGTTACTTGTTCTACTAGCTATCTGGTAGAAAATATATCTTTTTTTGAGAAATCTATGTTAACCCCCCCCCCCCCCCCAATAATACATTCGTTTTGACTGATTTCAGGAATTTCCTCCATTAACATTGAGAATCTATCTATAAATATCCCTTTGCTACTACTAGGTGATCTATAAACACCCACAATGAATCCATGTACAACTTGATAGCTACCATCCACCATTCACCTCATATGAAAGGTTTTCAGTAACATGTGTGACTATTCCACCAGTGTGTTTACTCTCAGAGTCACATCTTATGTGATAATACCCTTTTATTTCATTTAATGTTTCTATATCTAATTCAGACAAAATCACCACATCACTATAGTTCTAAGGCCTTTTCATATTTTTTGCACACTTTTTTTTAAATATGTAAAATGTTCCCTGTTTATCTGTGTATGGGTATACTCGTAGTTCCGTCGTTTTTTTTTTATTTTACAACAAACTTGTGATCTGATTGGTGCTATAACATCCGTCACTGAGGGCTATGAAAGAGCTTATAAGTATGTATGTAATATCCATATAATGTTCTGTATTTAACAGGTATAAGGAATGACCTCTAATTTACTTACCTATAATATGGCATAAGTAAAACGCATGTTGCGAATACTTGACTGCATTTTCATTAGCAACTGAAATGATTGAATTTCACCATTATAAATGTATTCTGTGGTGGACGCTCAAAAACCTTCTGATTTTATACGAGTAACACAGGGAATTCAGTTAAATTTTTGTGCTTGAGAGCAGAAATCAAGTAGAAACAAATTTGGCAATTTTTGTTGATATTTGAACTATATCAACTGACGTATGCGAAACCCATATAACAGGATTTGTGTGTTTTAAATAATTGTGTTGCGAAGCTTAAAGCGACCTATATAGTTAACAAACTGTAGGCATAAGTTACATGCATTGTTAGAATTCAATGTGAAGTCACCTTCAAATAAAATTCAGAGAACATTAATACAGAGGCTCGTAAATATTCATGAGCTACAGGGATGATGTCTGGATTCTCCAGTAAGCAGATGAACACACGAACATACAAACAATGAAATTC
The DNA here is from genome assembly GCA_031002005.1 of Vandiemenella viatica. Taxonomy (NCBI): domain Eukaryota; kingdom Metazoa; phylum Arthropoda; class Insecta; order Orthoptera; family Morabidae; genus Vandiemenella; species Vandiemenella viatica. The sequence continues at coordinate 123,570,974 of CM061921.1, read as the reverse complement.
TCTTCTCCCATGGGCTCTTGTGAACTTTTTAATACCTTTTTCTTCTTTATCTAGTTAAAATCCTGTTTACACCAATATAAGTAATATATATATATGTGTCAACATTAAGTAAGTTTGTTGGAATTTACTTCAGAACTCAAGTACAATAAGACATTGTATCGTGAAAATAATTGTTAGTGAAGTTTGCAAAGCAAAATCGGATTAAACTATCCGCACAATATCCGAGGCTCATAATCTGTTGTACACTCATATACCTTCAAATATGTCTCTGAAACACAGATGACGTAAACTAGATGAAAACACGTGGCTGTCAAGGTCAGTACAGCTGTGGTAGGATTCTTGGAAAGGGACTAGAAGGAATTCAGTGATGGCCTTTTAAAGAATTCGTCAGGCATACGCCCGGCCCGGGGATCCAAATCGAGTACAGTCCTGAGAGAAATCGTATGCGCACTACTGAAAGCTTTCAACGGTTGACATTTCCCATCCCTTGCTCGATGGTTCTTACTTGTACAACAAAAAAGTTTTACTGTCACCTACTTCAAGCAGGTTACGATCATTAGTTAAACGTTTGGGTTGGTATCTCAATTATCTCGTAATGTTTACGACAGTTTAAGTAATTATTCATGCCAGTTTTTATTTTTGTAGAGTTAAGTGAATCAGTTTCAAAGCCTGAACTGTATACTTTGTCGCCTCTGTTACCATCGACAACAAACATAGTTGACCGTGAGAACGAAACCTTGTGGATAAATCTCAAGCTTCGAAGCTAAAAAAATAATAATAATAAAAAATCATCCTGCCAGATTACTAAATATGACCAAATAACAAATTGAGATAATGTCAACGTGTCAACGGCAGTAGTCATCCTGAAGGCAAGGTGTCTTAAATAAACAAAATACGATTTATGGGACGAAAATAAACGTGAACGGCTCTCGAGTGAGCGAGTCGGACCAACGATAATCGTACAACCGCGTAACATATGAATTTATTCCAAACACTAGACACATCAACCATGTATATGTTTAAAAATTAAAACAATAACTCTATTTACGTGAATATAACTTCCTTTCTGGTCCATTGTGTAGAAAATCGAAAAATGTCATGGTGGAGCTTAGCCAAATTGATATCGGATAGTCCTCAATTTAAAGTGCTTAGTTAGCAAGTGCATTGAACAAATAATAGTTGTATATAAACTCTGATCGCCTCTCATTTCCCGCTAATCGTTCTGACCGGAAGCTAACCACGTAGCTCCATGTTGGCCTCCTGTGAACCCCCCCCCCCCCCCGCCCTTCCCCCCACGAAGCCCGACGAGGCTTTTGCCTCAACACCCGCCCGTAGCACGTAGCTTTTTTTCCTATTGATTGCAGAAGACATTTTGTACTGTTTTCTCTTGTCAGACTATCGTAAAATACATATGGAGATTATTAAATGAATTAAATTAATATTCCTATGCTGTTGTGTGTTCTGTTCCTCATTTTAACAGTGACAAATAAGATGAATGGAAAGCTACATGGCCTGACTCAGAAAACCTCCTCCCCTTTTCCCTCCACGTAGCCCAGCGCTGCTTTCCAGCCAACCCTTCCCCCCCTCCAGACCGAGCCACGTAGTTTAGGGACGTTCCCTAACCAGTGAGATGCATTCGTGTAGGTTTGGGCTGTTTCACTATCATGTGTGCTCTGTGTCACAGTTCGTTGTAGCTGACGGTGATTCAACGAATTATAATCATCTGCGCCATAAAAGTAATAAAGCATCAGTCACCTAAGGAACACTGGTACGATACTCAGTGACGGAAATTCCATGAAATTTCATCATCTAGGTAGATAAATAGATTTGTTTACTTTAATCCCATGTGAGAGCAGTCTTCAGGATGTGGAATAGTACATAAATTTATTAATATTATCAAAAATATTATCAGCAACTGATAATCTGTTGGTTACTTAAAAACCCATTAGTATAATAAGTGTCTGCTGTAATCTACATAGAAATATTATGCCACGTTAGTTACTATATATGAGAGCAATTTCCAAACAATGTAATTACTGCATTTGTAGAGGTTTCAGCACAAAAAAAAAAAAAAATTCCATACACCAGTTTAGTAATAATGAACAATTTTGTCACCTTATCCTTCTACACACAAAATATGTAGTATTTTTTCAGTCCCTCATATATACTCGTTGTATTTTCTCAGTCATTAGTTACCAAATTCCAAGAAGAAAATTCTTTCACAGATTATAATGGGTTCTGAACCACTCTTTCAGTATGGATTTAAAGTAGTTAGGTTTTCGTAGATAACATTTTATCTGTTGTCGTAGGACATTGAATACAGACGCTTTAGTGAATATATGTTATCCCTTTCTGTATAGTTGACAATGACTTGTTATCTTTGTGAATATTATATCGGTTATGTATCATTGGTAATAGTGAGTAAATATACTGGGCTGCCGTTGTAAGTACTCCTAAATTTCTAAACAGATTTCTGCACAACGTCCAAGGGTTTGCTCCACAATTAATTTTTTAGAGTATGTTCTTGTGATTTAAATAACGTCTGTGCTTCAGTGAAGAGTTTCCCCGGAGTTAGATTCCATACGTGAGCAGGGAATGAAAACATGCGAAATATACCTATTACTCTCAACGAAAGTGTTGCAGAATTCAGGTTTTTTTTTTCCTTTTAAGAAGTTATTTTATATGTTACTTCCAGTTCATCTTGTTATCAATATGTTCAACAAATAATTTTGTGAAATTGCTTTCGTTGATTGCTTTTCCTTCTGACATAACATTATAGCTGTACTTTGTTTTATTTTTGGTAACAAATGGAAGTATCTGTGTCTTTTCTATATTAAGTATTAATTTATTAGCACTGAACCATTTGTTAATTTTCTTTAGAGCATCATTTGCTGTGTTTCAAAGGTTTTGTATTGATTAGTGTTTCAATGATATGCTACTATCATCTCCAAAAAGCACTATATATTCACTATGACCTTATATGCGTGGGAGATCATTGATGTAAATCATGAAAAGAAAGAGGACCAGGAATTGAAGCATGAGGTACACCACATTCTAAGTTTATACCTCCACTGTGTTAACATCTTTCAGGGATAAACATTCCTTTCTATTTTCCAGATACGTTTTAAACCAAAGTCCTGGCCCACCACTAACTCCACAGTGTTCTAATTGAACTAGGAGAATCTTATGGTCAACACAATGAATGACTTTAGCCAGATTACAGAATATTCCTAGGGAATTTAATTTTATTAAGCCCTGCTTCCAATATGTTGTCTATAAAAACAAATAGTGTTGAAATAAAATCCTCTCGGGTGTCCAGCCGGATAGTGTTGTATAAACACGACATTTCGACAGCTAGCTCTGCCGTCTTCATCAGATGTCTCCATTCACACAGATACTGTTGACACTGTCGAAACACCTTCCTGTGTTTCACTGAGTAGCTCATTATTATGTATATCTGCATACACTCTTATGTGCATTGCTTTTTCGAAGATCTTTGAAATGATAATGGAAGTGATATGGGTCTATACATCCCAGTCCTTGAGTTATCATTCTTTTTATAAGGCGGTTTGAATGTTCACTTCTTGAGTGAATCGGGAAAGATAACTTCTTTATAAGTACTGGTACAAATACTACTGATAGACCTACTAATGTTAATGCTGGATTGTTTCAGTATATGGAGGAAACCTCATCATATCCAAATGACTTTTTATTTTTGATGAATTTAATAATTTTTTATATTTCATTTTGACTGGTGGTAAATAGTGACTAGATGCTATTTTTGGTGACAAGGATCTAAGTATTGTTACAGTAACCGTATTATTAATAAATTTTCCTTTTATTTTTTCAACAACTGTTAAGAAGAAGTTATTTAAATCACATCCTGGGGAAGAAGGATCATTTTCAAGTTTGTTGTTAATGCTTAAAGTTATAAGTTTATGTTGAGGGGTTAATACAGTGGTTGTTCTTTTAGTAATTTTCACAAAACACACAAAGCTGTTATTCTCATAGGCAGAAACCAAAAAGTCAGTGTAGGAAATGCACCCTCAAAAGAAGTGAAAATGGGAGTGCCACAGGGTATTGTGACCATTGCTGTTAATTATTCTAATGAATGATTGTGCTGATGGTTTACTATCAGAATATTATTTTCAGATGAAATAATGCTATATAATCGGATCGAAAAGGTAGAAGACAATGAACAATAGACAGCTGTGGGGTGATCTGGACAGGATATCTAGCTGACTACGTCAGTGTGGGATGAAGATCAATGCAAAGTAGAGTCAGATTATGAGGTACACAAATAAAAAAACTAAAAAAAACTGTAAGTTGATTGTGATTATAAGGTGGCGAAAGAATTGCTTGTTGAAGAATTGAAATGTAAATACACTCTTTGGCAAAAAATTGACTGTGGGCGCCTGAGAGTAAGTCCCTTATTCCGCACAATGTGGCATCATTGCGGTTATCCAATTCAGCGCTATCTGTTATTCCTTTTCTTAAGTCAATGCCTCGAACAAAGCTGGAAGACTCCGCCCGCCCACTGACCATCCTTAATGGCAGGGTAGTTCATCAATCTTTCCCACATTTCAGTAAAAGGCTACTGACCGATCCCCAGACAAGTAACGCATTTTCCTATCCCTGGATTGACTGTAATATTCGGCAAGATATCGCTGAACATACCTCAATCGGACGAAATTCGGTTCTAGCTATACTTTTCTTAAATTCAGATCGTGAAACATATCGTTAAAGTTGTAATTAACAAGACTGCAATAAATTGCAGTAAAATGAGTTTCAGTTATACATTTTATTCCAAATTATTAGCGTAAAACTATAACGATATTTATTTATATATTGATGTGGCTAATTACTTGCAATAATGCAACACATAATGAGGTGTGTGAGCCGAGAAGTGGTATGAGATTGAGTCAGATACCTCAATTGGAATTTACGCCTCTGTACCAAACTGCATGTGACGGAGGTGAAAGGTTGATTTTTAAATGCTATACATTCCTCGTTTCGGGTCATTATAGCTCCGTGTCAGATACGGCGTCACCTGATTTGAACTCCGGTAGTTGAAGAACCTATTTTTTTTTAATGTCTCTCTAACAGCGAGGTTTTTAGAGACGGGAAAGGATGGGGGGTAAGGAATGGGAAGAAATTCGGCCATGGCCTTTTGAAGGAAGCATCCCGTCATTTGCCTGGAGTGATTTGGGAAACCATGGAAAACCCAAATCTGGATGCCCGGACGGGGATTCCAACCGCCGTCCTCCCGAATGCGAGGCCAGAACGCTAGACGCTACACCACCACGCTCGGTAAGATCTTTTTGGAACTGGGACATGTTTAGGTGGCGGTGCAATATTACTAATTATCAGATGGTGCACGAAAGTCCTACCGAGCGGGGCGGTGTAACGGTTAGCGTTCTCTCCTCGCATTCGGGAGGACGGCGGTTCGAATCCCCGTCCGGGCATCCAGATTTGGGTCTTCCATGGTTTCCCCAAATCACTCCAGGCAAATGCCGGGATGCTTCCTTCAAAAGGCCATGGCCGAATTCCTTCCCATTCCTTGCCCCCATCCTTTCCCGTCTCTAAAGACCTCGACGTTAAAAAGAGACGTAAAGCAGTTACAAAAAAAAAAAAAAAAAAAAAATACAAAAGTCCTGGGTTAAATACCAAACCCCTCTGTAGCGCGTATGGAACTTCTGACAGTGATTCGTCCGCCGGATTTGGACGCTAAGCTGTCGGCCACATCCATGTGTTTTGGGAGAGTAGGTCTCAATCGGGCGGTACCCTCTCTCTTATTTCATCTCTCATCTCCTATTTTACTGTCGTCAGTCTCTCGATTAGTTTGATATAAACCATCATCCCTTCTTATTTTGCACTATCCTCTACATCTCAAAACACCTCTCTTAAAACACGTCCACCTATCTGCTTCATACATAACCAATCCCGCATGTCTTAAAAACACCACCCACGAATCTGTTTCTTCTCTGTGTACGGTTATATATTAATTTCATGGTTTAAATGACCACTTAATTTTCAGCATCCTCCTATAGCACCACATTTCGAATGCTTCAATTTTCCTTCTTTCAGGCATTCCTGAAGTCCATGCTTCTTTACCATAAAGTGCTGTGCTCCATACATTCAGTTATAAAAAGTTCTTTCTGGTTCCTAGGTCAATAATCGAAACTACTTTTTCATGAAGGTCCTTTTTGCTAGTGCTTTTCTGCATTTAAAACCATTTAATTTTCTTCCTAATTAAAAGAATTTATTTACTTCTAGTTTTGCATCCTCCATATACTCAGTCCGTCCTGTTAACAGGACAGTGTCATCATAAAATCCTATTATACTGGTTACTGCTTTTGTCTTCGTGAACACTTAACCCACATTCATATTCCTCTATTACTTCTTTTATAGCTTCCTCCACATACAAGTTGAACATTAGTGGGGATGAACTGCAACCATATCTGATACCCTTTTCAACTGATTAGTGACTCTCATGATTCTCTACTTTTATTATAGCCACTTGATTCTTATATCGATTATAAAATATCTAAATATCTCTGACTTTTTTAAAATTTTGAGCATCTTGTCCCGCCTTACAAAAGCTTTTTTTCTAAATCGAAAAACGCTATGAAAGAACCTTTGTTTCTCTAGATCGGTGATAAGAATTGATTCTCTTGCGGCACGGTTTTTCTAAAATTCAAACTGTAGCTACTGTATATTTTATTCCAACCCAGAGAATTTACATTATAATGTCTGTCTCAGAATGACAAGCAACAATTTCTTTTGAAAGTTTAAATATTGCAAAGTCTTATAGGTATTCAATCAGAATATTGTAGGAGGAAAACTGAGGCATGAAATTGAAATTCAGTGCGGGAATGTCAGTGTGGCAAGAAACAAGGAAATAAGTATTAAACGCTTTGTAAACACTACATTTAGCCGACCCCGGCAGCGTAGGGGTAGCGTTCTTACTTCTCGTTGCAGGGGTCGCCGGTTCGAGTCCGGCCTAGAGCATGGGTGGTTTTAATTAAATATTGTGTTCGACTTGTGTCGTCCTTACCCAAGAGAGAAAATAATTACACTTATAAGAAATCTGTAAATTGTAAGAGAAATAAACACATTGAGCTGGATGTATGGCTAACACGGCCGAATGCCATATTAATTAAAAAAAAAAAAAAAAAAAAAACACTACATTTCCGTCTACTATGATATTTTAGAATTACACTCTAGCTGGCTGCGGAGAGTAGTACTGCCAATTTGTAAAATTTTGTAGCAAATAGCTGTGTTATTGCTCAGCGTGATAATTTCATTCCAAGTAAAGACATACTTGAAAAAAAAATATGGGAAAACATTATAGAGAATTACATCATAACTACATTGAAATTTCTTATTTGAGCACATTTTAATGAGACTGCAAATTTCTGTAGTTTAGAATCCGGTTTGAGGTCTTTTCTCAAGTAGGATATGGAGTAGGATTCATTTTTTTCTAACAATTCTACGAAAAGATTGAATTGTTACCTATTTGGTTACTAGCAAACCGATCAATTTACTCGTCATTTTTGGTTTAATACTACTTGATTAAACAACGGGATTAATATGACAATATCTTCCATATAAGAGGGGGCTTATATTCACTTTGAATTTCATAGCTGCTAAATATTAAAAAAAAGTACCGTGCGTGGTGCGTGAAGGGTTAACGTTCTGGCCTCATATTCTGGAGGACGTGGGTTCGAATCCCCGTCCGGGCATCCAGATCTGGGTTTTCCATGGTTTCCCCAAATCACTCCAGGCGAATGCCCGGATGCTTCCTTCAAAAGGCCATGTTGGAGTTCCTGCCCGTTTCTTGCCCCAATCCGAATCCGCCTCTAATGACCTTGCCGTCGACGAGGCGTAAAGACGAAGCAAAAAAAAAAAAATTAAATAAGGGGGAGAGGGGCGAAAAGTAGACAGAGAGAGAGAGAGAGAGAAATGAAATTTGAATTGCGTTTCTGATTTCAGAGATTGTTTTGATATCCCCTCTCTCATCAGATAAACTCACTTCTGCAGATATATTTTAATTTACGATTTTTAAATTTGTTTTAAATAGATTTTTAAATGATTTTATGAATGGCATCTAAGACCAAATACGAAAAGTATTGAAAAAATGAATCTAATGGCTGAGCGTTAACGCTATGGCTCTGCATTCGGGAGGAAGCGGGTTTGAATCCCCATCCGGCTATACACATTTTGATTTTCCTTCGTTTCTCCAATTCACTTCGTGTGAATGGCGGGATTATTTCTTCGAAAATCCATGGTCCGAATTCCTTCCCATTCCTTGTCTCCATTCCCTTCCCACCTTTAATGACTTCGAAGTAGACGAATCGGAAATCCAGACGCGTAGTAAGAAATTGGTATAGTAATATTATTTAGTTTTTCTTCTCCTTGACGATGTGGCGAAATCGTTATAGTCCACCTAACGTAACCGGACGAACCGATTTCGACGATGTTGAAGCCCGAGAAGATTTCTTTCAGTGTTACCTCTGTGAATGCTTTCATAGTTAAGTGTGCAGTTTACTAAGAAGCACTCAGTAATGAGTCTTTACTTAAGTATGTTATTTCCTGACGCAAACAGGTAAGAGTCCATGTTATATTTTACGCATAAGCCATATGTAGGTTCGACTTGTTTAAAATAAATGCAAAAAAGAAATGCCTAGATTGGAACCGAGGACCGCACGTTTACAAGACTAGACCGTTAGCTACAAGCAAACAGAGCTCGTGCTAAAAGACGGCTCGTGAAGTGTGTAAACAAACCTATCTTGCCTCTGAAGTCAGTTACATTCAACTGGCTTAAGATAATTATCCGAAGTAATCTATTTATAATCGTTTCTATAGTTTTGTAGAACTAAAAATTCTGGATCTTTGAACATTTACACCGACTTCTCGGCTCACACACCTCATTATGTGTTGCATTATTGCAAGTAATTAGCCACACTAATATATAAATAAATATCGTTAAAGTTTTACGCTAATCATTTGGAATAAAATGTATAACTGAAACTCATTTTACTGCACTTTATTGCAGTCTTGTTAATTACAACTTTAACGGTATGTTTCACGATCTGAATTTAAGAAAAGTATAGCTAGAACAGAATTTCGTCCGATTGTGGTATGGTCAGCGATATCTTGCCGAATATTACAGTCAATCCAGGGATAGGAAAATGCGTTACTTGTCTGGGGATCGGTTCGTAGCCTTTTACTGAAATGTGGGGAAGGATTGATGAACTACCCTGCCATTAAGGATGGTCAGTGGGTGGGCGGAGTCTTTCTGCTTTGTTCGAGGCATTGACTTAAGGAAATGAATAACAGATGGAGCTGAATTGGATACCCACAATGATGCCACATTGTGCGGAATAAGGGACTTAGTCTCAGGTGCCCACAGTCAATTTTTTTGCCAAAGAGTGTACCATGGCATAACATTTGATAACAAGCTTAACTGGACAGGACACATTGGACATGTAGTAGGAAAATCCTTCGCTTGTTGGAGAGAGTGATGAGGGGATGCACCAGAGAAGTAAGGAAATTAGGTTAAATCTATGGTTAGACCATTGCTTGAATATGGTGCTGTGGTATGGTACCCACATTTTTGGTATCAAATTGAGTGAAAGATGAAGTGCTGGATTTGTGTCTGGAAATTGCCGCAGTACGCAATTAGTTATGGATATAATAAAGGAGCTGGAATGTGATTCATTGGAACATAGGAAGAGGGTGAAGAGGGTCACGGCAGTGTACAAGGCGTACATGGGTGATAGGCGTTGAAAGATATTGTTGCATGGATTAGGAGTACTGCATGGAAGGGAAAAGGTAGATGACCATGACCACAAGCTGGTACTTGATTTCAGGCACAAGGGTGTGAGAACTATTTGTTTTTCAGGTGTGGGTTTCAGGGACTGGAATAAGTTATTAAGAGAAATGATGAATAATTTAACACAAAGCTAAAAGAATTCATAGTTGAGATTTGTATAGTTATAAACTAGATGGGTAGAGTAAAGGAGAAAAAATGGGTGTGTAGGGAAGTTGCCACCGGAACATGCGCTACATCGCAAATAAATTAAATAAAAATTGAATTAATTATCAACGCCAGTTATTTGGGAAATTATTACTATGACTTGCTCAGAGTTTTCTTCTCTCTTGACACTTAAATGAAATGGGCATTGTGGAATCTCTGTTCTAGATGCTGAATTCTTGCGAAGCTTTAAGAAAAATGTGACCTTGTTTTTTGGTAAAACGATTCTGGAGTTACACTCGCTTACCCGAACACTCTTGATAAAAGGTTAGAAGCTCACCGCATCAGCTAATTGTGTGTTAGCTAGTGAAAATGAACTAAATTGAATGAGAATAAATGTAATAGTAGTTGTTGATGTCAGAAACGAGCTGAATCAATGTGTCTGGTGGTCTGAGGCGAAAATGAAAAAAGGAAAAAAATCGATGAGTGTGATCATTGCTTGATGGCAAATTCCATGCATCACCGAGAAATAATTGCAATTAAGCGCCCAGCAAATGCACACTGGTTGTGAAAAACTCGCACATCTGAAACACGCTTACTAGAATAAATTGTCACTTACACAACTTTAATAAGAAAACAAACGACAGGTGGGATGCGCGGCTATAAAATTTAGAAACACTATCAAATAAATGAAGCGAACATGAAGCCACTGTTACTGCTTCTTAACTATTAATTATAATTCTTGTGATTAAATGTTAATAAACTCGAATCGGGCGACTTGTAGTGTGGGAAATTCTCTTGTAACCAAGAGTATTTGCATTACTGAAGCTTGTTAATGTCTAATTTACAGTGGCAATCAGACCGATAAAGATGGCTAATAGGTACAGAATTAATCTCTGGAGTTCAGTTTTGTCTATTATTTTAGCTAAGATGTGACTACATCGCAACGACGCTCTAGGAAGAGAGAAGATTTTGAAATTTTCTGGTAGAAAGGTATCATTGAAATAATCATTGATAAGAATTTGGAGAAACCTCTACCCATTAATGATGGTTTGTAGTAAATGAATAATTGTGCCCCGTATGACGTTCCTAACCAATAAAATCACTATCGTAAATGATGACAAAGCCGTCTTATCCAATGAACGGGGTGTCGGATATTAACGTTTTGTTTGTAGGCACTCTTTCAACAACGACCACGTAAAAAATATTCTTTTTTATTTTAAAATGTCCTGATTTTGAATAAAGTCACTCGATCAGATGACCAAAATTAGTCAATTTCTCTCTGCAGTTTACAAATGTATTCTGTACTAAGAATAAACAATTAGCTTCTTAACTCTGGTACACTTTATTCAATCCGTTCAGCAAGGTTACTTCTGGCCATTGACCGAATATTAAATCTGCGTTTAACCGTAGATTCTTCCGAAGTTGCAACGATTCGCAGAAATATACAGAAATTCTTCTTTTGTCACAATGATGCAATATATATTTATACCACTAACCGTCTACTTAAAATCTGATAAAATTGCACAGTTTTCTCCTCTGAATACATGCGTTCACTGATAATTAGAAATGAAAGACCTGTGCGTATACTATAGTCTTACCATCCTTAACTTTCGTTAATATATTTTAACGATTTTTTTACCACTCCTTCAAACTGTAACTATACTACAAACTTTCCTTTCAAATAACAACAGTAGTTCCACTTCTATTCGTATTCTCCATAAAAATTCCTACATTTTGATTCGTCTGTTAACTTTCTCCTTGCTCCTATCTCGAAAGACATATATATTAAATAATATTCTTTCAATTTAACTGAAAGTTAGTCTAATATCTAAAAAATAAATGTTTGTTTTTTTGTTGGTTTATTTGTTTGTTCATCTTATCTGTGTGCCTTTACCATTCATCCGATCACGATGAGTTATTGTGCGCGCCTTCAAAGGTTTCCGGCAAAAATGGCAGAAAAAAACATTTTCTCTCCCCGTATGCACCTATCAATTCTTTCGAATGTTCATTGTAGAAACCATTTACTTTAAAACTAAGTGATCTGATAGCTCAGTTGTTAAGAAGCTTACTTGCAAAAGTTTCTGTATGTGGTTGCGGGTTCAAATACGCGGGGAGCAGGAATTTTTAAGATTTGTATTTGATCATATAACCTACGCTTAGACGTTCTATGGTTCGGATTCCACGTTAAACTGTAGGTCCCAGTGTAAACCAACTGGCTGTTCCACCTCTGAAACAATGGGTTCGGGAGGATTCAACCAACCTTCGAGTTGTAGAGTAAGTTACTTTTACTTTAAAACAAAGAGAAAACATCTGTATACACTTGGTTGAAAAGCTCGCCGTTCTCCTCGTTTACCCCACCAGCTTAATTTTTTGCCAACGTGGTTCATACGGCTCACAGTTTTTATTTGGTTTTGGTAGTACTTAGCACACCTATGTTTAGAGTCAGAGCGGTCTGGTAGCTCAGTGGTAAAGGCTCTTACTTTCAAAAGTTGTATATGATCAATGGTTTAGTATGCCCCTTTCGGTAAGATCAAACAAACCTTCATGTTGTGGACTAAGTCAGCTATTTTACTTTAAAACAAAAAGACTGTCAACATTTGATTTGCAAAATACAACCTTTCTCGCTGTTTATCCGCCTTAATTTTTGGCAATATTCTTTATACAATCCCATTGTTTGTATGTAATTTCCATGGAACTTTTCACACGTATACTTTAAAACAAAGAGAAAAATATTGTCTACATATGGTTTACAAAAACTAACCACTCTCCCTTAAACAAAATTTACACTTGAAATTACTCATTTTTTTTTGTTTTGTTTCAGATATCTCGGAAATGGTACCGAAATCAGCCAAAGTGGATAAGGATATTTATAATATTCACAAAGCCCATAACGTTCCCTGTCAAACGGCGCTGGACCCATTCCGACTGGAGAGTTCGAACTTGAAATTTAAAAATCTATCGTTTTAATCCGATCTTGAAGGAACATTGCACGCAGGTGTTTTAAAATAACTGAAAATTGATGTTTACATTTAGCTTACAAAACTGCATTCGCTCTTCCCCTTCTCCCCTCTTAAGACAAATTTACACAAGCAATTTTTCCTTTTTTTTTTTTGTAGTTTGCAAGGAAACCTGTTAAAGTGGATGGTGAACGAGTATTTTCACCAGTAATCGATCAAAATTGATAAAACGTGAGAACTTTTATATCTACCCGCAGAGAAACGCTGTAGAAAGTAGTTTCCTCTTTGTTTTAAAGTTATAAAACTAACTTACACCAAAACCCTAAGTTTGGTTGGAACCTACCAAAGGCGGCGTGCTAAGCCATTGATCATATACAACTCTTGAGCCTGGGACCGGACCAAAAAACTTGAAAGCAAGAGCACTAACCCCTGCGCTACCAGATCAATCTCTTTTTAAACAGGTGTGCTAAGTAATATCGGAACCGTATATAAACTATAGGTCAGCTTTTACACCAAAAATATTGTATATCCCAAAAGCTCAGAATAATCTTTTTCACTTTTATTTGAATGCATAAAAATCATTGTTTCATTTATTTTCTACACGTGTGTCTATTCTGTATATGCGTATCCACTTAAGAAGTATTGTAATGCACTCCGGGCAATGCTAGTTAACTATAAATGTTACTTATCATCCGATAGTGATAAAAATCTAAGTACCTCTAAATATTCTTCACGTACATATCACGGAATGTGATTACTTACGAGCCATCAGCGCTCCTGGTGGCCAATAGAAATACTATAAAAACTTATCCATGCAAATACATGTAGTTACCGAGCGTGGTGGGTGAGTGGTTAACGCTCTGGCCTCCCATTCGGGAGGACGCGGGTTCGAATACCTGTCCGGGCATCCAAATTTGGGTTTTCCATGGTTTCCCCAAATCAAAATGCCATGGTTAAATTCCTTCCCGTTCCTTGTCCCCAGTCCCATCCCGGCTCTGATGACCTAGACGTCGACGAGTCGTAAATCCATAAGTAAAAGAAAGAAAGAAAAAATACATATAGTTGTCGACACCCAGCGCACTAGCCTCGCGTTGCAGGGGTCGCCGATTCGAGTCCTGGCGTGGGTAGTTTTAACCAAACGTTGTGATTGTCTTAGTCATCTATACCATACTGAGATTTGTATACTTTGAGTACACCGATAAATAGTTGCAAATTACACAATAACATAGTGCTGGATGTGTGACGTCGTTGCCAAATGCCATATTTATATAAAAAAAAGAAATACGTGTAATTCTGTAAGGGTATATTAAATGAACCTTCGATGCCAACAATGATACCACCATGACGACAAACAAGTTGTGCGCTAACAACCAATACATAGTATCTTCAGTGTGCGCCTAGACCTTTTAAACCACCCTTGTAGAAAAGTTAAACCTCTTAATGAGATGTTGTAGTATTATATCTGTTAGTTACAAGGCAAGACGATACGGTGTGTTAAACAACGTTGTTTGAAACACGCCCGACATGTTCGCCTGGGGCAAAAAGACAAATCCGCGGTGGCGGAACATAGTTTGGCAGAAGGACATGGATTCGATTTCGAAGCAACTAAGGTGCTGACACATGCGAGAGGCTTCTGGAATAGCGTCATTAAAGAAGCGTTTGAAATTCGCCTTGCGTCTGATTTAGTTAGCAGGGATTGCGGGTTCCAGATAAGTGATAGCATGGATTCCTGTTATTGAGGCTGCTCGTCACCAAAGCTCTGCTTTTTGAGTTCCGCGGGCGTCTAATGACGTCTGAGATGCTGCTAGGCAACGTAACAACATCTGTCGTTGCCATGGCAGGTTACAAACAACGCACACAAGGCAGACTTCAAGGCTTACAACTGCATCTGAAGATGGCGACGCAGGTATGTCACCTAAATATTGTGCACCAATAATAACATTACTCGGTTTGTTTCCCGAGAAAACATTTATAAAAAAAGGAATAAAATAGCCTCACTAAATCTAAATTACAGTTAAAAAACAATTATGAGACAAAGTATATTAACTAGAAAGTTTGTGTATATAAACTGAACAGAGAATGCTTTCAAGTTGCCATGATGATAAAATAATTGAACCTGTCAGCTAATGTAAAATTTTAATCGTTCCGTTGGTAAAACACGTATATCTAACCGCATCAGTGGTCAGTCTGTCTGGTAAGAGAAGGACAGTAGTTTACTCTGACGTCATATATGTCACAAGCGATCCATACAAATGAGATAATACGTTAATGGGTAGTGCCGATATATGCAGAGAATTGCATGATACTAACTACGAATTGGAAATACGAAAAATGAGCTTCCTTTGCATAAATGCGTCGCCAGTATTGAGTGGACCTTTTACGCTAGATGACTACAGTATGTACTCAGTAAGATCACATCTCTAATATCCCATGTGTCCGATTAGTTGTCAGTACAGAACCATGTAGTACTCTGTATCATATTCCTGAAAATTAGATACAATACAATACATCCATTTACCATGCATCCCAATATAAGAAGTTGGTTCTGTGGGATATGGAAAGGTGTAAATATAGAAATAAAACTATAGTATGACAAAATAGGTAAATAAAAGATGTACTGTCGCAGCATAATGTGTATATTAACTATAACAACTATATTTATAGTAAACTACTGACAATTATTTTGTGGATACGTTAGAAATAAATTCTTGTATGGAGTTAAAAGGAGTTGACGATTAAAAATTCTTTTTTTCCTGAATTTCATCGTATCACCTGCTACACACTTTAGATGTGTTGGGAGCTTATAGAAGATATGTATCCCTGAATATCGGATCTCTTTTTGAACAAATGACAATAACTTGTAATCCTTGTGAATATCATTTTTGCTTCTAGTTCAATAATTGTGTCTTTTACTATTTGTTTCAAATAGAGGATAATTTGTGGCTACAAATTACATTAAGGTGTATATATGCTCGGCCACTAACTTCTTGAAAAGCTCTCTGTAGGAAGTTTACTGTTAACCACTCACTTTTGAGCTCTGAATACTTTGTCTCTTTGCCCATGATTATTATTGAATATGACGTTAAGCAATGAAAAAAGCAAAATAAACTCCTCATACGGATACAAACCTACTGCTTAAATTGTACTAATTGCAAATGTGGCTGCACCCAATCACTTCAGTAAGCCAGAGACATGTGACCTCGAATTTGAATTATGATCAATATGCAAACCTAGAAATTTCACACACTCTACTTCTTGAACGGACTGGGCTGCCTGCAAATTTTATGTCCATGTCAGGTAATCTGTGCGATGTACGGAATTACATATATTAAGTTTTGTCAAAATTTAATGACAAGCTATTAGCTGTAAACTAATCATTAATAAGTTCAAAGACACAATTTAAACTAAGTTTGGTAGGGAAATCTGGAGTATTTTTAATTCCTATGCTTGTGTCATCTGGAAATTGAACAAATTTTGAGTTTTAGATGTAACACTGAGTAGATCATTTATATATTTCTAAAAAAATACTGGCTGCAATATAGAAGCCTGTAGTATTCCACATGTGATAACGGTGCACCACCTGATACGGAATTAAAATGTTCCAGTGACCCTTTATGTTTTCTGTTCAAAGGTAAGAACAAAGCCATTTATTAACAATACCATTCATGCCATAATACCTTAATTTTTGTATCAGAATTTCATGATCAACACATTCGAATGCCTTAGACAAATTACAGAAAATTGCTATAGGCATTATCATTTCTTCTAAAATATTATCAATGAATGGAAATATATCTTGTGCTGTTGAATGACCCTTTTGAAAACCAAGTTATGATTCAGTTAGGATATTTTTATTTTTAGTTGTTGGTAAACTCTGTTGCACAATGCTTTTTCAAAACTTCGGAGAAGGCTGTTGGTAATGAAATAGGGCGGTAATTCTTTATAACTAACTATTCTCCCTTTTTATAGAATGGTTTAAGCCTTTCTGTAAAAGAAAACTTAAGGAAAGCTTTATTAAACAGATAACTTAGTATATTACTTAATTCTGTGGAGCACAGTTTAATTAATCTGCTAGAAATCCCATCATAACCATTCGAGTATTTGCACTTACGATACATGATAACTTTTCTTATTTCTTCTGGAGTAGCTAAACTTAACATATATAGTGTCAAAATTTTCTTGGAAGCCTGAATTGACAGAATCCATACTGCTCTACTGATAGGCAACTTATCAGCAACGGATGAAAAAAGTTTATTAAATATATCAGTGTTTAGAAAAGTAGATTCTACTGAATTTTATTTGATATAAATTTCTTTACTGATCTGATTATTTTGTCCTGTTTCATTTTTTACAATGTCCCATATTATCTTAATTTTATTATCAGATTCATGAATCTCATGTTTGCAGTACATACTTTATATTCTTTAATAAAATTTTCATTATTTTGTACTAATTTTTGTAAAGTGTTTTAATATTAGCATTGTTACTATTCCTAAAGGCAATTTATAACTACCGTTTAGATATACATGAAGTTCTAATGCGCATAGTTATCCATGTTCCCCCCCCTCCTCCCCCTCACCTTGTAGTACGACACCTTTCAATAAAGAAGAAACTTTCAAAGAGCGTAATTTAGGACAATGCTACTGGAAATTTTGATTGTATACGGAATAAAGCCATGGAATGTAGAGAATGTAAGTCTAAAATGCTATACTCCGACTGTAGGTAACTATCTCTGTTGTGTTCCAAATAGACAACAAGACACAAACAGTGCATTCGAACTAAAAACTAAATAACGAATGACAATTTCAATCTGAGAATCTGTTGTATCAAATATGTGAGTGAGAAAACCGCTCATTTAAAGTTTTGTGACAGAGAGTATGGTTTTTTTTAAACCAACTTTATGGGTTCTGCTCTCGCACGTACCTTTAATTCTATTTGCAATTTCGAGACAATAGATAACAATTTTTAGTAACAGGTATTAATCACACGGTGAAACGAAGTATTTTTATAGTCTAAAATAAACTGGAATAGTTGTTTTTTTATCAAAAATTCCCTTCTTATTTTTCTGATCGGAAAATATTTTAGCTTATAAAAAAAAATACATAGATAATATAAACAGAAGAATTCTTACCACTGACAAGGGACACCTTTGACCTCGAACGCTCGGAACTGCATGAAAACGTGCTTAGAATAACAAGCGATCATAAACAATCAGTGGTGTGTCATTTCCATGCAAAAACGTTGCATTATACCTGCAGTAACATTTTAATAGAGAGAAACAAAGTAATAAGATATCAATAAGATAGGGAGGTAAATATACGTCAGTGTATCATTACATTTTTAATCAACAGTGCCAAAAAACTGTCTGCTTTAAGTACTCAATATAGCGGACAACACGCATATACAGCAGTACCACACACCTGATAGTGCTTATATTAGTCCTCAAAGTGCAGATGCAGGATTTCGATGAAGTGGTTAAAACAAAGTGAAAGAAAACAATGTGCAAACCTCACTAAGTTACGTTATCACATTTCAAATCACTTTCGAATTCATGCAGTCCAATATCAAAAGCTACACTAATTAAATTTTCAAATGATGAAGTTGGTATGTCAATGTCATAACCTGGCTTTCGACAAGCAAATTGCAACATAGTCTTATACGTTGGTGCAGCAAATTGATTGTAAATCACACAGTGAAGTTTCATTATGATGTTATGATGTGGTTTGTAGTCTTACAAAATCAGTGCGGAGTTCTGCATGGAAATGACACAAACCACTGTTTTGTTTAAGATCGCTTGTGCAGTTCCGAGCGTTCGAGGTCAAAGATGCCCCTTGTCAGTACTTAAATATTAATGTTGTGATATTGATTACTGGAATCGAAAAAAAAATAACAACAGCTTAAGATGTAATAATGTACAGATGCCACAGATGCCGTCTATAGAAAACATGATCTTGACAACAAACTTTAGCTGTCAAGAAACCTGTCGTCCGAAAAATACGCCAACCATGTAGTGGCGACTACCAGACACTTTTTTATAAATGCTGCATTAATAAATGAATTACCGAGAGTGGTGATGTAACGGTTAGCGTTCTGGCCTCGTATTCGGGAAGACGGTGGTTCGAATCCCCGTCCGGGTATCCAGATTTGGGTTTTTCCATGGTTTCCCAAAACACTCCAGGCAAATGCCGGGATGCTTCCTTCAAAAGGCCATGGCAGAATTCCTTGCCCCCCATACTTTCCCGTCTCTAAAGACCTCCCTTTTAAGAGACGTTAAGCAGTTAAAAAAAGAAATGAATTACATTCATTGTTTATTTCTTTAAATCCGATAGCGTAGTGATCCTTACAAACAGAAGCAAGCATGTAAAGAGTGTGGCAGTCAGAGAACAGGGACTATGATTGGTATACATGCAAATACGAGGAAAAGAAACGCAGAAAAAATAAGCTATGCCTGAAATATAAAAACAGTACTTTTAAAACAGCACATTTTTCTCAAATATAGTGCAGATATAAGTAAAAATAATGGAAAAAGAAGAACACATCGGAAAACGAAACAATTACAAAATTGGCTGGAAATGTTAAAGCGTATTGTTTATCAATCTTGAATTTACTACTGCTTCTACCTTCTTTATGGAGTGGATAGTGTGGAACTTAATTTGGCACATCTATGGAGACTATTAATCGATGACCGCACTAACGTGGAGCTCGTTAACGCCTTTATTAGTTTGGAATAACTGCCGTTATCGGCAAGGTTCAGCGGTGTCGCACTAATTACACTAAACATGCTCTCCATAAGAGACTTTCACCCTTCACTTCACCTAACCGTGCGAAAAATGAATTAGATTCGTAATTTAGTCTTATACAGTTGGGAAATATTCATGTTAAATTCGTTGTGATTACAGGACAGTTAAATGAGAAATTTATAATATGGCATACATTAATGACTGTGATAATAATTTACAAATGAAATTTATAAACTGTAAAGTGGTTCTGATGATTTAAAATTGTATATTTTACTAGCATAATACGAAGATTACGTTTTAGTTAACTTCGTCATAGATTCTGTTATAGAAAGAATAAAACTGTCAACAATACATCTATCTTAAGGTAGTTCGCATTAGCAACAAGAATCTACACAGCATTTACAACCATTGTTTTTTTATTTCTGTTTAATATTGAATACAAATTATGTCTTTGGACGCAAGCAAGTCCAATTTGGAAACCCTCCCCAAGCTGTCTTCTTCACCAACCATTTCAAAAGTGTCTTACAGTCTTGGGTTGCAACGATTTATAAGTTACCAAAAATCTTTTTTGGCTGCCTCTGCACCAAGGGGCCCCAAACTTTTTATCCCGTCAACCCCTTCGTAGTATATATACCTCTAGATTAATTACTTAATAAAAAATATGAAATCATTTTTGGCATTTCTAATATAAAGCAATAAGGAGACCTGAATAACAATTCAACGAAAGAATTTATAGTTCCCATATCTTATAAAATCTACCCAGTAACGTTAATAGAAAAAGTATTCTCCACTGTTATTATAATCTTCAAAAATAATAGCAGAATTATGGATAGATTTAAATTTATCCATACATTCTTAAAACCTACTTGTCATAAAACGTAAAATACACAATTATCTATAAAAATTTATCATAAATTGTATTGGGTGAAAAAACCTCTTACTGTCATTTTGCTACTACTATTGAATAACTTAAAAATATGTTAACATACTTTTTTTTTATTAAAATAGTTGATACTAGTGGGATGGATATTTCTGAAGAGCAACAGCATGATTATTGATATTCGGTTGAAATTTGGTAAGTTTTATTCGCAAGTCACCACGGTTTTTCGGATTCAATCTGTTTCTTGAAAAGTGCCTTCGCGTGGCTGAAACCTGTTTCAACCACGTGTGAAGTCGGGAAGACAAGGAAGAAAGGTTCGGCTGCTGCTCTGAGCTTGTGGCTTTAGTAGCAATATTGTTACTGCTCCAAAATTATTTTATTTTTAAACAACGCTTAAGCTTCGAGAGCTACACATATTTCACCCAGTTCATCTTCTAAGCCACATTCACTACCTTTATTATATGTTTTTACATCAAATGAAAAGCAAACCATTCGGGAACAATCATATTCTCAAAGTCTACGAATCATTTTTTAAAGTCTTATCTTAATTTATCAAGATGTTTAATATATATAACTCCCAATCACGGTCGTAAATATTTTCATTTTTTTTTAGTATTCGCAAGATTGAAAAATATTTAAAATTGTTACGTGCCAGTAAAGATTTGTGTATGTAGCTCCATTTTCACTTGAATGGTGTTTATGAATGTTCCGTCTTGAACAATTGGAATGTTTTCTCCTTCTGTAGTTCGTTAAATTTCGAATAGAGATCTGCCAAATAGAACAGGCGATTCTTGCACTGTTTTAACTCTGTGTATAACGAACTACCATCGTTCATAACATGTTTGAAACATTAGTACAGTTGCCAAATACGTGAATAGAGTACAGCTGTCAGATTCGTAACACAGGCTAAGGTAAAACTCAAGTTATAACTAACGCAGTCAGTAGTTGATCATATCCGTATAATAGTGGATGTATCAAAGGATGTTTTTCGCACATTGTTGAAGAATTAGTATCACCAGTAAAATCAACGACTTACTATATCGTAAAGTATGTTGCTATGGCGACGGTTCATAACTGAAATGGTTACTTCAAGTTCAAGGCGCTATACATTTCTATTTATAAAGAAGCTTCTTAAAGATATATATGACAACCATACTTTTTCTGTTTGCTGATTATGATAAAGATACGTCGAAATAATTACTCCGAAAAAAAAAAGTCTTCGATTCCAAATAGGTTGGCAGACATGCGCAATGATTACATTATTAGCATCTTACTGTAAATCAATGTCTATGGCAGAAAATGGCTTCGTTCAGTGCTATTTGTTACTGAATATTTTTTATACCAATTGTGGATCTGTATACGGAATACACACAAGAAATGCATTTTATTAATGGGAGAATGATGTCTAATATGTATCTGCTTTAAATTTAAACAGGTAACAATACATATTTCTTAGAGAATGCGTTGTACTGAAGTGTACATTGTCATTTATACAAGATGTAATATCTCACAAAGTAAGGGAGATATCACAACAATTTATTCTTCGTTTTCGATTTGTCTCGTTGAGTTATATAAGAATCAACCACTAACTCGTCAAATGTAGTGCCTCGGATACCGTAGTACCGCCCGAATTTTTATTGGAATATTCCAATTTTTCTTTAGACCGTTCAATTGATCCTCTTTAGTATTGATCGACCCCCTTTTGACACCCCCCCCCCTTTGGGGACGTTATCGACTACTTTAGATTCCGCTGGTATACACCGAATCTTAATCTCCTTGAAGGCATTCAGAACTAGCGACCAATGCTTGATTATAGGTGAGTTATTCTTTTTAAAAATAGTGTTTTTGTAATAATAATCTGCTATTACTTTGCTGGTTCACCGTAATTTCATTTCCTCTCTTTTGCTTTCATCGTATCAACATTTGTTACTCACTTACTGGTGTCGTTTTGCAGCAATTATCTACTAATGCCTTTCTTTTTAAATTTTTCCTGATTCTATTTCAAATATTTTCATCACTAATTTTCTGCTTCACTGCTCGAGATAACATAAGTAATATTCCAAATCTGGATTTATTTTAATTGCATTGGTGGTGATTTCTTAACATACCTACTTTCAATTTCATGATTTTTTTTTCTTTTTAATCTTCAATTTTATGTGTGATATATCATCACTTACTTGAATTTGCTCTGAAAAAAAAGTAGTGTTTCTAGTAATTGGTACCCCTGGTGATTACTTCCAATCCATGATTCCCAGACACAAGTGAAAATCTCCCCAGTCCCTTCCGTCTGATCTCTAGGGTGTTTCCCAGCAATCTCTTCACTCTCCTTGTGTCTTCCAATGATTCTCGTACGATATCAGTTACTTGTGTTTGCGGCAATTCTCATGAAACAAATTTATCCGTTCTCCTTTATTAATACTCCAACTCATATGCGTATTTCGCACCAATTTTATGAGTCCCTTACTACAGGCAATTGTCGGATTGGAATGTTTGAAGCCTGTACATCCCCACATCACCCTCTCCCGGCGATTCCTGCCTAATTCAGTGTACTATGAAATGTTATTCCAGGATAGTTACCATACACTTAAGGTTTTCAACGAGCATTTACTCCTCCATCCAAAAAATATAAAAATTCGTTATCTTTTTTATACGTATACGTAATGAGCTGGAACTTCTTGGTGTTAATATATATATATATATTTTTATTCCATGCTAACCTACCCACTAAGATATCCTCTCCACATCACCCTGTAGTGGTTCATAGGTCCCCCACCGCATTTTAATTATCTCATCTGCGAAACAGCAGTTATTCAATGGAATACTCAATAACGATGCACCTCTTTTGAGTGTGCATTTTCTACCTTTAGTCGTTAATTTTTATATTTTGTAATTCTTCTTTTTTAGCTGCCCATTGGTTTACAGTATATCTAAATATCTTTGCCATTTCCTAATATTCTCTTACTTTTTCCCCACCATTATCCAAAATAGTCTGTATCGTTCCCTTTCCTTCTCATCTGTTTTCTAACACAGATATAGAAGGTTCTAGAGAATAAGTCTTCAGCTTCCTCTATTGATTGCAGGTTCAGGGAGTCAATGTCCCTTGCTACTTTGCTCTGATCTTTAGCCTTCTCACCTCCTAGTTATAGTATGTTGGTTTTCTTAATGCCTGGCCATGTCACGCCAGGATTATTGTTTTATTTGAGTGGATTCAGAAGTACTGAGGGCTCGGGAAACACGTGTGCGACTGTGAGGACCAGTTGCAGGGCAACGAAGCAGTTGTTTCCATCGAGAAGCTGTAATGTCAACTGAGGGAAAAACATGTGAAACATTTGAGTACCTGCTCCCTTAGGTGTTGTGTCCTAGCTTATTGCTCTGGTGCCGTTAAGGATTGTTGTGAATAGACATTTCCCTGTGGCCTTGATTGAATTAATCGCCTGAGGACTACGCTTTCCTGATTTCACCCACTTGGAATTTTTCTTGTGGGACTAAGTCTAAGAAACCCGAGTTCCACATCCTGACAGATAGTTGCTATGCTGCAGCGTGTGCGGTTACAAGTGGAGAGAAAAGGAAAACTTTCAGACATTTAGAAAATATTTTTTAAAACAACGTATCTCTTATCTCAGATAGTTGACGAGGTATGTTTCATTGCTATGGTAGCAGGACTTTCAATATAAGTATTCTGGGTGAGCCAAATGTGTGTAGAATTCCACAGCGTGTAACTAAAATAGTTTTGTGGTAATTCGCAGAAGTCAGAGCTGGTAAGCTGTGGTAGATAAAAAGAATTTTCGCTGTGCGTGCCTCTTTAGTTTATTCTATAATAATGTATACTCATAATACGAGGGTATACTGTGATAATATATTATCCTTCTCCAAAAAGTTTATGAACAAGATGCCACGAAGATCCCAAAAGACGTTGTTCCTAACATTTCCTGCACAAGTATCAATTTTCCCTTTCCTTAGTGCAGTCTTCTTAGATAGGGCTTCACGCCTCGTTGATTCGAGGTCGTTAGGATCTGGAGAGGATTACGGGCAAGGAATGGGAAGGAATTCGGCCATAGTTTCAGGAAAGGACCGTCCCGGTGTTCGAAGGAGTGAATTCGGTAAATTTAAATCTGGATGGGACGCAGACCGTTCAATCTGCGCTGAACTTTTTTTACAACGAAAGTATTGAGGATAGTTTTGCAACAGCATGGTAAATGTTATATAAGCGGTCATTTGAGATGCACAAAGCTTCACTCTACTACAATCAAGTTTCAGAACATCGATTTTTCAAATGAAGAATCAGATATTAACGTTTATAAGTTGCATGCGCAGACTTGTCATACCGTTTTCCAGGTTTGGCTTTGGTTTTCATAGCATCATTTTTAATGACTACACGAAATTTTTTCTCATGTATTTCTCACAAATCGGGGTACTTTAACTATTCAAATGAACGCCAACACAGGTTAATAGATATTGTAGAAAGTATCTGGGAAATTCATTGGATCCTATTGTACTTTTTAAGTTACAGCTTTACTACCTTTCTAGCCTTATTCTCCTGTTTGCTAAACTAATCTTTTTTCTTAAGGCTTTACGCTTCGTTGACATCGAGGTGATAAGAGGCGGGAAAGTACTTTGGGCAAGGAAAGGGAAGGAATTCGGTCATGGTCTTTCTGAAGGAAGCATCCTGGCATTCGCCTAGAGTGATTTCGGGAAACCAGGGAGAACCCAACTCTGCGTGGCTCGACGGGACATCAGAAACATTGTTTTTTTACCTCATTCAGAAAATTTATTAAAAAAAAACAATGTTTGAAGTTGTGAAAAACTCAATATAAGTAATGTAAGTTATCCTAATCCAGTTTCTTAGGATAATTCATTATTCAGAAATAATATCCCAAAATTATCAATACATAAATCAAAAAGCTTATAATTAAGAAGATTATACCTGATGCTATAAATTTAATCATCAATTTTAAACGAATTAAAGATATTGCATTACTGAAGTGTTATAATTTGTAATTTAAATCTGCTCGCCCTGCTAAACAGGTCCAGTTTGTTCCTCGGCCGTCTTTCTTACAGCCTTTAGTCGGATATATGTAACCATCTATACAAATGCTGGGATGACCATACATTTCCGTCAAATATTACACAGTACACAACTATATTATCACCTGTCACACAAACTAGTGGGTATATAGTTCAAAGAGAACACTCCAGGTGCGAGGAAAGGCACTGTCTATTTATACGCGTCGATCATTGGAAAACGCAATGTTTAGTTACACGGCACATGTGTTTTTAAGACAATTGTTGCTAAAGCAAATGATTTAAGGGTTTACCTTTTTTGAGAACGAAAATGCAGGGATGGTCAAAGAGGAAGTCCCTGAAGGAATTGCACTCCGGGTCGACGTGTGGTTCTCTGCAGAGGCACGTCGGCTTGAAGAAAGGGAACGCTTGCAGCGTGCGTAGCG
Organism: Vandiemenella viatica; assembly: GCA_031002005.1. NCBI lineage: Eukaryota > Metazoa > Arthropoda > Insecta > Orthoptera > Morabidae > Vandiemenella > Vandiemenella viatica. The sequence goes on along the minus strand of CM061921.1, from coordinate 123,544,968 downwards.
CCGCCTGGCACTTGGTCACCGTAACCGTCGAGCAGGCCACTGCCAACATCAAAACAGTACATAACATTGAAAAAATCCATCATTTGCCAAATTTCTATAGACTGATAAACAGAAATCTGTCCTGCAACGTCATTCTGATGGTGCACGTAAAGTGTGACGTATCTATAAGCAATTCTACTAGCTATTCCCAGCAGTTACATACTTTATAGCTCGATTTCATATTTGTTTTAGTGGAACGTAGAAATTTCAGCTACAGTCGTTTTTCAACCTTAAAGGATTTTCTTGCATTCTTTTCAACTACTAAAACTCATCATAAGAAGCATTTTAAAGTGTATTTATCATACCCGGAAAAATTTAGTTTAGGAAATAATTCGATTTCTTGATGTCTTTAAACTATGGGGTCAGAGAGCCTGAAACTAATGAACGCGTAAAGTTACAGCTGACCTTTTATCACCAGTAATAGTCAGCACCTTCTAGAGTATTTTGAACATAAAGTCAAGTAATTAGGCAAAGTATAGTTATTAATTTTAATTAAGAAAAAATCGATATTTAAACTAAAAGAGGTAAAATAACGAAATTAATATAAGAGTATAGAGCAAAATAAAAGGATTAAAATATATATAGGTTCCTGTAAAAAGTTTAAAGCATATGAAAGATAAACGAGAATTTGGACATGAGTTGTCGTAATTGTTAGGAAAAGTGCGTCAAGGCTGATGGACCGATGACGTAAAAGGACTTAAAATTAATTTAATAGAAACCTATTTGAAGATTGAAACAGATAGGATAAGGTATGAGGAAGCCCATGTATTATTATTATTATTACTCTGCGAGTCAAACTATTAAGTAATTTTCTAAGGTTTTTGCTGACATCAGAGAACTTCTCGATTTGATAAATAGGGCAGTAGCCATCTTGAAAACACTCAGTCTTCTGACTTTGTGTCGCTGGCGCAGCGAGTTGCTCCATGTAGTTTGTCGGCGTTGTAATCTACTTTCACCTAAGTTTGGTGGCTCGATGACAGTTTGCCCTCTCGCGTGAGTATGCTTTACCTGCAAATCTTGTCCGATTGATTTATCAAAATTTCTGGTACCGATATTGTAAAGTGGAATTTTGGAAGAATATACATTTTTTGTGACTTTGAAACAGTGTACAGTGAACTTATTTATATTTTTCCTTTCACGTTTGAGGGTACCACGTGTGGCGACCAGATAATTTAAATATTCAAGGTACCAGAGGCTACGGTCATGAACATTATTGTCCTAGTCCTAGTGTCTCTTACGCCTGACAAGCGACAGTAGGAATTCACTCAGTTTTTCTTCAAAGAGGGAAATCATATTTTTTGTAATGATGTTCAATTGCTAATGAAGTCCTTCGACAGAATGGGCCACGAAGTGAAGGGTTCGCATCAACGCAGAGAAGTCGCAGTCCATCATATTCCACCGGCGTGGAACCCCAAGACCTCTCCAGCTGAACCTGTTCGGTGGCAGAATCCCACAACAGACAGTCGTCCGCTACCTGGGTGTCCACCTCGACGAACGGCTGACGTGGAGGCAGCAGGTACAAGACGTCAAAATCAAGGTGGAGAGAAGGCTAAACATGCTCTAACCCATCCTGTATGTTAACTCCACGCTGCCTCCCCGCTGCGGAGTCCAGGTCTACCAGGCACTGGTAAGACCGATCATTGAATACGCGAGCCAGGCGTGTGGTTACGCCGCTTCCACCCACCTAAAGAAGCTGCAGGTACTGCAAAACAGGGCGCTAAAACGAGCCCTGCACCTGCCCTATCGCTTCCCGACGGCGGATCTACATGCGCTGGCCAACACTCCCCTACTACGAGATAGACTCAAGACAGTAGCCCACTGGTTCTACCAGAAGGCAGCCACGTCACAAAATGAGCTGATCAACAAGATTGGCGACTACGACGCAAACGACTACAGACACCCGAGGCCAAAAGCAACGCTTACATAAAAAAAATAATAAAAAATAATAAATAAAAATAAAAAATAACAACAATAATAATAATAATAAATGAAAAAAATAATAAATAAATAAACAAAATAAAATAAAAACCCCTACATACTGCAAAAAACTCGACGTTTACGAGGCGAAAGCCATAAGCGGGATGGGACTGGGGACAAGGAACGGGAAGGAATTCAGCCATGGCCTTTTTGAAGGAAGCATTCCGGCATTCGCCTGGAGTGATTTGGGGAAACCATGGAAAACCCAAATCTGGATTCCCGGACGGGGATTCGAACCCGCGTCCTCCCGAATACGAGGCTGAAGCGTTAACAGTTCACCCACCACGCTCGGTTTGTTGAAAAAGATAGAGTAGGTATGCGTTATCTCTCATCAGCTTTCTTTGGTATCATATTATGAGCCTAATAAAAGTAGAAATAATCTACCAAACAAGGCCTACCAACGCAGAAGCAATATCATATAATATTCTGCTTTTCACACGATACATCATCAAACACAAACGGAGAATTGGTATAGCATCACTGGCTGTGTGTAAACTCTGATGGTCACTGTATGTAAAAAAAAAAAAAAAAAAAAACTTAATATTCTTCATGGATTTAAGTATTTTAGATACAGATTGATGCGTTGGCTGGTAATCAACTCATTTTCAAATCTAAGTTCATTGGGGATGTTCCGGAAAAGAAACAACAAAATTGGTTATCCCCAGAGTTTGACGGACCGCAGTGAACGGAGGCCGATTCTTATTATTTCATTTGGTGTTGGTAGTTATGCACGCAGCTTCACGATCAGTCTTGGTAGCTTGTCACCTCGTCTCAACAACTCTCCCGCGTGCCAGAAGGAAGCATGCGTAACGTATGTTATCTATGATACGAGTATTGTGTTTAGACCGTCCTGGCATTCGCCTAGGTGACTGCAAACAACCGCAATCAATATGGCCGCTACGCGGCGCCAGGAGTCAAAATATTATAACTCTGTCTATCTCTCTCTCTCTCTCTGTCTGACTGTTTGTTACGTTTCTTGGGCTAAACAGCTAATCCGATCGTGATGAAAATTGACAAGGAAATGCTATTTGGCATTAGGATGGACACAAGATATTTTTATCTGTATAAATAATAAATAGTCACATAATTTTGAAAAATCACTTAACGGCGATAGACTGACGCATAGGATGGGTATGTCTCTATATCACCAACTGTTATAGTGAGCTGGCACCTGAGTGGTTAAGGCGCTTGCTTGCTAATGCTTGTAGTGTAGTTTCCGGTTCAAATCCCAACGCAGTTCCACTCGAGCAGCCGAGGAAACAATTTCCTCTACCTCTAGCGACAGTGTAACATACAGCGCTATCCACGTACCGTCGAGTGCGCCGGTATGTAACATAGTGTGACACCTAAAGTGAAACCAAGTCTGATAATAGTGATGAGTGTAAGAACAAGCAATGCATTAAGAAGAAGTACAAATGAATTTAGTGCCGGAGACGGGACAATCTATCCAGAAAGCTCTAACCACCTGCTACAACCAAGATGAATACCTGATTTTTTTTTTTTTTTTTTTTTTAAATATGGCCTTCGGTCTTTTCGACCATTTAGCCAGCTCCAATTTGTTTACGTTGCAACTGCTGTATCAGAAATTCACTATGATATTGTGGACAACACAAGACGAGCACAACACTTAATTAAAACCACCCATGTCCGAGGCCGGACTCGAACCGGCCGCCCTTGCAATGCGAGGCCAGCGCGCTAGCCACTACACTGCCGAATACCTGATGTTCTCAGCAACAACACCAGATACCACACAAGAGCAACAGCAACGAGACCCCCTCCCCGATGGGAACGAGACGATGGAATATACAACGGCAGCCGTAAACGACCCACCAGACCAGCAGAACCTTCGGAAGCATCACACCGTACCAGGTACCGCCGCAGCACTAACGCCCCAACATACGGTAGAAGTGTCGTTAAATATCCCAGATAACAGTGATAGACCTAGTAAACGACTTTCTACCGAAATGACAAGCAATGTTCGGGAAAAAATAACCGCACTAAACCAAAATTGTACCCTCGAAAGCAGACAACTTAACCTACCTAATAATAGGCCGCTACAAACAGAAACCCAGAAACAACCAAGCAAAAATAATAGATAGAACGGAGCAGATGTATGTCAGTTTTACGTGTTTATTGAAAGTATGGATAAAAAATGTCGGCATGCTCCCCCATACCTATCCAAAAACCCCCCCCACCCCTCATTCCACCCACCCCCCACTCGTAAGTCCAATATGCTATACACAGAGTTCAAAAGGAGTAACCGAACGTAAGCCGAGACGCGCGATGATCGAAGTCTGAGATGAGATGCACTGAGAGATGGTAACGATACTGAATAGCAGTGAACACAGCACTGTGTTAAATGGGACCGCGCGACTGTATTTATATTAGACCAGTCGCTTCTTGTTGACCGTGGCGGAAACCCTGCTATGCGGTGGCGCTAGTTGGCCTGTTGTTAGCGCCGTCTATCGGTTGTCCACCTCCATTTCTTCTTCCGGGCATGTGACGGTGTCAGGCCGGGATACCAGAAAAGTAATTTTTCGAAAATCAACTCCTAAATGGCAAAATTATGACCAATCAAGGTCACGGGTAAGCGATAGTTCAGAGTCAAGCTGCTAGGCTTCGCTGGCGTCGATAAGGAGTGATCGCATTGCCGACAGATAGCAGCACCGCATATCACAAACATATTGATAAACAGTGTGTGATTCCTAGTGTAAAGCGCTTTTCGTATATTTTCGATTCTGTTATGGAAAAATTTCTTCATTTCAAATTGTTTCGTAAGACGTTGTAAGTGTTTTACTGTGTAACTGTTTCAGTTGAAAAATAAACAATTGCTACAAATAAGCCGGTTCTTCTTTCATCCTACTACAAGCTGCCAACTTCTCTGTTCATGGAATATAATTCGCGAAATTTTTGTACCGGCCTCCCAGTCATCTTTGTTGTTAGTAAATCATAAAAAGTATTCTCTCTTTTATCTCAGCGCATTAAATGTTCTTAAAGTGCTGCGTGAATCACGAAAGATGCTGATAATTTAAGAATTAACCACAAAACTGCCCTGCACGTTAAAAAAATTAATAAAAAATAAGATAAAGGAATATTCAGCAGGGGAATATTTTGACGGTACTAAGATTGTGAACTAGAGATGGGTCGTTTGCGAGTGAACCAGTTCTTTAGAACAGTTCTTTTGAAAGAGCGAGTGAGCTGTCGCTCACTAAAAGTGAACGGTAGTTCTTCTTGGAGGCCGTAATGACGGTAGGGTGTCGGTTTCGGCTTTGCCACCCTCGCCCGACCCACGTTTTTTCTCTGTTCCACGCTGTTCATTATTTATCCATCCGCTTTGAAATAATAAGAAATCCCGAAGATCGAGAAGAGCTAGTTCGTTCGCGACGTTCTCTGATTCCAGCGCTCAGCACAGCGTGGAGCAGTGCCACTGGGGAGCTAGAGCTTTCGAATCTGAATTCCCGCTCCGCAAAAGCTGAACAAAATTGCACTGAAAATAGAAGTAGACTGCTAAATGGCAAAAAAAAAGTAAAATTTTATTTGTGAACAGTAATCTTCATTTCATTTAAAGTAAAAAGTTCTATAAAATTGATTGTTCTTTGTGTTTGTAAATAAATTAATGTAAAACTTACTATGCTCAAACATCATTTACGATTATTAACTTTGCTTTAAGTAGATTTTTAAATAATTTTATGGATGTAATCGTAGACCTAATACTACTAGTAATGATAAAGTTATAGGGTGAGTGGTAACGCTCTGGTTTCGCATCAGGGAAGAGGCGGGTTCGAATCCCGTTCCGGCCATCATACTTTGGATTCCTATGGTTTCCCCCAAACACTCCAGGTAAATGCTGGGATGATTCCTTTAAAAGGTCATGGCCCAAATTCTTTCCGTTCCTTGCCACCAGTCCTTTCCAGCCTCTAAGTGCCTGACGTTAACGAAGCGTATTGCCATAAGACAAATAATAATAATAATAATAATAATAATGGGCTGGTAGTAATTATTGTTAGTCGAGTTAATGCCAGCTGCGACCATGACAACCTTTTTTTCTGTCATTTTTTACTGGAGTCTTTAATATATCGTTTGCAATGACATTAAAAATATTAGTTGTTTAAGAAAAAAAATTAGGTCTCACTATTTAAGTAGGATCGATTCCCCAATCGGTAGAGTGATTCTGGGAACTCTACGTAAACCGAAATCTTGGTGGCAGGACCGTGAGTTTAAAATGGTTACTACCAAACTTCGCTTCAAATCGTTACCAGTCATCAACAGCATTCGGATTTTCATTCCTTTATTTGGTTTGCAAGTGAAGCTCTTAATTTTTTGTGATAATAGAACGATGAAAACTCCATGGAAGGCGTAACTCAGTATTTTAACTGAGATTTGCTAGGAAATGTTTTGATACAATTTCAAAATCGTCTGCATATCGTTTGTTGTTGTTGTTGCTTTAGGACGCGCCGAAATCGGGGTCATTAGTGCCCTAGCATTTGTTGAATGTAATGCAATTCATACATGCTTATATCTGTAGATTTTCTTATACCGATTCCTGTGTATGGTGATGTAACGTTAAATCCAAATTTAGAAGCCGAATTCATTTCATGGCCATGGAATTTGTAAAACTTTTAAACTTATCAGAAAAATCAACAAGAAAATGTTTGTAATATCAGTTATTATCTGTTTTACATTTATTAGATACATTGAAAGAAGTACCAGCCATGTTCTCAATTATCTGATATCTTCCTCTACTATTCCCTACACTAAAACGTTAACCAATCCCACATATCTTAAAATATAAGCCGCAATTCAATCTCTTCTATTTGTGACACTCTTCTTTACAAAATATGATCACTTCATATCTGATCCGTACACTAAATTTTCAACATCCTTCTATAACACCCCATTTCAAATTCTCAGTTTTCCTTGTTTCTGGTGTACTTGAAATACAAGCCACAATTTCGTAATGTGCTGTGATTCATACACAGTTTTTGAAAATTCTCCCCGAGTTCTAAACTGAATGTTTTCTCTTTATCAAGAAGGCCCTTTAGGCTGGTACTATTCCACTTTTGATATCCTTTTTTTTCTGGAATTGGTTTCCATTCCACTTCGTAAATAACTGCTATCTTTTATTTCCTCTATTATACTTGACCATATTTTAAAATCTAATCTACTGCCAAAAGTAAGGATACTGAGAAGTTACTGAACCGCAGGAACAAGATACTGAGAGAGGAATTGGCAGTAAAATGTGAATCAAATGAGGGAAAATGTCACGAAATAACAACATCTGACACATATGGTTTTTTTTAATTTCTTAAAAAAAAGTGCATTTTTAAGAACAAATGTAAAGTGTCTACGGACGATGTAAATTGTACCCAAATGAAAAGCATAAAACGTTTCATAGATCAAAATGTGATAGAAAATAGCAGACAGTGCAGTGGTCCTGAAGATTCAATATGCGAACATTCCAGTAAGCCGGCTTTCCGCATATCTCAGTTCCCTCGTTCTCCTTCCACACAATAGGCAAGCGGTCTCCATTGTATATCTTTCTCTCAGATTGGCGGTAAATCTGGGACTCTCCCATTGACCACATGGTCATCATATTTTCTCAACGTACAAAAAAAAATAACCAATCACAATGTTTCTTAAATAACAAAACAATTGTGAGTGATACAAGTGACTGAAATCTTTCTTACAAAATGCTCGCTTTTAAGATATTCAAGTTGGTGAAACAGAAATATATAATACTTAGAAGAAATATGATTTTATTTATCATATGACCTTCAGTTTGTATGGTGTCTTCGTTTTTGCCTATAAACAAATCGACGACTAATTTTTGGATAAGTTTGCGGTTCAGTGAAATGGCTGCGTTCTTCAGAACACTTAGACTATAAAAGTTTGCTGATATCAGGGTTCGAAAAAAAAAAATCACTGCCTTTCCTCCCTTACGAAAGTTACAATACCGCGTGATGTTGTGTAATGAGTAAAGTCTACCTGTATGGACAGGTAAAATAGATTTCAAAGTGTTTAATGTAAAAAACTCTAGAGACACAACGAAGGTTTTTTGTTTCGTCCACAGTCAATTTTACATCATTTTGAAATGACAAAAATTATAAAATGCCATCATATAATTTATTTGCTTAATTTATCACATGTATTGGCGTGCATCAAGTTACAGTTACCATCACATAGTTAACTATTATCTGCGGTTAACCTGTTTTATTTATCCATTAATCCTACAGGTTATAGGGATTTCTTTTTTGTGGAATCCGGACCACGGAAGCTGAAGTGTTCAGCTGTACTTTTCATACACAAAACAAGCTTTGCCAGAGAAAAAAGTCGGATTAAAGCTTTTTGAAAATCTTACCTGAGACCTAGATTCGAATAGAGGACCTTTGGATCTCTAGTCAGATGGTGTAACCACTGATTCAGCAGACCGCTACATGTTCTCGGTGATAACAATAATTGCTTGTGTTCACTTGTTGTGAAAATTTTCTTCCAAATTTTAACTTCTAATGATCACATTGCTATCAAACGTACTTTTTCCCCTAAAAAAGTTCAAGTCATATCTTGTGATTTCAGCAGAGGAAAAAAACTGAAAATAAACTGATGTTAAATAGAAACCCATGTATCAAAATGTAGTTTCTGTCACATCAAATGAAATTTTATCAAAGGTGACAAATCGTTATCATTAAAGGAATCAGATTTTTTTATTTTCTTTCATTAATACAGGAGAATGACTGAATTAATATCTCTAGAGGATGATTAAGTGAAGAAATGATTCCTGATCAATTCATACGTCAACCTTGACTTGAATCCTTACATTTTCCTCTATCAATAATATAGAAAAAAGAATCATCAGATTCCAACGATTCGATCATTCTTTGTTAGGTCAGAATATAATAAAACTTTGTTGGGACATGAAAACAATTTGACATAAAGGAAATTAAAAGAAGTGAATTCTGTTTTCAGGTCAAGTTATTGTAACATTATCGTTTAATTATACTGTGACCCTACCAAGAATTGAGCAGACTGGAGGGAATACTGGAAAACGTTAAATGTTTAATGCACAGGTAAGGAAGAAGAGGAAAATATATTACGCCTCGTCGACGGTTAAGGTTATTAGAGGCGGGATGGGACTGGGGACAAGGAACGGGAAGGAATTCGGCCTTGAATATCGTGGAAGCACATACCGAGCGGACGTGTGTATTTAAATTACAAATAAATATAGATAATTGTTAGTTTTTGTTATACTATAATTTCAAACTCGAAATACTAATACATTCTACTACTTTAAGTGTTAGTGAGTGGTTTTATTAGAGCAAAAAAAAAGTTATTTGTGATTTAGTGTTGTGATCTATTTGGTGTTTATTTTCTGGGTTTGTTTCCTTTTTTTAACGCTAGGATTAAGTTCAGATTATTGTTATAGAAAGTTAATATCGTTTACATAAGTTTTTGGTATTCGTATTATCAGTGATCTTTTCCATAGGCCTTGTTAAATCCGTTAATAGTAGATACAGTGTTCCGTGGCTTTTGTTTCCATCCGTGTGTAACGTCCAGTATCAATATTCATGTTATAGCATAACATAATTTCATAGTAAGTTTGTTTTGACTGCATTAGTTTTGTTTTTCAGTAAATTGTGAAGTTATTAAGTGACAGTGAACAGTTTTTTTTAATAGAAAATCAGTACAGTGTAAACAACTTTTATTTGTTTACATTTGAAGTTAGGTCAGAATCAGAGTTCTAGGGTGTCAAATTTCATTCTAATTGTTTAAAAAGTTCTTTTGGTATCATATATCATTTGTTTGTTTTTGTAGTAAGTCTTGTAGTTGATAATAGTTGATAAGTGTTTTAATTCTCATTTCGGAAAAGTTTCGAGTGATATACATAGTATTTGTTTAGCATTTTTCTTAGAATCCTACTTTTCTCTGGCAACTGAAACACAAGTAGTTAATTAAAAGTAAACGTTTTAAAGTTTTTTTTCTCCTAAGTTCTTAAGTTTTTTAAAGTAGTTTAAAAAGTAAACGTTTTAAAGGTTTTACTGTTCAAAGTTATTAAGTTTTTCTGAAAGAATTATAATGGATACTAAGTGCTGAATTTGCCGAAAACCAGTAAGAGAAGGAGTGACGTGCCGGGACTGGGGGCGCTGGTTTCACTGGAGTGCAGCGATGTTACTAACAGTGACTCTTGTGTCAGTATTGCCTGGAACTGTCACTCCTGCAGAATTAAGGATCAGGTGCAGCGGATTCTGAAGCTCCAGTCAGATCTGACATCTGCAGAGAGGGATTTAAAGGTACTAAAGGCAGAAAACTCTGTTCTTAGGCTTAGGCAGAACAGTAAGTGGAGGGAAGTCAGCTCTGGCAGGAGAGGTTGGATACGCTGTCTGTCTGATGGTTTCCAGCAAGAGACATCCAACGTGTTTCAGCCATTGGAGGATCTAGATGGTGACTTTGAGGTCCGTCAAGTTGGACTGAACAATCTGGGATCTGGTAAAGTAAAAGGGAGAACTTTTCAGGGGGTATCTAAATGTAGGAAGGTATTGTTACTTGGAAGCAGTCTTGGTAACGGAATGAGTGAGATGGTTCAGTCTGACTTGGGGCCAGATTATGAAGTCTGCAGCATTTTCAAACCAAATGCAGATCTTGGAAGTGTTGTAGCATATCTGGAAGACTAAGGGAAAGATTTCTCAAAGGAGGATTATATTGTAATTGTAAGGGAACCAGGAAATAGTCTTGGTAAGGACCTCAATTATTCAATCGATGAAGACATTTTCAGGAACACACGTCAGACGAATGTGGGATTTGTGGGTTTACTTGAGCGTTATGATAAACGCTGGTTGTGGCATAACATTAGGCATACAAATGCATCGTTGGAAAGGGTTCTCTGCCAGCCAGCAAATTCACACATTGGTTTGATAGATGTGGCTTGCATTGGTAGGGACAGTTATTCTCGCCATGGACTCCATCTGAATTTCAGAGTTAAAAGGAAGCTTTCTCTTCTTATTGCCGATGGGATTAGGGGATGTCAGGTGTGTGAAAGAGGTATTCCTGTGTTAAGTCGCGGCCTTTTTTAGGGTAAATAAAATAAATGTATTAAGATGTCTAAAAGAAATTAACGTCTCTCCTGATCAAAATTTATTGAAATTAGAAATTCCATCTAACAAACCAGTATGTACTAATAAAGTAAACAATTTAAAATCGTAGAATCAAAGTGTTGAGACCACTATTCTCCATCAAAATATAAGGGGAATATTTAGTAAAACTGATGACATTACCTTATGCTTAGAAGAGATTAAAAATTCCAGAGATTTCAATATAGATATTTTGATCTGAACATCATTTGTCTTACACAGGAACATCTCAGCTGTCCATCCCAAATTATAAACTAAGTTCTCATTTCTTCAGATTATTATTATTCTCGTGTCAAAAACATCACAATACACAGTTAAATACATTTTGTAAATCAACAACTTTAAACACACTTGGCCCAGTACTTCGCAACCTCAATCGCATTGTGTGTTGCTTGAAACAGGTCTTCGTTGTTGCAGGATGATGGGCACATAGGGCACTCAAGCATATGGTTCATAGTTTGGTCTTCTCCGCATTCAATTTCTTCAGATGTAAAATGGAGAAAGGGGGAGTTGTAATTTTTGTTAAAAATAATATTCACTGCAACAGTGTAGGTGTAAGTAAGTACTGTACAGAACAACACTTTGAATGCTGTGTTACTAAACTAGAATATGGTAAGAGAGGGCTCATAGTAATAGCAATTTAATGGTTTAAATTATATATGGACAGTTGAACGCAAAAGTTTCCATTTTTTATTCTAAAATAAGTAAAGATGCTTAATCAGACTGGGAAAAAATAAAATATGGAATTCTACAAGGTTCTGTTCTAGGACCCCTCCTCTTTTTGTTTTACATCAATGACCTTCCTGGAATCGGATCTGACAAAGTTAAGATGACACTGACGTGACTTTGAGAAAAACACCCTACAGCAATCTAGAATTTAATGTACTTAGTGAAGTAGCAAATTGGTTTAAGGTAAATTCATTAAAACTAAATTTTGAAAAAACACATTATGTTAGGTTTAAAATAAAAAATTATGCACAGCCAGATTTACAAGTAACCTATAAAAATTACAATATTAGAAACAAAGAGTATAAATTTCCTTGGTATTAAACTACTGAAGAAGCTAGGTAGTGCTACCTTTGCAATACGAAAACTTTCTTTAACAGGAGATCTATAATTAACGACACAGGTGTACTAATATTTTCATCAGTGATGTCATATGGTATAATTTTTTGGGGAAACTCTTCACAAAGTAAAAAAGTTTTCATCGCACAGAAAAGAGCTATTAGGGTGTTGTGTAGGGCAAAACCAAGAACTTCTTGGAGACATCTTTTTTAAAAACTCAATATTCTTACAACGACTTCTCAGTATATATAAATATATATTCTCTCATGTGCTTTTTCATAAATCATTTTAACCTGCTTACTTCTAATTCACAATTTCAATACAAGAAACAGAATAACTTGCACAAAACACAAACATCTCTGTTATTAGTGCAAAGTGGAGTTAATTATTCTGGTATTCATCTCTTTAATAAACTTCCGAAGAGTATAAATCAGTATGCGGATAATAAATGTATACTTAAAGAAAAACTGAGAGATTATATTATTAGCAACTCCTTCTACGCCATTCAAGAATTTTAACAAAATAATTAATTGTATTAAAAAATTCACGAATCGAGCGACTCTCTTCTGTACTTTCTCTAACGTGCCTTGCGATACTGATCCCAAATTCCACAACAATAATCCAAATGCGGACGCACTAGTGTTTTTTACCCTATTTCCTTTTGTATGAGTATTACAACTTCTCAAAACACGACCTATGAATCGTAGTTTAGAACTAGTTTTGCCTAAGACGGAAGTTATGTGCAAGTCCCATTTCATTTTCTTTGTACTGTTGCGCCTAGATACTTCAGGGAATCCACCGTGTCAACAACTGAATTGTTAACTTTGTACTCGTGAGAAAACAGGGTCTTTTTATTACTTATTTTCATTGCCTTGCACTTTTTGCAGTTAAGTGTAAGCTGCCATTCATGGCACCATTCAGAAATCAGATCGCGCTGAATTTCCAAACAATTGTCATAGCACCTCAGTTCCCTGTAGATAAGTGCATCATCAGCAAAGAATCGCATCCTGCAATTAACGTTGCCACCGAGATCGTGTTTGAAATTTAGGAAAAGAAGTGGTCCTATTACACTTCCTTGAGGAACGCCTGAAGTAACATCTTGCTTAGAAGAGGGTTCCCCGTCAACAATGACATACTGTGACCCACCAGTTAGAAAATCGCGTATCCATTCGCAAATCTGATCCGATATACCGTATGCTTGAATCTTCCCTAAAAGTCGTTTGTGTGGTACAGAGTCAAAAGGTTTCTGAAAACCCAAGAAAACTGCATCAACTTGAGATCCTGCATCGATAATTTTCATTACATTACGCCATGCGATAAAAAGGGCCAGTTGAAATAGAATTTCTTATTAATTGATGTATTTACAATATTTATATACCATCTTTTTCATTCCAAAAAGGAATGAACACAAAAAAATTTCGTGATAATTAATGTTGTGCATATTTATGTATGCAGAAACTAAGTCAATAACAGTGCAAGACTGATTTTATTTCAGCTGATTGATGTGGGGCTGAAAAATATATTTTTTTTCATGTTTATGAAATGTGTTTATACATAGTTGCGTGTGTTTGATAAATTGTTGACATGGCAAAATGTTTTTCGCTGGTGTTTATGATGTGTGATATCTCATTGTTGTTCATATTGTGATTAATTTGTGTTTTCGGTTTTTGTGTTGAAGTGGTGATTTCAATTTTTTTCTGTGGTTTTTTGTTGATAATGTATGACATCTACTTGAAATGTTCACATTACGCTTAAATTTTGTTTTCCGTGATTGTGTTGATGTGGTGATTTCGGATTTTTTCATTGGTATCTTGGTTCGGGGTATCACTATCTAGAAGAATATAAAGTTAATTTTATAATATTATTTTGAAGAGGGATGTATGATTTTGGTATCTGGGGGAATTTATGGTCATTGTTTAATTCGCCTGATATTAGTAAAAGGTATTATAAAATTTTTGTGTTCTTAAATTAGTGTATATTATTCCTATGCTAGGTTAAATAGTAAAAACAATATAAACAATACAGGGTGCCAAAATCAACACTAAGGTGGCGTTAAAATGTACGGAGAAGGTAGTTTAAATTTGGAAGTTACATTGGGAGTATGTGAAGATACAATAAGAGTAGGTTTAAGTGAAGAAAGCGAAGATTAAATCGTGCAATTTTGCACTGCGCCTACAAAGTTTCAGAGGAAATAAATTTCAAAACCATGATGGTAAAATTTGTAAACAATACAACACAACATCCAGGGCTGATAACACTGCAAGACAAAGAAACACAAAATACACTAGTCGCACCAGTCAGAGATGGGACACCACAACAATTTGGTGGAGATTTTTCACCGGTACATATCATTTCAGCAATTCAATCACTGTTTGAAAAACTAACAAAAATACAAAATCTGGAACAACAAAACAAAACCAGAATTGATCAGCACGGAAATAAATAAAAAAAAAAAATAAGCGAACGGCAACAACAAAACTTTGACATGAGGATGTTGCACAACAATTTAAACAAACTCACTGACAACCCGGACCCAAAACAGACGTAGCAATTCAAGAACACAGTCAGAAAATAAGATGGAGGCCAAAGGATCAAAATGTCCAAACAGGTATTTATGGGTAACATTCTCTATCCACAGAAGAGAACATAAAAGATTGCATCATAAAGTCCGTAAGCAGAAATCAGTAATAGGTGCCGACTATTGGCCGAACCAGATTGCGATCATCTCACTCGGTTCATGTTGTGCAGATGGTTGGGGATATCACTCCTTGTTGAAGCTTTAAGCGCAGTTAGAAATGAATACAATGTGAAGAAAACCAATTGAGTTATTTCGTCAGAAACTAACTAGTATAGTGCTATTACGTTAGAAAAGATCTTTTACACCGCGGAAATTGGTAATCTGTAAGTGACACCTGAGTTGTTGGCATCCCGCGCAGACGGCCTACCTCTAACACACCATATTTCAACGATGTTTTTTTCTTCGTTTTTTGCGTAAGTTTAACGTGGCCAAAACTCACTGACAACATATGTTCTAGCCAAAGCAAGGAGAAAGTCAACATGCATGAAAAACAAAGCATTACGGACGGCTGAAAAGGTTACACGGTTAATTCCCTGGGTCACATTGAACTGGCGAGTTTTTAGATTGTGTAACATCTAGCTAATAAGTTTTCTTTGTGTTTGTTTGGATCCCTTGTATCTATAGATGTACCTTGTGCACAAAGAATTTTATTCTCATATTTTTTTCCCATAGATAACTGTTAATTAATTAAACTTATAACCAAGTTTACTGTAAAAAGCAAAGTATTCCATCCATCACTCTCCTACAAATATTATTCAGTTATATTTTAAGTGATTTTGATCAATTTTCACTTGATTCATCCAAATTTTTAATTTGCATATGACGGTGAATAATGTGATATGATAAGTAATGGGTAATTAAGTCATTCATAATGAAATTATGGTAATAATTCCTTAATATAGTACGAGTGGTGTAAATAATTGGCTGTTTTAAGAATATGAGGGATATTTTACATTTGTGAATCAATTCCATGGTATGGGTGTTATTATTATTTTCCAGAAAAGAAAGGACGTATTATGAATTTTTTAGATTCTTCCATTTTATTTTCGATTTTTTTAAATAGTTAGGCTACTTTTATGAAAACTAGCAAAAATTAGGAATTATTGTCATATCACTATGACCTGGATTCCCATTCTTTATCCATCCCTAAGATAATTAAATTTGTGCGTAATAAACAAAAATTATTCATTTATCGTGCAATTTATGCGTATGTGTGTAGTATTTTGTTCTGTGAAACTGCGACAGATTTCTATAGCTGACAGTTTAATTAAGGACATTCATATGTTTTTGTTGTGCTGAACGTGTTTTTGACATATTGGGATTATTTACTCTGTCGAAAGAAATGTCGAAAGCTTGTGAATTTATTATAATTTGATCTAAGAATATTGCCATTTAGTTACATGTACTTTTGCGCTGTTTTTAATAGTAACCGATTGTTTACACTATTATGTAGGGTACCATCTCGGCAATCGCCTGGAGTGATTTGAGGAAACCACTGAAAACGAAAATCTAGATGAAGCGAGGTACGGGTGTCACAGCTCACCCACCATGTTCCGTGAAGTTTACAAGAACTCGCACAATAATTTTAGGCTGTTCCATTAAAGTAGTACTTGATTTGGTTTAAGTAATCTAATAAAGAGACAACATTAAAAAAATAAGGGGTAATCATTTAAAACTATTGTATGACTGTGGAAAATACACTGCTGTTTGTGAAAATTGCAAGATCCACAAGGGGACGTGATATTACAATAAAAGTTATTCCACATGGACATAGAAATACAAAAATGATTATAATTACAGAGCTTTACATGCACTTCAGTACGGAGTGAAGCCGACATGTGTTGCGATTAAAGCATCTGTACAACAAAGCATCGAATCAAAGAGAGTCTGGATATGCTGCTGGGAACAAACTACCTCCCGAGGTATCCACCATGCATTGTGAAGGTGGGATCGCGCACCAAACCATCCCTACTGGCGTTTGTCCGCTAAGCCGACTGCCCGATTGTGCTCGCCACGGTATCGTTCCTTTTAAGGCGGGTACACATCAGTACGAGGCAACATTCGAACGCGACCGAGGCGAGGCGAGGCGGAATGTATGTACACTTTGGTATCACGAACGCAGTTCGCCGAGGCATCGAACGAAACAGGTATCCGTGCATCCGTTTTTTCCGACGAGTTGGCAGAGTTAAGTTACAGAGTGGATATGGACCGCGGTGACAATTTAGCTGTGGCTAGAGAGATTGCTAGATTAATTAAAGAGGTGATAGACAGCTAGAATTTATTGGAATGGAATGCTCACTAGTGGTAAATTATTTTTAATCAGTATGTTGGAAGAAGAAGGCAGTAGCTTTTCAAAAAATGTCATCCACTGTATATAATTTCACTAAAGTCGATTCGGAAGAAAATTTCTAAGAATGGTACAAATTTGACAGCTGATCTTACAGTAATCCTGGAAGTCTTAAAATATGCGGGAGGAAGTAGAGAAGAAAAGGTTATTAATTATACTAACGAACTCTCGTTCAGCAGTAATGATACTGAAGAACCACATAGCCCGGCGTCACAACAACCAACTAGTCTATGATATAATGAAAGAAGTAGATAAGCTACAAAGCAGGGAGAAAGAAGTAACATTAGTATGGGTTAAAGGCCACTGTGGTATGCGAGGAAACGTAACGGCAGACAACCTAGCCAAGAAAGCTATCACGGACGGAGTAAGATGCCCGCACAAGATACCTGCGTCGAACCACCTGAAAAAATTCAAAGAAGCACTGAGATCTAGAAGAATAGTGGGCACGTACAGCTGAGTACAAAGGAATTCATTACAGGGAAATCCACCCGCATATACCTAAATCACATAGGCATAAAAAATGAAGGGTAACCAGAAAATTTTATTTAACAATTATGCACCTGAAAGCCAACCATGGAACCTTCAAGAAACACACCGCATTGGAGCCCAAGAGACGCCATATTGTGAGTGTGGAGAGGTAGAGGACACCAACCATATGTTTTTAGGATGCCCGATGAGAAGAGCAGCAACAGAGAAGCTTCTCAAGAAACTACGCGACCTGGGTTACGTGGGCCCAACCAGGGTCACCACACTATGGGAATTACAATATAGATATGTTTCTGAGGTTATGCTGTATATTGTTCTTTCTTTTATTAATTTTAATATGGGACAAGGAAATTGGTTTGTGTAGTTATATATATATATGTGTAATTTTATATGTGAATCTTGTCAAAGGGAGTACGATATGGCACCTGTTATATGTATTCATACTCTGTAATTGTATATGTCATGTTTCAAATTTAACTCTGCTTAGTATTAGTACTATATCTGCAAATCCACAATGCAAAAATGTATACATAGGTTGGCTGTATGGTCAGGAAACCCAAAACCAATTAGAAAAAAAGGTACAAATTTTCGAGAAGCAGTAACCGCTGAAGAAAGGTTAGCCGTAACACAGAGATACTTGGTAACTGGGATTCATTTATTAGTTTACAATATATTTTCAACGTATCGAAGCAGCTGATTTCAATAATTATACCAGAAGTAAGCAGATCTATATAAATATTTTACAATGGTAAAAATGTAGAACAATGCCGTTTCTCGTTGGAAGTGTTGTAGTTTCCAGAAGAGTGCTAGACATTCTGTGACAC
The DNA here is from genome assembly GCA_031002005.1 of Vandiemenella viatica. NCBI lineage: Eukaryota > Metazoa > Arthropoda > Insecta > Orthoptera > Morabidae > Vandiemenella > Vandiemenella viatica. The sequence continues at coordinate 123,526,530 of CM061921.1, read as the reverse complement.
TGCAATTAGTGATTCGTTGTTAAGTTCCATATTTTGAGAAGACGAATGTTGTGTTTCGTCGTAATATATCAATGTTTTAATTTTAAAAAAAGTCTGTATTTTCTCCAATATTTCGAGCCAAGCATCCTCCTTTTTATCGCATTATGATAAAGTTTATCGTCCTTCTTCCACAATATGGGTCATCTTGCATAATCTTTAATAAAAGAGAGCACCTTTTAGTTGTCCCACCTCATGATTAAAGTAAAACAAAACGAAACAATTACGAAAAACTCCTTAACTAAAATATAATGGCTTTATTTAATTCCAACGAACAGTGTGTTTAAACGATGATAGAGTGCCTACGTGGCAGCGTGAACGAGGGAGGCAGACGCACGACTGCAAGTATCCGTCTACATAGCATGCGGCGCACCCGCGAATTCTCTTTGAAGTACCGACTCGGGACGGATGGTGTTCGTACCGCCTCGGTCGTTCGGCAGCTGTTTGCCGCGCCTCAGCTACACGTACACGCAGGTACGCTCGCCTAGCCTCTGTCTGGTGTGTACGGTGACCGATATAAGCGCTCAGGTGACATAAGCGCTCAAGGGTCGCCTTCCTGGAAGGACGGTCTGTAATCCCCTACCTTCCTGGAATGACGGTGTCGCCAGAAGAAACGCACAGTGAAGCCCTGATGGCCTCTAAGGCTACGTGAGCACTTGGGATTTATTGCCGGGCGATTAAAGACCAATTTTTCAAGCAACACAAATATCAAAAACTGATTTGAGAGATTCAAAAATTGCCAATCTGCCATGTAAATACGGAATAAATTGTATTTATTTACTATTTTTAGTTCAGAGTATTCAAAAATATCGACCCATCACCGTTTAGCAGTAAAATAGCTAACAGCTAATCAGTAGCTGGTAATACAATATTTATTTATTTCGTTTAAGTAACTTTTGACCAGTAACAAGATATGCTCAGTATAGTTATTTTTAAGTATATTTTTTGAAGCTAACTACATAGAGACGATTCATATCTCGACAATGCAATCTGTCATCATTTGTTGTGACTAATTAGTCGCAAGTGTGCGCACTAACATTTTTTGCGACCTATTTTTCTATCGCAGCTACAGAAAATCGCTAGACTGCGTCTAGCCTAAAGGGTTCATGAAGTCATACATTTTCCAGTAGTAATTCAGTAAATTTCTAATACTTAATAACTAATTTTAATAACTGATTTCCAACATACTTTTTCCAGGCTTTGGACTGGCTTGGTGACTGAAATGCACGTAGCACACAATCGTTTAAGGTGTGTTTAAAATCAGCTTGAATTAAGCTTCGTCAGTATTTATTTATTTGCATATTTACACTGTCTCTTTATTTACATTATTTTCATTTTTTGTGTGTTAAGAAGGCAGGTCTAGCCCAGCGTTTGTAAGTATGATATCGCTTTCAAACAAGACCTAATATCACCGTTTTCCTCATACTTTTTTTACAGTTTTTTCCAAACATTCATCTAATTTAATATAGGAGTTTTTCCTCTTTTTCCCAGCAAGATTGATCTCCGTTCTCATGTACATACAAGCTGAATTTTGATCTTCACTCTTTAAACCCATTAGCACTTCTTTGATCTTGGGATTTGGTCGCCCGAGAAGATTGTTGATTTTGTTGTTCCAACCTTCGACAACGTTCGTAATGCGGTGACGCCTACCGTAACAAGTCCACAGTTTATGAGGAATTTCTTAATTCTCCAACCATTGTTCAACGAAATAATCAAAAAACTGAGACATTTTCTGATTTTCTGTAGCCTCCGAATATATCTCGAGCCAGCCGTCTAAGATGTCTTCAGTTTTGAGGAATGCTAGCGCAGCACACATCCTAACATGCAGTCTAATTTCTTCATTTTCCCGATACTCACGGGTCAATCCAATTTCCTGCCATTTCCTCCACAGACATTTCTTCATGTGGAAGTAACAACCATTAACTTCAACGGTTGGAAAAACTTCTCCAAGTGTGGATATTGCACTTCCCTCAAAATCAATGTTAATATTTCTTGGCTTCCATTCTGGAACTATATGTAAAATATGGCGAAATAAACTAATATAAGTCGCTTCCTTTTTGTTTGGCAACAGGGAAGACGCTACTGGATACACATTAGTTTCTTCCTTGGAGCTTCCGTAATCAGCATGGATACTATAAATTTGAGCCAAATATTTACTACAACTTTTAAATGTACCATCCATAAAGAAATCTTGCTGTCTCCCTTCCCTTCTGTCCCCAAAGAATTATCATTATCTCTCCTGAGCTGTCATCTGTCAAAAGGAAACTTGAACCATCTTTCATCTGAAGCATATCATTATCTAAGACTACTACTTCGTCTAGGCTCTTCGGTTCCTTTCCGTTCCCACGAGTTTTGCTTCTCTATCGAAATAAGATTCTCTTGACAGTCACCTGGTGGGGCAATTTGGCTACATATTCGTAGCCTTTACTGTGTAAGTCTCCCAGTTCTTCTGTGTAAATTTTAGAAACGGGCGTGTCTTCTTCGCGGGCCTTCTTCTTCGCATGATTCATTCTTTTAGCAACTTCCAAGCGAACTGTGTCCGCTGCTTCGTATGAATGTTCAGTTGCACATAAAACTTCCCAATTTTTCATTTTGAGCGTTCCACGACAACTTTTCGTCCTTTCCTTCTGACACCGCCATACCGTTAGCCCATCTTTATACTTTTGTATTTCCGATACGAATAACCTTCATAATGCAAGGCAGATTTACCCTTATTAGTTGTTAGCACTTCCATGACGACAAACTAGAAATACTTTCACAGTTGATCTGTATAGCACAAGTGGCACTGTATAGCACAAGTGGCACTGCTGCCAATAAACTTCACTGTACCAATGATACGAAAGTAATAAGAGCCTAAACAGATGAGCTGTGCTAGATATTCAGGGAAGAATTTTTCTTGGAATTATCTACTGCAGGTAGGCGAGGGTGGGTGGTTATACCTACCCTCGGTAGAGCGCTTTTGCCACTGAGCGCTTTTGCCATATAACCGGTGTGTACGCGCCCATAGTGTGAGGCGTTGCTGATTGGTCAGTGGCCCGCTTGTCGACGGTGTTACTCTGACGTTGCTGTGTACGGCTCCCTCTTATCCCATTACTGTCACAGCAGTGTGATTTGTACGACAAGCCTATTGCCGGGGATACCAATCATTCTGTCACGTTCGAACTCATTATGACGAGGCATACCGGCGCCTGCTTGCACGTTTCCTTGGCTTAACGATGACCTGTGTCGCACAAATGAGGGAGCTGCTGTGCCTACGTGCACGCCCATATTAGGGTTCCACTGTTCTGCACATCCATTTTGGAAGAAGACAGACCATTCCTTATGAGTGATACAATTTTCATAAACGGTGGTGTAAGTGGTTATTGTAAGAATGTGACGAAAAATTGTTTGTAAATATTGGTCATATGACTGAATTTACGGAATAAGTGTTGCGATTACATGGATTTTATAGAATTTTTTTTAAGGTAACGAATGAATATGATTATGACTGATGTAATTAAATCATGTTTTGAAAGATGGTATGAATAAAGGGAATAACTAAGAATAGCTTCCATTTCATAAAATGTTGTATAATGGACATATATGTCAACTGTGTGTATGAAAGCGCAGTAGATAACTTAAAATAATACTATGGATTTAATTCAACTCTACCTTCCACTAAAATTTCTATGCGATTACTATAGATACCAGTATGGGGTAACCCCCTTTACTATCAGTTAACAAGTTTAATTTAATTTTAAATATATATGGTAAAAGATGAAGGATTATTCGATCAAAACTATCACAGTATGATTAAATCACGATGCAAATAGTTGTGCATATAGTAATCGAGTGCTGTGGAAATCAATACTTGTTTTTATTACTTAATATTTCTTTTAAAACTATTTTCAAGTGCACCAGTGATGGATGCCGAATTTAGGCTCACTTTTAATAATTAGAAAATATATATTATGTGTGAAGTTGTATTTAGAAAGTTTTGAATTAACTGTATTCATTTTAAAGTTATTGCGTGTGCCTTGCTAAAATCATAATGTTTGAAAACAGTGCATTGATGCTAATCTTCAAGTAATTATTATTCAAGAACCTCGTCGCTGAGATATTTTAGAAGACCAACCAAGTAATAGTATTTAATTAATACAATAATTGAAACAACAAGTGAAAGTGCATATGTTAAAAATAAATTTCATAGAAATTTCCCTGTTTTTAGAAAATTAGTGAAGGAAATGTTGTCAAGGAATGATTTATAAGGTGGAAACGGTAGTACCAGATCAAGAAGCTTCAAATGGAGGGAATAATGGAAATCTACGTACACAAATTTCTGATAATTTGAACAGTAATATTAGTGAACAAAATATTTTGCAATCATGACAAACTAGTTGGAACCATAAAATTTACATTTCTGGAATAAAGCTGAAAATAATAATGATTTATTTATTCCTTGAAAAAATATTGGAGATTTCAGTTGTTAGTATTAAAAAGAATTAACGCTAATGTTAATTTAATATTTCATTAGAAAAAAACTGCTGGTTAATTATCTGCAAAGGTAAAATGTGTGTGTGTGTGTGGGAGTTGCAGTAACTAGCTGGCCCATTTGTTCCCTGCCATTAACTCAGCCCCGCAGCCTGTTTCAAGCTCTGCTGCTTCCCTGAAGAAATACGACTCAAGTTGCGTTCTTTATAGATCAGCTACTCACATATCTCTTCTTTGCAGCGTTTTATATCCACCAACGTTTTGTAAACAATGCTGCCGCATTTCGTTTCGTTAAACGATGGCTTTTAAAATCACAAATTACACTCAACAATGAAGTCTCTTCAATTTATGTTTCATTCAGGGAAGATGAACATTTATCTCCCTCTGAAGAATACTCCGTACCTTCCTAAACGTCAATTCGAAATCGAAAGAAGAGTAATCCATCTTTTTTCTTTACTACATTTCAGAAAATTTTCAACAATAATTGTTTAAGTAACTGTGTTCTCGAATTTTAATGTTTAATTCCTATGCTCTAATGACATTTTTGATTCTCAAAATTGTACAACATGTGCAACACGTACTGAGAAAGATATGCAATAAGCGTTGATATTCTAATCGCTTTGCCAATTAGTTTCTACAGAATGTGGTGCCATGTTACATCTAATATACAGATGTACCGATATCATAATATAGTTACTAGCGTAGGTACGACAAAATTTATTGCAAGACAATAGTATTTATTTTCATAAATAACTTTCGTTCTTATAGGAAAGAACAGCTACATAGATGAATACTGCCGACAACACCCGAATATGTGACACATTTTTCATAAAGAATTTAGATAAATGTGTTATTTCTATTGCTAGTATTGTAATAGGAAATTCTAAATACTAAACAACAGCAAATTTTTTTATTTTAATTCCGCTTTGCCGGAAAAATATAACCAAATTTCTTAAAGAAGCGGAAAACGAGAGTATAGGAATGAAGAAACGTTGGAATAGAAAACAAGGATTAAGAGCCTGGAATGAAGAAATCAAGAGAGTTATTGCAGATAATAAAATGCTTGTATGAGATATTTAGCAACAAAGAAAGTAGAAGAACTTACTGAACATAAGAGGAAAAGAGACACTGTTAAAGGAGAATCTCAGAAAGGCACAGATAACAATGGGACCGCTTCATTAACAATCTAGAAAGAGATTTAACAAGACCATCACCCAGAACATTCAAAATTATTAAAAAGTTAAACAGAGAAGTAAGATGTGACTCAGACATTCAAGTAATAAACAAAGAGACATGGCTAAAATATTTCCAAGAGCTGTGGACCCAAAATCAAACAGACAATGAAACGGAGGAAATACGAGAGTCAGAGACTAACAGCTCAGATGACATTCACTATAAAGAGTTAGAATCAGTGCTGAAAACCTGTAAAAGTAACAGATCTCCCGGCGAGGATGGAATTCATATGGAACTTTTTAAATTCATTGACAGGACATTCAAAGCATCCCAATTCACAAAAAAGGCGAGGTCAAAGATTCCAATAACTAAAGAGGAATAAGCTTGCTCAATACTGTTTATAAAATTTACTCCAGCATCATTAAATCAAAATTGCAAAAATTTGATGAAACACTCCTTGGTGAAGAACAAAATGGGTTTCGGAAGGTTAGATCATATGCAGATGGTTATTTCACACTTAAGATACTAATTGAAAAAAAAAGGAAAGGTAGCACTACTTAAATTCTTCAGTAGTGAAGTGATATGTTCATGCCAACAGAGTTTCTCATCTATTTTAATACCAAGGAATTTTATACTCTTTGTTTCTAGTATTGTGTTATTTTTATAGCTTACTTGTAAATCTGGCTGTGCATAATTTTTTGTTTTAAACCTAATATAATGTGTTTTTTCAAAATTTAATTTCAATGAATTTGCCTTAAACCATTTTGCTATTTCACTAAGTACTTCACTTAGATTAAAAACTAGATTGCTGTTTGGTATTTTTCTCACAGTCAGGTTACTGTCATCCGCAAATAAAATTAACTTTTTCTGTCAGATAAGTTTCCAGGAAGGTCATTGATGTACAAAAAGAAGAGGAGGGGTCCTAGGGCAGAACATTGTGGAATTCCATGTTTTATATTTTCTCCCAGTCCGATGAAGCAGCTTTACTCATTTTAGGATCAAAAATGGAAACGTTTTGCATTCGACTTTCCATGTATGATTTAAACCATTTACCTGCGGTTCCATAAATACCATAGTATTACATTTTCTTCAAAAGTAATTCATGATTTACACAGTCAAATGCTTTTGCAAGATCACAAAATATTCCTACAGGGCTCATTTTATTATTCAGTTCCTCAAATGTGTTATTTAAAAATGAACTCGTATATATCCATGGCTGCTGAGATGCGATTCATTGCGAGACAGAAAGAAATCTGATGAAACCCTTAAAGAACTCAGAGTTAAACCAGTTCTACAAACTGTGCAAACCTAAAGAAATTCTTGGACAGACCATGTACTAAGGATGAAGACAGACCGGATCCCACGAAAAATTATCAAATACCATCCCAGAGGCGGGAGATATGTAGGAAGACCACCAAGAAGATGGATTGACACTGTAAAAGGCCACTAGGCCTGACACTGTATTGGATGAAGAGAAGACTTATATTTCTGGAACAAAATATTCCTAATACGAAAATTAAAAAACCTACATGCTGGACTTAAGGTGGGTCCTCACATCAGTTGACTACCACACCTACGCCAGCTACATTACATCATTCATAACTGGAAAACTATGGGTTCCGACCCCTACACGTATTTGTGAAATATGTTGATTTTCAAAGATCAGTATATACCCTTCGGTCCGACGCCGTGACCTTAGACCACAATATTTTCTATAACGGGGGCTATCTAGACAAATGTCGGAACACGTTTCCGTTTATTTTCGACGGAGCTGCTCTGTACCAAAGATCATCACAACCAATTACGCACACATCTGATCCTCCCTTGTTAGTACTGATGTATTATGCTGGGAAAACTTGGTTTTTCCACACAATACTTCGATGATCTAACTCCGTGGCCATCTTCAGGTGAAATACTGACCAGATTGGAAGACCTGAACTTTATAGCATTCTAAGAGTTCGCATCTAAGTTGAACGCTGAAAATATAGGTACCAATTTTTACTTGTAATTGTGATTTATGTTGTAAGGTAAAGTAATAGTAACAAAATGAAGAAAGAAGGCTAGCCTTGCACTTGTTATTTACGTGATTATTGTTTGCTGGAAGGTAGATGGTGTTAACACAACCATTCACACGGCCGTGAACACCAGTTGTCAAGCGGCTATACTATATACAGAAACAAATTTTAGATCCTAACTATTGTGTGCCTTTAAGAAGAGAAGTATCCTGTAAATCTGAGATAAAACTACTAACACAAACAAAATAAGTGTTTGAAAATGTTGACATCAGTGTTTGGAAGGATAGCTGTGTCTTTAGAGACTGTATCAGTACGCGTTACTAAGATAACTCCACGTAGCAACAGTGAGGCTATATTTTCACTTCATACTGAAGTGTACGCTGTCTCACCCCTGTCTTCCGTTCATTTCAGAGGTGAAATTAAATGAATTACTTTTCTGATCGTACATTCCGGGAAACGTATTTAACCTATATTTACGAGAATTTGACGCAAAAGATAATGTTACTGACTTTACAAACAAAATACCATCTCCAAAAAAATTTTGTAAACGTTTTTAATTACCCAGATGCGTTTTCCCCATTTGGTGTGGTGCAAATTCAGTGGGTTGTAAATGTATTTTTTTTACATGTGTATGATTATACATATTATATAAAAACATACATATTTGCACACTTTATTTACAGATGTGGTGGTCAGGAACAGCAGTTTATGCACTTTTACTGACTAGTGTTCAATATTGCAATAATTCATTCCGTCAAATTTTATTTTACAGCACTTACCTGCTGCTATGCTAAATACAGAAAGATTTTATTTCACCTGCACTGTTATAATTGTGAGTGCAGTGTTGCCAGCATGGTTTCATTTTATTTACTTTATTGTATCTTTGTTTACTTTGTGTTAAATACTCTCTCTGTTCTATTAGCTGTTGCGAATGACTTGGTGTTAGTGCTTATCACGTAGGCGTCTGCTTCCCCTTACCCTGTGTAGTGGTTGGTCTTTGGGCGTTGAATGTGTTTAATAATGTTTTTTCAGTTACTATGTTCTTGTATATCAGACAGTGTTTTTGATCTATTATCAGCTGACATTCCTGGTTGTTAATTTTTAAATCTAATCTAATTTAATTGCGATAGAGCTCATGCTCACGTGGAAATTTCCATGCACATCCATTTTCCCAAAATCCTTTTTCCCATCGAGCGTTATGGGTGAGCGGTTAACGCCTTGGCGTCGCATTCGGAAGGATGTGGGTTCGAATCCCAGTCCGCGCATTCAGATTTGGGTTTTCCATGGTGCCCACTCTCAGTTTATATACTGTTTCAATGCCACATCCCGCTATATTTAGTAATGTTATCTACACCAGTCCCTTTATGCTTTTCAGTGTAGTTCCTTCATAATATCCTCAGAATGAATTACAATTTTTTTTTTTTTTTTTTTTTTTTTTTACTTACGGCTTTACGCCTCGTCGACGTCGAGGTCATTAAATGCGGGATGGGACTGGCGACAAGGAACTGGAAGGAATTCGGCCATGGTGTTTTGAAGGAAGCATCGCGGCATTCGCCTGGAGTAATTTGGGGAAACCATGGAAAACCCAAATCTGGATGCCCGGATGGGGATTCGAAACGCCATCCTCCCGAATGCGAGGCCAGAACGCTTCAAATTATCTAGTCTGCTCACTTCCAACTGTGCGGATATTATTGTTAACGATTTACACCCTCCCATTCCTGAATCATAGTCCCTAATCGTCTCATTAAACTAGTTATTTAAAGTCTCTGCCTTTTTCAAATCCTCAGTAACTTCTTCTGCATCCTAATCTGTAAACCCTCCATCCCCTCAGTTTTCTAATATAGCCATAGAAAGTTCTAGATTTGACTGCAGGTTATCCCCCTCCCCCATAAACAATATTTAGCCATTTTATTTGCCACGATTATTTGCTTCCTCCTTACGACCTTGCTTGCCTCTAAACTGTGTTATGTCTTCTTCCAACCTCCTGACATTAATATTATAGTGTGTAGGTTCTGTACTTTTCTTTGTTTTCTGATTTTGGAATAAATATTTTATCAATTTTCTTTTATTATATTCTTGAACTCTTCTTAATTCGACTCAACTGTTGCTATGCCATCCTTCCATTGGTTGTAATGTTCTTTGAAATATCTTTTATCTGCTAAAGTTCAACACAAAAATCAAATACACAAAGTGGAAAATAATACTAAACCAATTCACAAATTTAACAACTTAAATAGTATTTAACACACTAAAAACATGACTACACTGAAAAACTAATACGGACGCTCACTTAATAAAAACAGACACTAGCTGACAGAAACAGAGAGATTATTTAACAGAAGGTAAAACAAGACACAGTAACATAAACAAAACTTAACAACACAGGTGAAACAAAATCATGTTACGTTTATCATATATGTATAAATAGGAACAGGTAAAGGCTTGTAAATAAATATTCATCTGCAATATAAAAACACCAGTCTTTAAAGTGCTAAAATTGCTGCATGTATAAATAACAACAAGCAAATGCTTGGAAAATAATATTTGACAGAATGCTTGACTGCAACATTAAAATACAGGTGTATAATGGTGCATAAAAAGTTTTTATAGACCGTCATGTGAAGATCGTTACCATATCTGTCTTCTTCTTCTTCTACGGTAGTCAATCCTGGGATAAGTATTCGGCGGTCTTCCATTCAGCTCTCCTCTCTGCCCTCTTCTTCATATCTACATATCACCTACAGCCAACTTCTCCCATTACCTGCTCAATGTATTTTAAATGTGATCTTCCTCGATATCTCTTTCCTGCTACCATTCCCTCAATTATTTTTTTTACTAAACTCTCGTGTTTTAAGATATGTCCAATCAATATGGTCCTCCACGTTTTTATACTCTTCCATATTGAGTTATACTCTCCTGCCTTCTCAAAAATTTGCTTGTGCAATACTGCATTTTATTTAATTCTTGCTTCTTCCAACTTTAGTGTTTTGCTTCCTAGGTAGCAGAATTCTTGCATATCATCTAATGTTTCTACATTAATTTTAATTTTACAGTTTTTATCTTTACCACATACCATGACTTTCGTCTTCGCTTTATTAATTTGTACTCATTCCCCATTGTTTCCTGCATTGTTACGAAAATTTTCTTAAGATCCTTTTCACTTTCTGTTACTATAACAATGTCATCTGTGATTCGAATCATATTTATTAGTTTTCGCTATATCTTTATCCAGCATCAATTTCGTCTCTGACCTTGTCCAGTGAGTCTTGATTATAGGCATTGAAAATTAAGGGAACAGGGCACAGCCTTGTCTGACTCCTTTACGTATTGCTGCTTCGTCTTGTTTATTTCCAATTTTTATTACAACGGTTTTTTTTTTTTTTTTTGTAAAGATTCCATATTAGCCGCCTATCTCTGTATTATATACCTATTTTTCTGAGGATCTCGAACATCCTCCCCTATTTAACATTATCAAATGCTTTTTCAATATCTAAGAAACCTAAATACGTATTTTTACCTTTCTCTATCCTCTTTTCTAATATTAGTGCAAGAATTGCTTCCATTGTACCTCTCCTCTTCCTGAAACCGAATTGGTCTTGTGTTAGAAACTCTTCTACTTGTTTTTACATTCGTTGTGGTACTACATTGGTGGCAATTTTTGATGTATGAGCTACTAAGCTTATTATTCTGTACTGCTCGCATTTTTTAGCACCTAGCTTCTTTGGTAAGGGAATGATTACATTTTTCTCAAAGTATGAAGGGTATTTTTCATTTCTTATAAATATCCTGCTCTAGCTGGAACAATCTTTCTTTCATTACAGGACCACTTTTTTTTCAGGAGTTCCGCTTTCATATTATCGATACTCGGTGCCATATTAGTCTTTAATCTCCCTAGTGCCATTTCAAATTCCTCTCTTAATATACTATATCCTTTATTTTCTTCTTCCATTTCATCCTCTCTTTCTAGAATATTATTTTCATCTAATTTTGTATCCTCGTACAATTTTTTCTGTGTATTGCTTCCAACTTTTCACAATTTTACCATTATCTCTAAGGATGCTACCACTTGCATAGTTTATTGCATTCCCTTTGCTTTATTGCTTACCAAAGAAAGATTTAGCTATTTTATATGCAGATTCCATACTGCCATTCGGTATTTTTTCTTCTATTTCGGAGCAGATACTGTTATAGCATTTTTTTTAAATTTAAATTCTTATATACCCTGGTGATTACACTTGCACACTGATCATATTATTTTATACAACTTTCACTGGAGAAACCGAAAGTGACCACTGGACCCAGCTCCAAAACAATGCAAGCAACAAGGGCCGTGTCGTATAAAGGAGCTCGGAAACTTTGAGACATGCAGCTGTAAGAGGGGTGCAAAGCTTCTCTCGGACAAGCAATATCCAGCGAGGGATTTGATGTCACTAATAATAATAAGATAGACTGGGGAGATGTGTTCCCGACATGAAAAGTAGTTATAAATCAACGCGTAAATGTGCTAGGCCTACTAACGACAGCCAATGTGTTGGGGCAAATGTTGGTCTCTCGTCCTCATCAAACCAAAGGACTGGGCCATGTCGAGTCGCAGTTGGCTCTGAAACCTCGTCCAAGTTAACAGCGTTTTATATTATAAAGTAATAAGTGACTTTTTAATTGCAATTTAACCAGCCGATATTATGTGGGAAGAAGAGGATTCCATTGTCGCATGTGCAGCCTTTATTTTACTACAAGAAGCTGATCAGAAAAAACGACGCTAATGAATGACCTCTCTTTTCGAAAGTAGGCAGATGTGCGGTGTTCACTTTTTTTACTGCGAATTTATCCTGCATAGACGTCATACTGCTAAAAGCAAACCATGTTGATTTATCACTTCATCAGCCCCACTGCCAGTTTTGTATTTGATTTCTTCATTTTGTCTTTCACCGCGAAAAGATGTCATCAAAGATTCCATTTTCTTCTTCTCATCTTGCAAATTAACTTCTAAAAGCTCTCTTATACCCCTCCAAGCGTCTAATCTCTTCAATTTTTTTTTGTATTCGCAGTTCGAGGGGGCCCATAAACAGCCCCATTCAAGATAAAAGTTGATCAATTTTAATGCCGTCTCATTATTCCACTCTATACTCAACACACACACATTAGACAAGGCGAACAACTAAATAGTGAACCAACGTTGGTTTGGCGTCTACACCAGGAGGGTGTACCAAGGCCAACCCAGCGCCAACCCCTTGATGTTACCGCCGGTAGCCCGAATCACAACCAATGGCAACGGATTCGTTGGCTGCGATTTGCTTCCCATACACACTATAAATCTTCCCAACAAAGCGGTTGGTCGCCTTTCGTTGGCCGTGACTTGCCTAGTGTGTACGCACCTCAAGGATCTAACGCTAAGTTTGATTGATAGGCTTGAAATATAAAAAAAGTGAATACGATTTCATTTACCGATTAACTGTGTGCCGTGTATGACTGGGTATGAAACGCTCAGTGGATAACTTATGGTCCAACTTCAATAAGACGAAATCTCTATGCACGTACCAAGCACAATTTAGTGTCATCAATTTTGCACTCATAAAAAGTAATTTACCGAAATAGAGATTCACTCCAGCACTCCAACTTTTAATCTGAAGACTACGAATTTTCAAGTATTCGCCCTAAATTTAACACCGTCGGTATCAAACACAATTATTGTTATACGAGACTGGTTTAAATAATATGTAATTAATTCATTTGGCCGGTAACATAGTTCTGATTTGCTGGGTATTCCTTCTCTGTCATGGCTGGACCAAGGAACATCCTTGTGTGGGTCATACAATTAACCAGAAAATTTAAACCCGCCACAGAACTGTGATCATATCATCAGTGTTCCAGCCAGATTACACAACGCGTGTAAAATAAGGAATTGGGTTAGAAAGTGTCTTTCCTCCTCGTATCTGAGTCATGACGTAAGAGTGTTGTTTGTGTTATGCTGGCTTATTCAAGCCTACTCCTCCGAACGACACCAGGGGTCACGCTCTGGTCTCGCATTCGGGAGGATGGCGGTTAGAATCCCCGTCCGCGCATCCAGATTTGGGTTTTCCCAAATCACTCCAGGCGAATGCCGGGATGCTTCATTCAAAAGGGCATGACCGATTTCCTTCCCGTTCCTTGTCCCCAGTCCAATCCAGCCTCTAATGACCTCTACGTCGACGAGGCGTAAAGCCATAAGTAAACAAAAAAAAAGAAGTTTTTACGTCCTCATACTCCACCTAATTAGTTTCAACACTTTATACAGGGTGTTACAAAAAGGTACGGCCAAACTTTCAGGAAACATTACTCACACACAAACAAAGAAAATATGTTATGTGGACATGTGTCCGGAAATGCTTACTTTCCATGTTAGAGCTCATTTTATTACTTCTCTTCAAATCACATTAAACATGGAATGGAAACACCCAGCAACAGAACGTACCAGCGTGACTTCAAACACTTTGTTACAGGAAATGTTCAAAATGTCCTTCGTTAGCGAGGATACATACATCCACCCTCCGTCGCATGGAATCCCTGATGCGCTGATGCAGCCCTGGAGAATGGCGTATTGTATCACAGCCGTCCACAATACGAGCGGTGAATCGAGGAAGTACAGTACATACTAACGAAAGTAAAATGAGCTCTAACATGGAAAGGAAGCGTTTCCGGACACATGTCCACATAACATATTTTCTTTGTTTGTGTGTGAGGAATGTTTCCTGAAAGTTTGGCCGTACCTTTTTGTAACACCCTGTATATTACAGTATAGAGTTTACCCAACCGATAATAAAAAAATAATAAAACATATTTCTCGCATACTACTTCTGATGCTCAGACAGCAGAAAATGACTTCTATTCGAAATTCCTTACTGAATGTCTTATTCCAAGTTCATTAAGGCCCCTAGAACTGCTAGCACATATGATACTGATTTTGCAATTTTATGCTTCACAGTGAATGCACAAATAACTTTTTTTTTGTTACTTTTACATTACTCTCGGCTGTGTTAGTGACGCAAACCCGGCAACGACTTGGTTGTTTAGGGACGTCATCACAGTATTCCGTTGCCCTAGTAACCCAGTTCTCGGTTAGCGTGACAGGTCAACTAAACTGCTGTGGCGGATCTAATGAAAGAATATTAAGTTCTCTCAACAGCTGGCGAAGCTCAAATCAATCGCGCCAACGGTTTTAGATTTTTCGACACGAGTGGCTGCGCCTGTTACCTCAAAGCTTAATTAGAGCGAAAAATAAAGAGAAACTAAAGGTAGATTGCAAACAAAGGCTCGTTGTGGTGATTAAACTGTCGAGCGACAACCGCGTTTGAACTGTTTCAATTTGTGGATCGATGACAGCTGTCAATCGAGTTGTGACGCGTGTTGTCATCGCGACGATTCTCAGCTGACTCTGCTGTTGGATAGGAGTGACATGGTTATGGACACGACTACTCGATAGAGTTTGCACAGTCCATTGCTAAACTTTATCGAATACTTCATTACTGCATCAATCACGATTAAGTTTACGACATTCCAGATGCCTCTCCACATAAATATTAAATTAAAAAAAAAACAAGAACACCTTCAGTATATTCCATATAGGACCATCCTGAAAAATTGACTTCTCTCTGTCTCACCATAATTTAAATAAAAGATTAACTTTTTCTTTTTAAAAAAATATCAATTTCTGCAATTTCACTGAGTGGAAGTACAGTCGCACACATTTTCATAATGAAGTCAAAATTAATAAATTTTACCTAAATAAAACGTAATAAAATTAGGTGTACAAATTAGGTGTATTTACATCCATTGAAGCGGAATATTCGGTATGAAACACTATTACTTTTTTCACCCTATAAGCTGCAGATCCGGTCAATACCACATAAAAGTTTCTACAATTAATTTGAATTTTGCAATAGAAAAGCTTTATTTTAATTTAATTACAATAGGGGGCACGTTACGGAGGCTGTTGCAATACACACCCACATCTCCCGTTTCCAGGACACACCTACTATTGCCATCTATAAATTTCAACTTTAAATTGTTTTAGCGTTTTTGGTAATTTATTCATTTCTCTTGGTAACTTATTTCAATGCCTGAACCATTTATTTACGAAAGAAAATTTTACCACGCCCTTATGCCTGAAATCGAAAATCAGTTTTCCTTCTTTTTCCGTCAGTTTCAAAATCGTTTTCGTTTAAGTTTCTCCGCTTACTATGGTTATTATTATTCTGTGTTGGACCAACCACTGGATACGAAATTTGTTTACCAGTATTGTGTTTTTTCGATAGTTCTAGCAATTTTCCGAGAGTTAGTTGCTCTCGTTAGCATAGTTCCAATGAACATTTAACGGATTAAATGTTTTCTGGATAACCCTTGGGTGTTTCATGAGCCTTAAACTTGCACTTATTGGGTCAGCTGGAGGTTATCATGAGTCATGCTCTCAGCATTGAAGTTCTGTTTCCCCATCTGTGTCTTTTTTATCATCACTTTTTGCTCGCAGATTTCAACACTCGGGGGATTTCCAAGATCCAGAAATTACTTAATGAAAATAATTGTAAGTTCAGGAATAGTATCGGTCTGTATTTGAAACCAGAAGACCCGTTAACGGAATGCCATAATGTATGTCAAGTATAAAGATAAAATGCAAGTTACAGAGCTAAAGGTTGGTTTTTTCAATTGTGCATTACATTTATGGAAGAATAGAGTAAATAATTGGAGTTGGTACAAGATTCTGTCCAGGGAATAACCATTATGCCTTATACCTTTACAAAAAGATACATAATACTTTTTTATCACAGAAATAAAAAAGAAAATAGATTAAGAGGAAGAAGGTGAGCTTTTAAACACAAATCAACATGGATTCAGATAAGGCCGATGCTGCGAAACAAAACTTGCACTTATAATTCAGAACTTGTACCGTATTATAGGTGAGGAATCCTAGGTTGATTTAGTTCTATTAGATTTTAAAAAATCTTTCGACACTGTGTCTCACAGTAGGTTACTTACAACATTTCGTGATTACGGTATATATAGACCATTATGTGACTGGGTTGCAGACTTTCTGAAGGGCAGAACACAGTGTGTAGTTCTCGACCGTGAGCGTTCATCACTAACCGAGGTGAGGTCCGGGGTTCACCGGGGAAGCGTGATGGGGCCTCTGATGTTTCTCATATACATTAATGATTTGTGCTACATAATAAGGGGAATGAAAAGATAATTGGCCGATGATGCTATTATTTATCGTGAAATCAAAACCCAGGAATACTGCGCTATGTTACAAGACGGTATCATGAAAATAACTGCGTGATGTAAAAACTAGCAGTTGGAGTTAAACGTTAAGAAGTGCCAAGTCATGCGTGTAAGTAAAAAGGTGACACCATTTAGCTTTGAATATACAATTAATGGTACTGTCCTTAGAATGGTAGATTCCGCTAAATACCTAGGGCTAACAATTCGTGATAATTTGTCATGGAATCAGCATATCGAGAATGTAATTGGGAAAGCAAATTGTATGCTCCGACTTATAGGACATAATTTAAAACAATGCACTCCGGATGTTAAATCGATTGTATACAAGTCACTAGTGCGTCGTCACTTAGAATATTGTTGTTCTGTATGGGGTCCCCAACAAAAGGGGTTAGTGGAGGCATTAGAGACTGTCCAAAGAAGAGCCGCCCGATTCGTGACAAGTACATATAGTTGGAGGGAAAGTGTATGTGCAATGTAGAAGAAGTTAGGTTGGGAAGACCTGGAACACCGAAGGTGTTGTTCTCGACAGAAGCTAATTGAAAAATTCACGACTCACGTATTTCGGAATGACAGCAAACAAATATTGCTATCAGCAACATTCATATCTCGGAAGACTGCGAAAATAAGATAAGAGAAATCAGGGACAGAACCGATTCATTTCTGTACTAATTTTTTCCACGAGCGATTAGGGAATGGAATAGAAAGTATTTACCGGTCGAGTAAACTTAAAATCCGACAGGAGAAGCTTTCGATAAAGCACTCCGGCCATCCTGATCCGGGTTTTCCATGGTTTTCTCGGATCACTCCAGGCGAATTCTGGGATGGTTCCTCACAATAGCCCATGGGTGCCACCTGCCATATCTCGTACATCCCTTCCAAACTATTACCATTTCGGATAGGTTCAATGCACCCTCCGCCACACAGTTTTAGTGAATCGCGAGTAATATTGATAATAATAAAAACAGAGACTAGCGATGTGGTAGAATACTTTCGCGACCTCCCAGAAAGCTCATACCGCATGCACCACAACATACATGTGGAGGCTAAGTCAGTCTAGGCGGTGCCAGCTATAAGTGACCTGACACCTGGTGAAGACAACAGAGCTAGCTGTTTATACAACACTATCTGGTTGGAAACCAGAGAAGATTTTATTGCATCAGTACGCCGGGAAAGTCTCCACTCAAACATACACGTCAGATGTTTGTAATGCGAATATTTCGACATGCAGGACGTCAATATTTCCCAAGGACACGAGATCACGGTCTCTGACCCGCCTATCAGCGTCAACATGGACTACGATCCCGGACCTAAGACCCAACACGCTGTCAGATAAACTGCTCCAGCGTTTCGCTTCATTTGGAAATAAAATTTGTTTTTTCTTACAGCGATCCTACTTCTTTATTATAAAAATAATTCATGGTTTATATTTACTTGTCTTCTACCTTCAAGTCAAGTTTGAGTATATATTCAATATTATTGAGCTTCCATTCCTGGAATATGTTCAGTGTATTATTGTTACGACATTGTTCCATTTTGTTGCTAATACGAAGTATGATTGACAATATTTGTATTTGCTCTTCGCTTGTGTATTTTATTTGATTGTATGTTTTTGGGCAGCGTCACTCATAGGTAGTCAGTAACTCTTGCGATACAATGAAAAATTTACTTGAGAGAACCACAAAACAAAATTGTTGCTGGCTCTATGGTAGAAAAGATCAGATGACATTGGTCTTAGATAAACTAAAAATTGGTTTATTCCTTAATTGTGTGCTTATGACAAAAAAACTATCGTGCTCAAAGACACTCGAAACGTTGGTTGTAAAAATGTTTTATTCCAGGCCACAGCAAGGTCTATAACGCCATCACATTTTCATCGGATCTTGCAAATTTTACCACAGGTATGCCACAAACGCTTTGAACTAGCCGGCGCAAGCCTAATTATTTTATGTATATGTTCTCAGTGAAATGATAACGATTTTCACATAGAAATTGATTTGAGAATCTCACTAATTTTATAAAATTAATGTACAGAAAAATCTCCTAAAAAGTTAAATGTGTTGAAAAATTAGAATTTACTGAAAGCCTAGTCTGTCATATGTAATTATGTTTTTTGACGAGTTGGTCATCAAATATGGGAAATTTTTTTAATTTGCTGTTAATGTCACCGAAGCTTCAGTTTTACTACTTAGGTGAAAAGCTTAGACTACTATTACTATTACTCCGCGATTCACTAAAAGTGTGTGGCGGAGGGTGCATTGCACCTATCCGGGAAGGTAATGGTTTGGAAGAAATATACGGGATATGGCAGGAAGCGCCCCTGGGCTATTGTGAGGAACCATCCCAGCATTCGCATGGAGCGATCTGGGGAAACCATGGAAAACACAGATCCGGATGGTCGCGTTCTATTGCATAAAATTCGACTGCAGACCACACAAAAAATATTAAACCTTCTTTCATCAAGTTGGCTTTAGTCCAGACAATACAGGATTGAGTTGTTAACGGGAAACAAATCAAATATGTTTAGTTTTAGGAAGTTATTTCGGTTTTCACATGAATTTCATTTTTAAAGTTGAAATTTTATGGACAGACTGACTTTGAAATATGTGCAGAGGCTCAATCATATTGGCTTTTTAATACATATACATAAATGGACTGTATTTTTAATGACATTTAAGAAGTTACCTTTGTTAATGTTTTACTGATAATTGCTTTAAGTCATTTTTTGTTGGTTCGATGGATATTCCTGAAAACATTAATTACATTCAGTAAATATGTGTAAGTAACTCGTGTGAACGTTCTGAGGGCTTATTGGTGACGTACTGTGTTGTGTAGTGCAAGGTTCAAAATACAAAAAAATGAAGCCTACGGAAAGGGAGAAGGAGAGGTTCCACAGGTTGAGAGCATATGTGATGAACTTATCCAGAGGCAAGCTGGCTCACAGCTGTTGTAACTGGGACAGATCAGTGAATCTTGCTTGCACCGGGAGTACCTCAGCATCTCGCAGACACCACCATACAGTTCCATGTCGACGCAGGATGTCAGTTGCGTCATACACAACACCAAGGAGCCACTATGCACGCGGACGCGAGTAACTGGAATGGTTGTTTTCAGTGATGTATCATGGTTCTGCACTACCTCGCGAGTATGACCGAGAAGTTCCATTCTAGCTCAATACCTTGCACTGCATCTTGCATTTATTAATGGTCGATATGTGAAACACTAAACGCACTAAATTTAATATTAAAGACCCTACATGGACTAGCTAGGAACACACGTATTTTTATGAAATTTTTTTATCAGCGTTAATCTCCTCCGCCATATTAGATTTCAGCGGAACTGGAGCGTTCTGGTGGCTCCGTGGTTAAGGAGTCTAACTGGTCCCCGGTTCGAAAACCTTGACTCAGCGGGGGTTTTAAAAGTCCATTACCATTGGCACAGCTTGCTGTGTAATGTGAAGTACACCAGAACACCTCAGTGGTTTGGATTCCACGTTAGACTGTAGTTCCCCTTTACCCGGTAGGATTACCATGATAGGTTAGGTAAGAACACAAAGAACTGATAACAGGTTAGTATGCCTCCTTCGAGAAGGTCAAACCAATCTTCGGGTTGAGGACTACGCTTAGTGACAGGCCACGTATGTTTTTAAAAATAAAATTACATTTTTAGAAAGTGAAATAATACGTATACTAATTTTTCCCCACAGTGTTGCGCCATAGTAGCATTATCTGATATAAAAGAAATTTAATTCGTTCAATAAAGGTGATGAAAGTGGAATTCCGTAAAACTTCATTGTTTGTGGATTCAAGGCAAGGGGGTATAATCATCTTTCGTGATACCTTTTATTTTTATGTCGCAAATAAATAGGTATAACAAATATTGGACAGTATTTGAAAATTAATCATTAAGTTCACCTTCTGTTAGGCAGAATTCCTGAATTTGACACGTTTTGGCGATTAGTTAATATATTCAGTCATTCCTAAGCGTTTAAGCTTAGCTGCTATCTGGGTCAATTTGGATTCTGTATACGCTACATGGTCGAATGAATATATGATCCAAATCACATTAAAATTTTTCACTATCCTTTTAACTTCAAAATATGGTCTACGAAAAACAATGGGTTATTGTTTTCTCGTATCTTGGTTAAACTATAAACAATTACTTGATCATGGAGTCCCGGACTCCAGATAGTTTTGCAAAGGCCTAAATCTGTGAATGGATAAACCGAAATGTGTTATATAAAGATAGTCCTTTCTTAACTCACACTGGTGCAATCTCAGCTTTCAATTTTATAATAGCGGAAAATGTGTGATCTGCTTTTGAGTTATCAAAAGGTCATTCGGTTATCTACCAGTCTGAACTCTGCGTGCCAGCTAAGTTTCGATTTCTGTTGTATTTTCTGAGAATCGTTTCACAAAAAATGTAATACAATTGTTTTATTTAACTCGTATTACATTATCAGTAAAAAGAGAAATAACTCATCGTGTAGTGATGCGTTCTATTATTTGTATCAGACAGGAGAAATCGTGTCTCTGAAAAATACATTACTGAATTTATTGTTAGGATTTTTAATTCAGCGCGTTGCCTAAGGTTGGAGTACAAGACTTTGTTGATAGATGTGTCTCTAAGATATCCTAACGTTTTTATTTTAAGGTAAATTACTAGTAATGTCGCTCTGTAGAATTATTCAAGTAAATTACCAGTACTATCTTAAATCAACAGATTAAATTGTGTTTATTTTTTTTATTAATTAAACCTTCTACATCTTGAATACGTTGAACTGAAATTGGTATGCCAATGCTTCATACTGCTTCCTCGGTTACATTACATGATACAACGATTTTTGTAAAAGTTTAACAATAAGTCATTTACAATAAACTGTTATTTAGTTTGTAAAATACTCGTATTTTATAGTTGCCATAAAGTATAACTGGAATTGTTTTTATTATCTACGCGTTTACAGTCACAGAAAGGAATATCTGGCATTATAATAGGTATATAAAGACATATCTTTTAAATGTACAACACTGAGAAAAACTCCATTCAGGACAAGTTACATTGTTTTCAATAAAGTAATCGAGATAAGCTCCAAGATTATAAATCAATGTGTTGTAATATTGGTCGGATGTTAAATTGGCGTCGCTATCTGTCGTTTAAAGATAACCTACAATTAGAGCGTATTTGACGTAAATTTTAAATGCCCATAAAAATCTGATAGGAACCATCGCAACCAGAAAACTTAACCCTAGCGATTTTAATTTCCGTACCCTGCCAGATACAGTAACATTTTGACGTCTTACAAACTCTGCAATCAGCATAAGATCAATATGTGAGCTCCTATTTTCCGTATCTGGGATTTCTCAATACTTGGCACGTGCACACAAGAGTGACCGGCTTTGAAGATTTCCCGGGCGGTCGAAAAATTGCATCACTTACAGTTCGCCGGCAGCGAAATAACTTAAAGTTATTGATACGAAAAAAGCGGAAGTAACAACTTCATGCAGAAAATGATTATAAGTGGAAACTTTGCCAGTGCACTCACTACAAATGATCCAGGAGATCAGACCCTTGTAGGTAGTGGATTATTAAGAGTGCCATTTGAACGGGCTTAAGTATATGGTTGAAAAAAGGCTCTATAGTCTGGAAAAGAAGTAAGGGTTCTGTCAACCCATTAGCTTCTATATCACCATTGCCATATGGCTGCGAAATAAATGTACACTTATCAACCAATATGTAATGTTTCAGCGTCCCACGCAGACGCACTCAACTAAATGTCTTTCGGAACTAAGCAGACAACAACCTTGATTACTGGTATTCACTACTTTGTATGTACTGTAGCCATAACTTTTTAATCCAGCGAAATAAGGAAACCTTTCTTTTTTTTCACTCCGTAGTATTTTACCCATTAACAGTACAGTCAGTAGAATAAATTTCTGCAAAGAGATGAACTTAAATTCTATGTTGCCTATATTAAAAACGGGGAATCAAATGGCAGTAGAAAGCGTAACAGTGAAAACTGTCCAGTGAAAAACACTGTAAGAAATTCAACATACTCAATTTAAACCACGAATAAACTTTGCTCCCTGTGCCACAATACTTTTCTTATGCATAACAATGTTGTAGCAGATATAAGCGAAGTCTTTAGGCTTTTTTTAAAAAAATCTTGTGGCTTTACGTTTTGTCAACATCATTAGAGGCAGGAAGAGAGTGAGGAATGGGGTAAGGAACGGAGAGGAATTCGGCAATGGATATTTTTAAGGAAGCATCCCGGCATTCGCCTAGATTGATTAGCGAAACTATGGAAAACCCAATACTGGATGACCGGACAGTGATTTGAACCCGCGTCCTACCGAATGTGAGGCCAGAGCGTTACCGCTTACCCACCACGCTAAGTCCAAAATATGATATACTGTATATAAATAGTTTATCTGTTATACAAAACCTTTGAGCAGATCATTGCTTAAGAAATCAGATTATTGTCTCCTGCATGCGTTGTAACCAGGAATCTGTTCTTGGGGGAAATGCGTGATAACAGAAGCATTACACTGCAGATCAAGTTCACCGTAACTACTAGTAAGTTCACTATTCAGTAATCTCATTGTGTTTCCAAGTACCTTTAGTGTATACCGATTTGGACGAATTTCATCAAATTTACTTTCGAAGGCAATAGCATAAGCTGAGATACACGAATAAGTTATGGGAAACCGTTATTAAACACACCTGAAATGAAAAAGTTACTGATAATAAATTAGTTACTTCTTTAATACTAGTGTATTAATGATTTTATTGCTTATCACAATTTTATACTAAGTTCAGTTACACAGAATTCTTAATGCTTACAACGAAATTTTTATAGTGTCTTATTAACATATTATATTTTTTTATCAGCTGCAACCAGTAATTTAGTAATACAAATTTTACAGCCCAAGGAGTGTCACAAAATACTGTAGAACTTTAATTAAGTGTCATAATAGGAAATTATATTGCAACTTTTAGAGTAAAAGTGAGCTCGTGTATTAGTAATTACCAAGTAACATGGTTTCTTACAGGCTGCGCTAACTCTATATTACTATTGGGTAGTTTAGACACAATTTAAAGTGGAATCCGAACCATGGAAGCGTTATGGTGTACTTCACACTACACAACAAAATGTACCAGAGATGATGGTCGGATTAAAGGCCTTTGAAAATCCCATCCAAGACAGGAAATGGTTTGTGAGAAACTGCATTTAAGTATATCGTTATATATCACTTCACTCAATCGCAAAATTTTAACGAAATTTCTAAGGGCATTTAGAAATATTTACAATTTCGTATTATAATGCCGATAAAGAAAAAAGAGGAAACTAATTCAGTATTATGTAATTAAGTCTATCATTACGACAACACCTTTTATGTATCCAGAAATAGTGTACAATTAATGGTGGGCGAATGGCTAACGCTCTGGCATGGTTTCGAAATTAAACATTTCCATTCATGCTCATCATTTCACCAGGCGAATACTTGGATAGTTCGTTGAAAAACTCTTATAAGATGATTTTCATTCCTTGCAACCTTGCCGTTCGCAATTATAAGAACTGGACCTCAAGAAGCCCAAAAACTATAAGAAAATATAAATTGTTTTACACTTAATCGATTCTCAAGAGCCAATGTTCTTTCGCACTCACTCTACAGGCATTATAAAGATATCTCCCCTACAGAATAAAGAGAATCACATGGCTTTAGAATTATAAACCTTTTTGAAATCTTAGAACAATCAATCATTACATTATCTCAGAGACGGAAAGCTAGCTTGACATCAGGAAGGGATAATTAATTTCTGCACATTGATTTCATTTGTAGTGAGTAAATGCAAATTTTCTTATCTGCTGTTACGTAACCTGTACTAAACGAACACTGAAATTTGTTATAAACATCTCACGGTAATAGTATATATTCATTGTTTTTGTAATTTATCGTTCTACAACTGTTTGCTGGATTTTTTTTTAAATAATTTAGAACTAAAGAGATTCTGAATGTAACGTAAAAAGTTTTACAAATAATAGTTAAATTTTTTCAAAGATATTTGGTACTTATGGCTTGCTCGTTTCTACTATAGCTTGAACAAAAATCTTGTGAACCTATCAAGTATATTGAGTTATTTCCAGTTTTAAGAGCCAACATTTTCATAATTTTAACAAATACAAAACTACTTATTTCGACGGTAAGAATGAAGTTTTCTTAAAAAAAAAAATAATAATAATTAGGAAATTCGACAATTCGGTTTTTTTAATTTTTGTTTCAATATTTCTTCACTCTACAACGATGCCATTAGAATAACACATAACAATAAAAAGAGATCTGAAATATGAATTTGTTCGGCCGTTCGGCCGCCAACTAACAGCAATTTTGCTGCGGATTCCGCCTCTGTCCTGGTTGGATCTGCAGAATAACATTGGATACTACCACGGAAGTTTCTGACGTATTCACACGTTCAAAGTAAAGCTCTTAAAAATCGTCTACGGCACAGCAATCTGACCGCGTGGTACTAAAGTTGGCTTCCATCTACCAGATAGCTACCCCTAATTGCTAAATGATCTCTCATTGTACGTAAAAGCTAAATAAGACTTGCTTCTAGAGTGTTGTACTGTAACAGACTCTTATTGTCGTATATGGTATAATGTCCAAGAGGCTGTTCAGTTAGTAACCTCCCCCGATCCACTCAATAGATTTTCCGCTTAGTTTATGGCAAGCGGGTAATATGAACTTCCTTCTTCCACAAAATACTCCCCTTAACTTCATACCGACATGCTTTCTATT
This sequence comes from Vandiemenella viatica, assembly GCA_031002005.1. Classification (NCBI taxonomy): domain Eukaryota; kingdom Metazoa; phylum Arthropoda; class Insecta; order Orthoptera; family Morabidae; genus Vandiemenella; species Vandiemenella viatica. The sequence goes on along the minus strand of CM061921.1, from coordinate 123,500,789 downwards.
CGATTAAATTAGGAAGATACCGAAAATTATTAAATCCATCGACAGATAAATACTGTAGCAAGTTGTGTGAAACGTTAGGATTTAATTAATCGAAGCATAAAAGATACTTGTAACTATCAATCTGCCCTGACAAGGGATGAACCTGATCTACGGCCAACTAATTACAATAGGATTCAATACTGAAATGAAACTAACCCAAACCGATTCCTTCCAATGTGTAACTTTAACACTATGAGCTTTCGAAAAATGCTGAGGTCCAATGTTAATGCACTCTATCACATTGAAACCAGCGCGATTCGAAATACAATAAAAATTAGTAATTTTCATAAATATATACAAGGTCCGCACGCCAGAGTATTTTTAGGAATAGCAGAAAACAAGATTTTCGTTGCAGGCTTATATTCCAATAACGTTAACCTGCTCCGTAGTCTGGTCGGGTCAGGAAATATCTAGTCCGTTTGTACTGAACTTTCTTTTTTCAATGAAATGTACATCTTAAGGAACACACATTTCCCTCAATATATATTATCGTAAATATATTTATATGAGGAACCGTGGGAATCAGATATTGACGAATACTTTATTTAAAGTTATTTGAATTTACTGCACACGATCAACATATTTTCGTACACGTATTACAGTTGAAATTAATACAATGACTTTTGGCTCCCATCTCTCAGTCACGCGCTATCATCTCCTTGACATTGTTGTAAAAACACGGAAAGCAGAGATATTAAATGCCACCCACCTTAGAGCAGGAACATTTTTCTCCGCCAGTACTGTTCTGGAAACATGCCTCATCTTCATCGAACAACGCATTTCGCACCGCAAATAATTTGACTGCATAGCATTCAAAGGCAACTTGGGGCGGACTAGCAATATTTTAAAGTTTTAAAGCGAGATTGAAGAATCCCGTAGAAACGGAGGAAGAAAGTTCTTGTACTTGTGCCGTACTACTACGATTCCTCATTCAAATAAATTTGCAGTAATAAACATTATCCAAAATGTGTGCATGTGGAAAAAAATAATTGAACAGGAACAGATTTGAACATGAAACATTCCGATTGCCAGTTTGCTACAGATCACGTCAGCTGTGGTGGAACGTTATCTCAATATAAACATCGACTACAAATCAAGTTTTCTGCTATTAGCTCGCAGAGAATACATATAAAATTAATCATTTTTAAGTGTCTTTCAATTCCCCCTAATCGGATATGACTCCATTATCATTGACCTCAATGATTTCTAAAACTGAGAAGTTTTAACCCAAATCCCTATGAAGGACACATTTTTGGATGCTTCGCTATGTATAATCCTTACATTTTGTTGTTCAAAAGAAGAATGGTCACAAAACCCCAGCAATGTGCCACACAGAAGGAAAAGACATAACTATTATTCGAGTTTTGTCTGCTTGTGAGTGAAAAGGAAATAATTATTGAAGTACTATCAAATATAATAATCGTTTTACTGAAGACGAGGTTTTTAATGTTTATATTGCGACAAAGTATCCAGCTTAGGATAACCGGAAGTGGATGAGTACTGGGCCTACAGTATGAAAGTGTCACCAGTTATTGATTCTCTCTCTCTTTGAGAACTATAATTCCTCATACAAAACATTTATACAAGATAAGCCATTTAAGTAATTCGCACGTGGTTATAGCTATATGATATATTCTGACACGTTTAGGAATTAAGTGGTATATAATTTCTCCTATTAATAAGTTCTTTAAACAAAAACGTCCACGAAATATAACCACAACTTCAATAAATAGTTTCTTTTTCTGAAACCTACAGTCGACCGGCAGGTATAGTGCCGTTAGGTATTATACATCGATGGTTTGCAAGTAAATGTTTGGTATGACTCTTAATTGCTCCAAGTTACAATTCTTATAGTTAGTAGTGTAGAAGTAACTTTTAATTATTAACTGTAATTTACGTTCATAATTCACTTTTCACACATTAATGATACATATAGTACAATAAACATAAAACATCAACTGAATGAATGCAGGGCAGATCCCACGGCCACGGGCCCGTCGTTCAACGTCTGATTAATACAGTGTGGAAACTCCTAAAAATGGTTTAGAGGAAAGTTTTACCAAAAAAATGTTTCATTATCGTTTCCCAATCGTCAAATGCATTAAGAATCTTCTGAATTCAGAGCTTCTGACATTTCCGTTGCTAGGTCAAGGGTGTGAGGTGGAATATTAATGGAAGTAAAGCTCTGAAACAAAAATTATCGCTGTTGTACTTCCCCAACGAACAGCTATAATGAACCCATCATTTGCTGTACTTACAACAGCTGCAGAAACTGAGTAAGACTTTCCTGAAGGAAGTCACTGATATTTAGAAGGCGGTGAAGGATATATTGAAACAATCTTATTCCGGGATGATCAGAGCTGAAACACAAGTGACGTGCCACATTGTTCAGATTTAGGGACAATCTCTGTCGCGAATAACAAGATTTAACGGTAAAGAGATTACGTAAGTCAAGTGTAAAGACATACAAGTATATATTGATAGTTTGGGTTGGACGACTAAACTGTGAAAAATAAAACTTCATTCGTGCTTGCTGACTAAATTGGAAATAACAATGTCTAAATTCATTGTATTTGAAACGCATAGCAGCATTTAGCTTAAACTTATCATGTTGAGATCTGTGGATAATCTCTCCAAGCTAGCTTTCATATAATTTTTTGACATAATAAACATCGCATCAGAAAACAGTGACAATGTTAAGAACTGGACACAAAACTGACTTCCCCCTAACTTACATTTATAAACGCATTTTCAAATAACGACAAAAAATTTGTTTTTTCGCAATACATGCATAGTTTATCAGCTTTTTAAACTGTACGTAAAACATATTCCCAGCGCATATTTGGAAGAAAACTGCAAAATAAACCAAAATTTGGAGGGATATTTCTGAATATCAAGGAAATGTTTTAAAAATCGGATTACTCAAATCTGTACTCCAGAATTTGTACAACGATTTACTACTTTTTCTACTGGAGTTAAGTGGAAATACTGGAACAATGAAACCGAGCGTGATGGGTGACTGGATAATGCTCTCGGCAGGACACCCGTTCGAATCCCCGTCCAGGCATTCAGATTTGAATTTTCCATGGTTTCCCCAATTCAATCCAGCGAATGCCGGGATGCTTTCTTAAAAAGGCCATGGTCAAATTCCTTCCCATTCCTTGTCTCCCGTCCAATCCTGCCTCGAGGGCCATAAGTAAAAAGAAAAGGAACAAATGAAGCTACGGAAATCGTAAGCATAAAATTGAAAGTACAGAATTATATTCGGGCAGAGGTGCAACAGCGAAGTGCATAGATAAAAATACAGAGAACTTGATGGTAAATAACTGAATCCATGACTTGGAAGTTAGTTGTAAGAAACGGAGAAAGACATTGCGATTAAAGAAGTTAAACGGCAATAGTGGTTGAATACGGAGGACGTGGCATCGAATTCCGGTCCTACCTTCTACTTTTTAATTAATTTTTGGTGTCTTGAAATCACTCAGTGATACATCTTGCATGGTTTCTTATTTGAAACGAAAATATGGAACCCTACAAAGAACTAAAATTCCAGGTTACTGCTTCATTAATATTGGACACGCAGATAAATTTAAATGAGGAATGTTAGTGGATAGAATTATGATTCGCTTCGAGTGTGCTGTCCCAGCAGATATTTATGTCAGCTATTTCCCCACCACAAAACTGCTTGTTACATCCACAACGCTCGAATTTCATTTCCAGGCACCTTCCGTCATTATACAGCGTTTCACTCAGTCTACACCAGGCTTACTTTTCATTTTTTTAATTAAATTTGTCATTCAGCTAGTTTCATTCACACAGTAAAAATAAATTATATTCCTTCCATCTTGCATAACAGAACAGATATTACTTCGCTATACAAAAACACTTTCGTCCTACTGGTGATTACACTGCGGTGAAATATCTCTTTTCAATATCTAAGGCATTGAAGCTCACTGTAATGGCTCATTATTCTCTTCTTCTTTAAGTTATGACCAAATTAGTACATCCGCAATAATTTTCCCGTTATGTGACAGTTAACTCTCGCTTAAATGCGATAAAATATTTTTCAATAGTAAAAATTATACTTTCCATGAAGTGATACTCCCACGTGGTACATCCAGGGAGAATCCTCGATCGCTCACCGGCGGACTTGAGCGAAACAAACATCAAGGAGAAGCCAGAGACAACCTCTAGCTAAATAAGCCAAACTATAATGATGGTTAAGTCTTCGGACGAATCCCTTGTCGCGAAAGTTGCGGCGCATGAGCCTCGGCATCATGTCGGAGAGTCTTTGAATGTTCCTAACAGTCGTAATCTCAGAACCAAATCCAAAACTGTTCTAGAAACATTAAACACCCGAAACAGTGAGATGAGAACCCTTATCAGAGCCCTCCACAACCGCAATGCAAGAAATTCTGAACCCAGACGAAGAGATTTTCGATACCGATTTCTTCAAGAGTCGAGCCCAGGAAAGCATTCTCAGTGGATACCTAATGCTTGGAATAGCTTTCCCTATGAAAACTACAATTCTCGAATCAGTTGTTATCTATATTATCAATTAAGTGCACCAACAAAACCTACACCCCGATAAACCCAACTGGGGCGAGAAAACAAACACCGAAAAAGTTTTGGATACCCCGTCCACAAAAAACCAATCCTAATGGCAACAGATCAGTCTCTCCTTGCAAAAATCACAGCCTTCAGGTCATGTCGACACACTTTCGTCATTTGCCTAGAAAGCAAACAACGTGGCGATATCCCATCCAAGCCATTGGAGGGTCCTAAACAGATCGCTTTGCTATCTGCAGGAAAAATAGCTCTGAAATTATGAACGTTAAAGTTAGCATAAATGTAGACTCAGGTCACTACAACTTCGAACCCACTCCCGAAAACCACAGGAAAATCCCCGAACACATCATATGATTTGACAATGATAAATTCAGGTAAAACTTCACGGAGATTCAGTAGAAGGCCGGACCCAGTGATAGCAAATTTAACAACGCAAAAGTACACCTGAATGAGGCTAAAAAGGAACTCGCTAAAATCAAATGAAAGAAAAAACATTGCTGGTGGAACGACTCCGAATTATCGGTGCTCAAAGAAAGACTCCAAGCGTGGAAAACATGCTATTCAACTAAATCAGAAACCTATAAAACCCAACGGACCCAAACAGCTGGAATGATCCGAGCCGAGAAACGTAGTTACGAAAAATCTGTTATTTGAAAATGGAGAACAAACTTTAAAGAAAAACAAAATCAGAGATTCGTACAAAACGTTCAAAAAAATTTGCTGGCTGCAAACCGCCATCGTTGTGCTTTCAAAAGAAAGATGACACACTGGACACATCAAACGAAGAAAACTGTCCGACTATTTTAAGAACCCACATAACTGCAAAAAACTAATGAATACTATCAAGACCGAGGAACACTTATTCAGTCATTACCGTCCGAAAAAGTGTCACATTGCGAAACTTAAAAACAAGGCACCTGCAGAAGACTCTGAAACCGCAGAGCTGTGGAAAAATACGTCTGGTGAATCAACAGAAATCTTGCAGAGATAAATAGAAGGGATTTGGAAGGAGGAAACCGTACACGGAGTTTGGAAAACAGCTTTGATACACCCGTTGCACAAAAAGGCAGAAGAAACTAAGTTAACAATTACAAAGAAATCTCTCTGCTTTCGGTAAATTACAAAATTCTCTCACTTGCTATTTTGGAGAGTCCAAAAGTTTAGCACCAATTACGTGAATACCAACGGTACTTCAGAAAAAGTTACTGAACAGCCGATCACATTCAATAAAACTCAAAACTGTACGCTCAGGTCCAAGCAATACGTGTCGGTATCTGTGAACATATAGACCTGAAGTTGCTACTAAACATTTTTACTGAATTTGGAATTGGCCTAAAACTGTTGGCTACAATTAGATCTAGCATGTTAAGTTTCTAGGAATTCTTTTGAGGTCACAACTGGTGTCAGGCAAGATGACGGTCTCTCTCCTATACCTTTTAGCTGCGTTCTCGAAAAGATCATTTGGTCCTGGCGAGCTAGTCAAAGATACTGACTGCAAGCCACTGAGAATGATAATCAATTCTAAATGGCTCACATTAGACACTATAGCTTTCTTCGACGACATCACCGTCCTATCAAATGACTTAAGAACTGCTAGGATCCAAACTGATTTGCTCAAAGAAATCGCCGATCAAACTGGTTTACAGGTATCCTTTTAAAATTTGGAAGTAATGACCAACATCAAAGATGCTCCACCAAAACTTCAAACTAAATACGGAGACATAAACTGACTAGAAAAATTTAAGTATCTCGGATCATCTTAAAAAATTTGATTGATCAGTGAAGCTATTTGGGAAAGGCTACACAAACACGAAACTGCCTACCAAATTTCGCGAGAGATTTACAACAAAAAATATCTATCACGCAATACTAAGATACATCATTCTGAAACAGTGCTGAAACCAATAGTTATCTATGCAGCCAAATCCTTGTTCCTGAATGATGACTAAAGACTCTTGGCAGATGTAGAGAAAAAACCAGTGATAAATTGTTAGAGGAATTCTAAGTATCAAAAGAGATACAACAAACACGTCTACAGCAAAATAGAGAAAATCACTTAAAAATCAGCAAGAGACGGACAGAATTCTATGGTCACCTCAAACGAATGGAGGAGAACAGACTGACTAAAAACAAATCTTTAATTCCTTTCATTTGATGGGATTAAAACCCGAAGATGCTTTTGATAGTGATATTTTTCAGAAGACGTTAGTGACTCATTTGTAAACGTACAAACACAAGTCTACTTTATCGATGTTATGTATGTACACACAGCAACTATTACACTGTTAGATCAGCTTGGCAATCACACATTTAAAATGTTAAATACACTATTTTTATGAAACATGCAAATCCAGAAAACGCAATTTTACAAAGCCGTCTTTGTTTTCCCACACTTAATACTATCCGCAATGCTTCCTAGTTACACTTTCGAGAAAGTAGTGAATATTGAATATCTGGTTTCTGCTTATTTTATCACCAGTGCTCTTACAATGCTATGTATTTGGATATTTTCCTTATCATTTTGATATGTAACATGGGAATTTGATTATATTCTGATATTCGGTTTACTACTTCCAATGTTATCATTCTTGTTTGATAATTGTCGCAGTAACTGAGATAATTCCACTGAATTTTATGTTTATGTTAGCCAAACATATTCGGTAACTTGAGAAATAAAGGTTGCATTTTACGTTTTATATAACATACTTTTTACCGTCTCCCATGTGATAAAAATGTAGAACTAGTAGCAAATATACTGTGGAATATAGTTTAACATTTGGAGGAAAACAAGTAACCAATAGCAAAAGTGCCTGTATATTGATACAAGCTTGTTAAAGATATCTGTGATGTTTAGACTTTAGACTACAGCAAATTTAAATCTGTGTTTTAATAATACATGCAAGCAACACCGACCAATTAAGCAATATGAAATTGTTATCTTAGATGGAGAATGTTTGTTTTTATATTCAAGCTATACTGTGTCTTTTCCTTGGTAAAAGAATGAAGCCTTCACAATATCTTGTAACGTTACATCTGGTTTGAGAATAAATAACAGTTTATGTTTAGCAACGTTGAACGTAACTGTCTGTGTTATAGAAATGATCAGACGTAGATGCTCACCACACACACGAAAAAGGTCCGGTTGAGCAGAAGCCTACGCTAGCCTGACTGCTGAAGTGATGTTGTCCCAAGGGAAGAAAGTGGCGCTCGTGAGATAAGAGTTCTTTAGACGTGTTGTGAGTGGTGTGTTGAATTTACTGCCGGTCGTCTGATGGCGGACCGGGGTACTATGGCATGATTTGTTTCAGGGTGGTGTGAAGGGACGAACCACTGAAGAGGATCTGAGGAGTGAGGTCGTTTGGAGTCGGAACTTGGACCACGGGTCTCGCCGGCGCTGACTAACTGACGTCGATGGAGCCAGGGGTGTGCAGACGTGACGTCACACCGAGCATTGGGCGCTCCAGTCAATAGTTGTTGCAGTCCAAGACGATATCTCGGCATAGCGGTCAGCTACTCCTGCCTCTCACCTCTTCCAACCACCTTCAACGCACGGTAGAGGAGCCCAGTTTACGCTTCAGTTGTAACCAGAATCCAGTTTGCAAAACCCAGTAACACCTATGCGATACTCTGAGCTGCAATTATGAACTGCTAACGGTGTATTTGATTTTCTTTGAATTATTCAAACAGTAGATTCAACATTAGATATTTATTTAATTATTCATTAATTTTCACATCAGTCAAATAAAAACATTTCAGGTAAACATCTTTTAAAAAGAAAATAAAGATGATTGGAATTTAATTTCGTAAGTTGTGGGATTTCAGTTCGTAATATGGTTACATTGATCACCTTTCCTTATAGCCCAGCATTTTGTATCAATGTATCATGGTAGATGATTGAACTTACTGGCACCCAAGGTATTATCGAAATCAACTCACTTATCAGCTTAGCAATCATACGCCGAGGCAAAAGTTAAATTAATAATAATCACATAACATACAACGGCGGGTACTATACAACCCGAAGAACATATACCTTTTATGCATTTAATTATTTCGATATATTCAGTTCGTGTGCTGACCTGGAGGTGCAGCATGTGCGATTCTTGATACATGTTCAGTTGTCTAAAAACGTATTCTAGATAGCATAACTGACCTAGGTTCAAAGGTTTAATACATTTACTGCTGCCTATCGGAGTGATACGCTTTTCGTAACTCATGTGTTAATGCAAGGCTGCCCAACGAATTTTGAGTCAGGCCACAACTTCGATTCTAAGTTAGATTCTGACAAAGTTGCTCCAGTTTGTCCACGACCTTTCTTGTGTACTGCCCAAAACCAGTGGGAAGACAGATTTAATACTCCACTTTAATCTTCCCAGCAAACATAATGCTTCGCAATCAATCGAGCCTCATAATTGCTACAAAATAAAAAGGTAAAATATCTTAGCATTGACACTGACCGCAAAGAGAGATAAACATTCAAAAAGTTTCAGTTTTCAGACATATGTTTAATTAGCGTCAATGTAAGGCAGTGCGCTCCATCTGAATTATTTATTCATCCATTTAAACCGATAATGCACTTAATAAACACATTACACCCACTTAAAATTACATTATTGAACAGGATCATTTAAATGTTTTTAATAGACCGAGTGTGATGGGTGTGTAGTTAACGCTCTGGCCTTGCATTCGGGAGGATAACGGTTTGAATCCCCGTCCGGGCACCCTGATTTGGGTTTTCCATGGTTTCCCCAAATCACTCCATGTGAATGCCTGGACGTTTCCTTAAAAAGGCCATGTCGGAATTCCTTGCTGTTCCTTCTCCCCATCCCATACCGTCTCTAATGACCTCGATGTCGACGAGTCGTAAAGCCATAAGTAAGGAAAGAGAAGTTTTTAATAGTATAAAATTCATTTAGATTTAATAGTTTTCTTATAAATTTTTGTGTGTTACGACTTTCATGCACCAAATGATAGTCAAAGTTTCGATCTATGCTACTCAATGTTATTTTTAAATTCCCAACAAAAGGTAAAAGTGTATTAGCCTTTCTATTAGAAGAAAGGTAATTGAATTTAGATGAGAGATTTTGGCGCGCACGTGCCATCATCTTACCATCATTTGCGGCTTCACTCTCTGTCCGTATCCATTTATTACTTACTTTCACAAAATACAAAAACCTGTAAAGATATAAAAACTGCGTTATTTTATTTTGGTTCCGTTCAGCATTAAGGAAACAATCTACACAGTCGCTCATAGTATCTCACAGAATAACTTACACTCTTGCTGCTCAGTTACAATGAGAATGCATTCGGGCTATTTTATACGGTAAGTTTTCCTCTACAACCGGTGCACGTGGCGGAATATGTTCACCCTATTCCGAACTAGAGGAAGGGTTGTGAAGCTGCCCCATGTTAAATGTTGAATGAAATTGATGACATTGTTGTCTTTACCCCAGCAGCCTTGGCTACCTTTCTTTAAACCTATTATAAATTTTTAGTCATTATTGTCTCATAAGGAGTCTGGTGGCTCAGTGATTAAGGAGTCTGACTGGAATCGAGATATCCATAGTTCCAATCCTCGTCTCTACTTTGATTTTCAAAGGCCCAAAACCCAACCTTAATCTCCGGCACAGCTTGCTGTGTAATGTGAAGTACGCCAGATCACTTGCCTAGTTAGTTTTCCGCGTTAAAAACTGCAGTAACCCTTTACTCTGTAGGATTACCGGGTTAGATGACATCTGATACATGCCTCCTTCGGCATGTGTCCAACCATTCGGGATGCTGTGTTTGAAATATGACAGCAGTTGTACAAAAGTCATCCGAATCGGACTGTGGTATTTCCCTTTTATACAATCCAATGTTTTAAGATGATACGGCTTCAATAGTTTGCGCAATTACAGAAAGTGTGAGATAGATTTTAAAACTGAAGGTCCTGATACAGAAAGAGCGATATTATAATTCGGTAATCCTAATTTTATTGCGGTATATGTATATAGCCAAACAAAAATTCCCCGAAATGAAAATTCGCAAAATACTGCTACAGCTGCAGTCTCCTTTCTGTGATGAGTCACTACAGTAAACAATTTTCTGCAGCCTTCAACATGTTTAACCAATGTAGTGAAAAAATCGCAAACAAATCTGAGTAATTACTCAGACATATAAACAATATATGTCGACAAAAACCCACTGAGTTCAGACTTAGAGAAATAAAAGATAGGCCAGCCTGTTGGGCACTTGGAGCGCCAGATAGGTCACATAGAAAAAGAAAATAAGCAATTCAAACAAAACAGGGGAGCATTATTCACCAGCTATGCAGCAATGGCAAAATCCCGAGGATCGGTTGCTGTGAGCCAACACAACCATGATGAGAAGATACAGGAAGGTAAATTTCGGGAAGATTTTCAACCAAAATTAAAGACTGGACGCCGGGAATGGGTACCTGTTAATCATGAACCTTTCTGTTAGGAAACTTCTATTACAGCAAAAGAAAATCTTCATGTATTTTCTGCTATTACGGTAAAAAAAATAAAAAATACGTCGTTGTACCAAAATGCAATAAATGTTTAAATTTGGGTTAGGTCAGTAAGCATAGTTAGAAGAGCAACAATTCTTGTTCAAACTGTAGGTGGGAAAGCGCCAAGGAAATCAGCACAAGAAAAGCTGCCAACCTTCAACGTGCAATAGCTAAATCAAAAAGCGACATTACTCCTACAACGAGCTGTAAACAGGACTGATTATGGATAGCTTGCTACAAGGAATGGATATGGGAAACGAAATATACTTCCAGCTGTCAAATGTGATAACCAAATACTAGTTGACGAAGTAATTTGAAAGCGCGCAGCGAAAACTAAATGAAATCCTCTTTCAAGACGAAAAGAAATGTTATAAGGGCTGCGTCTTTCAGGGGAAATCTAATCATGGAAAAGAACTGCAAGAAGCAGGATGTTGGAACCTCCCAGTCCTGATGAACGAAATGTCTTCATCTCAGACCAGGGGAGAGGGCAGGTCTAGGATGGAATACAGGCAGAAAAAAACGGGCCTGTAAAACAGCCTGCAACGAGACTAAAATCGTTGGAACATCCTATGAATTTAAGAAAAAAGTCAAACATATACACTTCTTTAAATTCCAAAACAAATTATAACGATTTTGAAACAAATTTATGACTGTGTCGACTCGAGCATGCTCCAAACTTCAATATGGCAAGCAGACATCTAACCTTCCCCAGCTACAGAGGCTCTCGGGTCTACAAGGTCTTTTAAAGAAGGAACGAAAATTATAACCCCAATCAGACATGTAACAAACAGTACGTATTAACTAATGGTCGTATAGATTTCGGTTCAAAACCTCCGAGACACACAGTGCAGTGTCGATATTAGGCTTCCATAAGTGATCAAATATTTTGTATACTATGGAAATCTTGGATCACAGAAGTAATTTTGGAGTTGATGGATCAGACGACAAGGTGCAAAAATGCTCAGGGTGAATCTGGAAGAGAGCAGTACAGGCATTTTAGAAATCAGGTAAACAGGAAATGCAAGAAAGGAAAAGAAAAGCGTCTGCAAGGAAAGTGCGGGGAAGTAGAAAAGGAAATGGTCATATGTAAATTAGATATCGCCTTTAAGAGAATCAAACAAACTTTTGAGGAAATGATGAAAATATGTATAAAAATTAAAGCTACTGTTGGGAAACCTCTTTTAAGCTCAGAACTAATCGGGGGTAACACATAGAGAATCTGCATGGAGGTGTTGATTTGATCAACAGTGCACTAGAAAAAGAAGGCGATGTCGATATAGACGAAATTGAAATCAAATAACGCTGATTGAAATGATGAAATTCCTACAGAAAGTCTGAAATAACTGGGAGAAGAATGAATCCATAGATTATTCAAACTGATATCAAATATTTACGAAACGGAAGAGATCACAAGTTATATTTTAAAAAGTATCATTTTCACACTTCCGAAGAAATCACAAGCTGACAAATATGAGAGTCTAACATCGCATGCTTCATAATTACTGACTAGGGTAATATACAGAACATTTTAAAGGATAGTAGAAGAGATAGTAGGTGAACATCAATGTTGGTTTAGAAAAAACTGTGGTGCAAGAGAAGCAGTTGTGCCTTCAAGATTAATACTTTTAAGGCGAATCAAGAAAAACAAAGATCCTATTCAGGTATTTGTTGATTTAGAAAAAGCTTTAAAATTTAAAATTGGTCAGGTCTAAAATCTGGAGACAGAAGAATACTTCAAATGTCTATGATGTAGAAAATCAAGAGAGACATGCATCAGTTAAAAAAGGTGTGTGAGAAGTGCCATTAATATTCAAATTGTGTTTAGAGGAAGCATTGAAGAAAGGAAAAGTTTGAATGTGGTGTAAGTGGTGTAAGGAGAAAAAAATCTGTATTTTACGATTTGCTGATAGCATAGTACTGTTAACAGAACAGATTAAGCGTTTGGAGAAGTTACTGCATAACATGAACAAAATACTAAGGCAAGATTTTGTACTAACTATGAACCAAAGCAAGACAAATGTGTTGAAATGTAGTAGAAATGGTAGTAATAATAGTAGAGCAAATATCGGAATGATCGGAAGCAGTAGGAGAATTAAGTGAATTTTGTTGCTTAGGAAGTAAAATTACAACTGATGGTCAAAGCAGGGATGAAAGTAAAAGTAGAATAGCACCAGTGAAAAGAGCATTACTAAACAAACCGAGCGTGGTGGGTGAACGCATAACGTCCTGGCCTCGCAATCGGGAGGACGCGGGTTCGAATCCCCTTCCCGGCATCGAGATTTGGGTTTTCCATGGTTTCTCCAAATCATTCCAGGGGAGTGCCGGGATGCTTCCTTTAAAAACGCCATGGCCGAATTCCTTCCCGTTCCTTGTCCCCAGTCCCATCCCGCCTCTAATGACCTTAGCCGTCGACGAGGCGTGAAGCCCCAAGTAAAAAAAAAAATTCTTAAAAATGAGAAATCTTTTAGTATCAACAGGCTTCACATGGCATTTTCAAAGCATTTTATAATGTTAATAATCTGCAAGTAACGAACAGAATCCGTGAGCAGCAGCCACTTTTCCCGGTTTGGCGCCGTTGTAGAAACGTCATTCTATCTTAACAATGAAAAGAAGCAATCATGATCACCAAATCAAGAACTTACAGCAAAAACATTACTCTTGCAAAAGAATTTTGTTAAGAAGCGGTAAGTCATCTGATTTCTTAGTATAAATTCATAAACTGACCACTTATCAAAATCCACAAATATTCTAACAACTTCTAGAGATGATACGCGAACTGGATCGGGCTTCTAAAGGTAACTGACGGCATTAAGTTGCACTAGTTATGATTTTTTCCGCGTGATGGCACCATCCATCCCTTGGGCCCGAAAACCGCCATGGCCACTTTGCCAGGCTCTCTCCTACAAATCGAGAAAAAATATATTTTTTTCCGATATGTTACAATTTGGCGGAGAGTAAGGGAATACCCTCTGTGATAAGAAATCACCTGTCGTAGTTAAGCATTTAGTATATAGTAGAATGATTTCCTGCTAACAATAATTTTGTCACAGTTTTTCCTGGAAAATTTTCAAAACATGTTCCAGAATTCTGCGAGAGTTATGTGGTAAAAGCTCCAACGATAGTCGAGTAGACAGAAGCTTATTTCTGGCATCTTTCGATCCTAAATTGCTAATAATTTCATTTGAAATTTCTGATACTTTTTTAAGAAAATCAGTAATATATAAACTCTGCGCGTGTAAAATACGGTGTGTTTCATTTTAATGTGATGTCTACCAACTGAAAAACTTTAACTTAGTATCAAGTTTTCGTTGAACGAACCTAACGGAAAAATAGTGGTCAGAAAATAAAATGGGGTAGCTTTTAATGCATTTCCCGTTGAAACGATTGTAAAATAGGGTAATCTTGATTTTGAGGTTACATCGAAAAGCTGCAAGTTCAGGATAATTTTTCATTCACGTGATTCAACAAAAAATCGGTTTTGACGGTGTTTCGATAAATATACAGCCTGTAATGTTGAATATCTGATAAATTTAATACCTATATTTTTTCGTTTAGCTCGATTAACGTAAAATATACTGTTTGAATTTTCATGTGATTTTGATTAATGAATAGTCCGTTATACCGAGGGCATGTTTGGTTTTGATGTGGCTTCGTATAGCTGGTAAATTTGTGATAATTCTGGTTGAATACAAATCATGTAAAAGCAACTGGTTGAATTTTAATGATAAGGACGTGGCCCTTATGGTAAATGAGGGCATGTTTCATGTCGAAAAACGGAGAAACTTAACAAACCAGTATATAACTTTCGCTGAACTGGATTCAAGCAAAAACTACCCGAGGGTTATTCACAGAGTGGCTACCACGAGTATCGTAGAGAATATTTCATTTTAATGTGATAAATTAATGACAATTTTTAGCTGGACGCAATTCACGCAAGAGCTGCCGGTGTGGTGACATTGAAAATCTCAGGGATTTATGATAATTTTTCTTGGAAAGCTATTCATTCAAAAGTTTTGTTCAGTTTTTGATGGGATTTCGATTTGTAATGTCAGTCGCACAACGGGAAAAAGTAGGTTATGTCTCATTTTTAGTGATTAACTGAGGAATGTAAAATAATTTTTCGTTTAACCCATTAACGTTAATACTAGTGTTTCTATTTTGATTGTGTTTCGGTTAATACATAATCCGTTGGGCCGCAGGTAAAATGGGCTATGTTTAATTTGATATGGTGTCGTAAAATTGATAAACTGAAGATAATATTTGTTGGAAGTGAATCACGTAAAAGGCATTGTCGAATTTTATATGGTTTTGTTTAATGTACTGCCCATGGTTCTGCGGATTAAGCAGAATCTGTATCATTTTATTGTGGTGTCGAAAAGCTAAGGGATTAAATTAGTATTCATTTAGTCTTGCAGCCGAAATATTCATTGTGATAACGTTGTTCGTGCGGCATCGTGTTTTGTTCAATGAGCCACAGGAGACGTGAGTCCTCGCCAACCAAGCTGCGGCCAATAACTGATATCGAATAATTTTATTGAATACAGTCACTTTTTGGTGAGTTATATAAAATTAAAGTTTTATCTGCATTGTTATTATTTCGTACACATTATAACCATGGCTTCTTTTAAACTACATTTTTGTCTGTCTGTTAATTTGGGTATCACGTGACACCGGTAGGTATATTGTCACTTAGAATAGCTATAAGTTATTCCGAGGGTGTAGATAGATAGGCAATCAAAAAGAAACATTTTTTTTTTCGAAACTGTCACCTGGTTAAAATTTTCGAACGTTTCATTGTTTGGGCGGCACTATCGGAGAGACCAACAGGGTTCCTCCAGCGAATAAACTTTTATGCCACCACCTTCAATATATCTCGTGTCAAATGGTTTTATATTTTATTTACGTTTACAAAGTGTACTGCCACAAGTATAAACTCTGAGCAAAATGCATCGCTAATAATCAACTGGGTCTGGTTCAAATGATAATTTTCCCTTCATGTATGGGAGGGAAAAAATACATAGGAAAAGGATAGGAATAACGTTTTTTAATCAGCCAACGACATAACAAAATGAAGGGGAAAGGATGTCAGAATGCTGTAACCCATTCTAACACCCACTTATAATTCGGCAGCAGGTCATACAAGTAGTTTTAACCAAAAAGTGATTAACTTGAACAGATCGTAATTTTTTTTTTTTTTTTTTTTTTAAATGGATAGTCTTACAAAAATCAGATATTAGACATTTTCACGTTTTAAATTAGTTGACTGGCAAAAATTACTAAATAAACAGTATTTGAATGGTAGACTTTTCGGAGATGATGCTTTTTCTTACCAGAAAGACCGTTTGATTTTCGTCAGGTAGTTGTGACGGCTTAGCTGATGTGTGAAGCGTGTGTCTCTCGACCATTAAGTAAGGTGAGTGCATAATACGATAGCAATTTTTGTATGTGTTGCTTGCGAACGTGAGCTATAGAAAGGGGCAACGCCAGCATTTCTAAATTATTCAAGGTGCTATATTGATCCGTCTGACTCTGGCGGCCCTTACACACATGCGCTCCTTGATTCACGTGCAACCTTCCCAAAACAAGCGCCTGACACCATCATAACCTCATTTATAATTATCTAACATTCTCTCTCAATTAACTTGTAGCTAATAAAAGTTACCCTTTTCTATAGCAGACCCACATGATTATTGTTATCTATCTTTTTAATCATAAATGAACCAGCAACCTACCCTCTTCTTCGACATAGCATTGTCTCAGTATAAAGAGTTTGCACATTTACTAATGCAGTAAGTTATTATCAAACATCGTTTTATTACAAATTTCATTTTCCCTAAACTACTTGCTTTAATATAGTTGAGAAAATTAAAGAAAGACACAAGTGATACATACAACATTTTCTCCCTAACCTTAATAATCCCACTCTCGATTATTTTAAATTAATTAAACCCACTACTAAAGAAAGCAAATCAATTCAGAATATTTTAAATATCGAGCAATCACTGCTTTTAAGTAAAGAAGCTAAAGATATCTAGCAGAATTTGCTAAATTTTAATATCCTTTTGAGTATTTTGGTTACATATTTACATGATGGAATATAATCAACGAGAGCTTCTTAACACTTCCGTTTCTACCACAGCGCAGCTGAATAAGTGATACTGGGTTGAAAGTAAATTGTTCTAAAGAGAATATTCTTTAGAGTGTTGGTTACTATCAAATAAAAATATACAATTTCCGAAAGAAACGAAGTGAAAACGAATCGCACAAAGAATAATATAAAAATGAAATTAGATATCAGCAATTACAAAGGTAATTAAATATCTCAGGAGGAACAGCCAAACGAAGGTCAGCAACAATTACATTACTATTTTGATAGAAAATAAACCTTAAAAAACAATAATCATTCATTTCTTGGAGATACACACTTACAAGACAATCAGGAAGAACTTCAGTTGCCAAACATAATACGTCCTCAAAATTGAATGATGTGATTTTAAATTTTTAATTAGAATTTAAAATTACAGTTTTTCTACTTTTTCTGACAGTTGTTGCTGTTTTTCTAACCACATATATATTGTTGTCAATTACTCAGACATGCAGTCCACTAGATTTTTACTACGTATTGAAACCCCTTAGACTAATGAATCAATAAATATTATTTTACAACTGATTTCAATTTGGTGCTTACAATGGGACCACCTTTAAATCCCCTACAATCCTGATAATGGTTTTTAGGCTGTTTTCCACAATCATCGAGGCAAATTCTGGAACCGTCGCCAATATTCAACTAATAAATTAAGCATTTTACAAATAGATAAACACTTATCGTACATAAGATGTTTCACAAATGGATGATGACACTCGTTAGTCGACGTGATGGGAGCGTTACAGTTTCACAATTGTTGTAGAATGGTTCGTTAAAACTATATTTTTCACTATACTTTTTATAGGCCTAATAGTAAGCATACTATTTTTTTTTCAGGTTCAGACTGTTGTTAGTTACAACGGTATTTTGCTACACAGTATGTATTATACACTGTCTCATCTTCGCCGATCGGGTTAATGTTATGGGACGAGTATGTGGTCCTATGGTTGATTATCAGCTAAAATTAAACATTCTCATTAAAGTAGATAAAAAAGCAGTTTGGGTAATGTGTTGCGTTCACAAACCAGAAATGTAGACAGATCTTAGCGCATGGAATACCATACTGACATACGCACTATGTTACAAAAACATTCGAATTGATATATTTTTAGAACTTTTTTTGCACCTTTGTTTACTGTTAATTAAATTTAGCTGTATGGATAAATCAAGTATTATTCTTATTTAAAGAGACAACCATTCTTCTCCTAAGCAATAAAACTAAAAAGATTTTTATTATTGTGAGAAATCATCGTAGATTCGCAATTTCCTAAATATTGTTACATCTGTCTCATCATAAAAATATCAACTGATAAAAAGAAACAAGCTAGATTATTGGATAATTTCGGAAGTGCTGTTTGTAAGAAATTCTTACAGGAAATCAAACACGCAAACATTACGAAATAGCACAGATCATTGAAGCTATTGGCAGAATAACATCACATGTCACGGCAACTTGGAAACTCCCTCTTTTCCCCGGCCACAAACAAATTACATCAACTTTTAGCTAAACTTAAACTAAATAAAAGCAACGAAACTTAATTCGGAGCCAGCTATCGAAAATTCCCGCTGCCGTCTCTTGTTCCAACATGCGGGGAAACTCTGCCTTTTTATATTTTGTAAAGAGAAACAAACAACTTTAACTTTTCGTGTTGCCAAAATTGATTTTCAACGTAGATAGAAAGGCTTAGAAGAAAAATATTATCCTCCAGACAACTGCAAGATAAATGAAATTTAGGAGATAAATTTTTATAAATTTCAGCTATGGTGTTCAATTCGGTGAAAGTACTGTAACAAACTATAATACTTGAGAAGGAGGAAGGTAAGTAAAAATACAGGAGTTTTTGGTTTTACGTTTCGTATATACATTCAAATGAAACAAAGTGTCTGACAATGTTTTGAAAATTCCTATTTTGGGTACTTATACGCCACATTCATATTTCCTTCAAGATATTTTCCTTTACAACTTGTCAACGTCAAGGTCAAAAAACCGTGGGTTAGGGGGGGGGGGGGCAAGGAACGGAAAGGGATTCGGCAGTGGTATGTTAAAGGAACCATCCCTGAATTTTTCTGGAAAGATTTCAGGAAACAACGGAGAACCTAAATCCGGTGTAGGATTTGGATCCGAGTTCTCTGGAATGCGTTACCGGCTACCGCTACCCAACGGGCTTGGATTTCTTCTAGAACATAAACGAGAAACATGTTTGTTCCTTTGACCGAGAGGACATGAGCTCGAATTCCGGCCCGTCCAGGCGGTCCCATTCGCGGGCTGGCTGGTTGCAACTAACAAAATTGTATCCATCCCAAAGCAACTAAACTGTTTACTGAGTTTTTACGTTCTAAGTCACTTAAGAAGGAATAATTTACACAGGCATAGTACGGCACATTATATCCCTAATCTCGTCTCTCCTGTCTTTGGTCCCCAAACATGTTTGTTATTAACATGTTTGCTTTTAAACTCTGACAGCTACTACGGTGCCAAAATTGCGATATATAGGCAACTGGCCACAAAACTGATACTTTCAAGTGCGGATTCTAGTACCCTAGAAGAGCGTTTCTATTTGAGTTGCAGAAGATGCAAATTCGGCACATGAATCGCAGTCTATAAGTACCTTTATCTACAATTGGATTTACACGTTAAGTGTAGTTCGTATTGATACATTTGATTTATATCGGTAAAAGCAACCCTTCGCGTATTCTATTGAAAGAGAACGCTGAATAAATGTTTCACATCAAATTACCTATGCCTCCAGCGCAATGTGTGTTTTATCAGCAACGATATGTGTAACGGATATCTGTTAGTTAACTTCTAATCAAGAAAAAAGTTTATTATACTTAATGATATAAGTGATTAATTTCGCCTAATTTATAAGCTTAAGTTGAATTCACTGCCTTGTTCTGACTGAAATATAATTATTGTTTAATTATTTTCTAGTAAATTAAAACCATAATTTTTTGATAACTAAAAAAAATACTTTAGTGTAAATTACTGATTAGTTATTATTCACATTAGCACTAAAAATTATCGACCGGTGAAATTACATCTTAAGGTTAATTTTGAAGACAGCTTATTTTATTGACTTTTAAGTACTTTTTACATAATTATTACTTTATGCCATAGTGTAAATTTTTTCTTTTTACTGGACAATCAATTAAATTTAAGATGTATAGCACAGCGTAATTTAATCCTTAAAGTTGTTTAAAATATACTAGTAGGTTTTATTACGGAAAATCATGCCTGGAAAGTGTGGCGCGTTTCGCAGACGTGTAGTGAATTGTCTGGATCCCAGTGGGTGTAAAAAGTAGTTTCATTGGGAATGCAGGGCTGAGGAAAATAGGGAACTGTCCGCTCTGTTTTTGTGACGGAAAACTTTGAGAGCAGGATAGAAGAATTTCAGGGCAGGACGAAACGATGAGGGAGATGTGCGAAATGATAAGGGAATCGCTTGACAGGGTCAGAGCTCTTGAATCTCTTCCAATGGAGGCTCTTTCTGTGTAGGCTCTGCCTGTGGAGGCTCTGCCTATGGAGGCTCTGCCTGTGGAAGCAGAAAATAGAGATGGTTGATTTAATGAGGATGGTGAGAAGGATGTTTAGGCGCTGATAACAGGTCGTTGGAAAAACATGGTTAACTGGATGAAGAAGCCAGAGACTTTAGAAATTGTGAGGATAAATAGTTTTGACCTAATACCTGAGTCAGATGGGGGAGAACCTCGTGTAGATATAGGAATAGGTATGGTTCAGCAGGGTTTTACTAAAAGAGGCGTGGATGGAAAAAATAGGAAGAAAAATGTTCTGCAGGATCCACTAAGCACGGGCTACCAAGTCACAAGTATGTTCAAACCTATTGAAACATTATGGCAGGTAATAGAGGATATAGGATCACTTTGCAGGGATTTCATTAAGGAGAAAAGAGTGGTGACAGTGGGAGGTGCGCACAATAGTATTGATAGGAACACAATTTTAGCAAGTGACCTAAGGAATATGGTGAAACAGACACAGCATACCAAGGTGGAACTCCTGCAGGTCTTAAGTCGCCACGATCGGCCACAGTTGAAGCACGCTGTGAGGCGGATAAACGTGGAAACGGCATTAGTTCTGTTTTGGGGGTTGTGCCTGTTGATACCATTGGTAGGCGGGGTTTTACTAGGCATCACATACACCTAAATAGAAAGTGGAAGGAGGCACTTTCTGAGTTGTTAGTTAAAGCTGTAAGGGATCCAACTTTCAGTTATAATGAACATTGCTTGTTTTTAGGTTAGGGGCTGCTGATGAGGGAATAAATATAAGCGATCAAAGGGATAATAATTGTAGATGCGCGATGGGAAAAACACATGTGCCAGGCACTCTGGAATTTATAAGTTCAAGATCACCAAAAGCATGTGAAACATATTTGGACTTTTAGCAGTGACGGAGCGTCTTAATAAAACCATGAAAAGCCTTAAATTACCTCCTTTTAAGGACCTTAAAGAACATTTTTTATATGAATATGTGAACTGTTCAAAGCCAATAACAGAAACCATTCAAAGTTTGTAAAGGGATAAAGACACCTTATACAGTTGTCTAGGACCCGAACTAGTAACAATCAAGTATATGGTTAAATACCTCAAAATGCAAAATCTAAAATATTGCGGCACTGTGTCAGATGTTATCGGAGAAAATCTAAATAAACTTCTCAAATCGTTTTTGTAGTTTGAGACTGCAGTAAACGATTCGATATTAACATTAGTGTCCATCCGTTTTTTAAAATTGAACCAGTGTCAATAGTATTTTAAAAACTTGTAAAATATCTTATCCTAATTGAAACACGGAAAATTAATCCATCTGAAAAACAAAAATCAAAGGCTTTATAGAACAATTGACAGTACATAAAAGAAAAGACGAAAGACAATCTTATTAAGTGGTTTAGATGACTCTGCTTCCTCTATTGCTAATGCCACTAGTGGTGAAAACACAGAGACTACTGGCAGCATCGTTGACTTGGAAACACTTCAATAACTGAGTAATAAGGACAACTGCCTAAAATGATAATGAGATTCCATCGAAGAAAAAGGACTGATCAGATGTTTGAAGAACTGGTATTAACTTACTTAAGTCTCATTTAAAATTTAAAACAACATTTTGTGCATTGCAGTTAAACAAATGTGCTTTCAAAAAAGTATTTTGAAAATACGTATTTTGTATTATGTATATCAAATACCATTTCCAAAAGTATCTCGTATCTGATAACTCAAATCCATTACTTAATAGTATCTTGTATTCCAGGTACTTTTTAATAGGTGTTTTGTACATCTCTGGATATTAAAAATTTAATAAGTTCTTAAATCTAGAGCAAGATTAAGCAAAGAACATCAAGTTGTAATTAGGAACACAAAGTATAAAGCTAATGTCATTTTAACAGATAATCTGGAGAACCATACAATTACATTATTTATTCTGCCAAGATACCTGAAACACTATTAAAATGTAACTAATGTAGTTGTATCAGTTTCACTTACGAAATAGCTTGGTATTTAACATCATGTTTTTACCAAATATGTCCAATTGAAGGTTTTATGGCGTATTTAACATAATTATTCCTCTAAGCAAATTTAAGTTTGGTTCTAACATAATGATATCGCATGTCAAGGGCAGTTTTATGAGTTGAAGTATTTTTTACTAAATTCTATATGAAATCCTATGGGCATTTTTGATTAATCCTATGAAACTTACGTTTGTTACATTGAGCGCATGAACCTCCAAAGCGTAATAAATTATTTATAGGTTCTACGACTCGAGATAATCATTGCCAGGAAAAATTCGGCCATAGTTTTTATCCATCCAGGAAATTGCTAGTACCGAAGTTAAGGAATGGGCATACTGGGTATTATACACCCACTCGACTTTGTTGTTAGGACAAGTGAGATATAAATATACCTAAATCCAACAAGACACCCATATTTCAAAAGTAACTTTTAACATGAGTAGAGTGCAATATTTAATTGCAATGGAGCTAAGACTCCGATGGCAATTTTCATATCTTCGCCTTTCTCCTGGCTGGAGCTTCAGAACGTCCATATGATCAAGCAGAAAGCCTTAACCACTCAGTTACCAGACCTTCTACAGGAAACCAGTAGGTGCCAAATACATTTCAAATATTTGACAAGTGGGGAGGCATATGAATTGCCGATCTGTAATGCAGTAGTTTGAAAAATAGTTTAGCTGCATCACATTAGAAATTCATTTGCATTACTATTTGCTCTAGTTGAATGTTTCAGTAACTTTTAACTGATTTTCATCTTCCATTACCTTGAAAGAGTAAAATACCCATTTAAAACACATCAGTTACAAGGATGTCATTACTGTGTGTTCCATCGAATACATACATGAAAAGATTACTCACAGTGATTAGTATTATACTAATGGATACTAGAGAGACTGAATTAATTTACAGTACACCGAATTAATATCAGTGAAAGACAGGGAAAGAACTGGGGATTATAAAGAAGAGAGAAGGACGGCCGAATCTGCCGATGAGGCAGCAGAAGAAATACGGTATCTGCTAGAACCCTTCTTGCTGATTCTCGTCTTCGATTACAGTTAATGAAATTGCGAGCTGAAAGGAACAGATTGGCCTCCAAGTGGGACTCACTGCGAAGCCAGATAAACCTGCAACATTTCTGACTGTACGAAGAACGGACTCTTTTGCCACTTGGAGCACTTGTTATATAAGAAATAACTATCACTTACAGATTTTCCACTGAATATATTGGCTTACACGTTAACTGCGGTTGGAAGAGATACAAGTATTAATAATGTTATTAACATTAAAGTTTTTGGTGGGTTTCTTATGTATTGCTTGGCTGATCATATTAAGCAAACTGAATAATATAACAAATTCTAGTATGGACAAGTATATTTTCATATATATATACATTTTTTACATATACATCCAAACAATTAAAAGAAACAATAAACAAACAGTTGAGTGACATGTTTGCCTTAGTCATAAACTTTCAAAGATAATATCCCAGATAAAGTGAAGGATAATAATAATTGTCTGTGCTGTATCCTGAAAGCTAACCTATTCCGCAATATATTGATACATAATATCAATTGAGCAAACACCCTTCCAACTAATGTTGGTAAGGTTCATGGGAACAGATCGTGCCTGGAGCTTCACCTGGGCAACTGAGTCTCCAATTGTTCAATAGAATTCAAGTATTGCAACAACAGGGCCCATTTTGATGTTTACAGGATGTGCTCGATCAAGGTAGGCGTAAATCAGATTACATTTTGTTATATATTATAACTACAGTTGCGACAAGGAATAAAATCACATGTGGCCATTGTTACCATACTCAACACCACGGCAGAGTTGCTCTGGTTAGCAGCAACAACAAATTATCAGGTCGGTAAAAGCTGACATATTCATTCCGAATTCGATACATGTTGGGATGGAAGAATATCCACATGAAATCAGTCGACGTATGCCTTTCCTGACTCGCAAGTGGGCCTCAGAGGTATAATGCAGTCCACAGTTTATAGAGTTCCCACAAAAAACTGTAATACATTTTGCAATAAACTTATCGTAAATTTATCACGAACAAAAAGGTAAATTATCCTCTGTGGTGACGTCAACATAAATTTTACTGTAGAATGTTATCAGACCGATTATCTTCTAGGAATGATTTGATAATTCAGTCTGTTTTAAGCTGTAAATTTCCCAACTAGAAAAAAAGGATAGTATCACCCTTATTGGTATCATTTTTATAGAGGAAAATAAATTAGAAAATTGTGGAATAGTTCCAATGTAAAATGGTTTGTCAGAGAACAGTTCTCAAGTAATTATTTTGTATAAATTGGAAAAAAGTAACATTGAGGAAGGATTTATTAAAATTAGGCTAATAAAGAACAATTCAATAAAAACATTAAACAATGAACTCCTGAAAGAGGTGTAAACAATAAATTCAATTATTTTCACCACAGGTTTCTGGAAATTTATGAGAGTTGCCTCCCTACAGGACTAGATCCAATTGGTAAAAAGTGAGATAACAAGAATTGGAAACAGCAGGTATTAAAACATCTTGCAGGCATAATAGAGAAATTTATCTAGGAGGTAGGAACCCCAATAATGTGCTTCTCAGATGTCATTATACACCATACTGTAGATTTTTAACCAAAATTGTTAGAGAGGCTAAGCTTCTGGCTATAAGCAATGAGATTACCAGTTCGGATGATAAGAAAAAAAGTGTTTAGAACATTAATAAAAGATAAACAACTTTATCATCCACTCATCATAATCCTATAACTTTAAGCATTGCCACCTTTTCCATAGGATGTACTTTCAATGACTACTTCAAAAAAGTTTCTGAAAAAGAAAATGAAAAATTTGTTGGTAATACGGATGCTGTAACAATATTTAGTTACTTATCACCAAAAACAACATATATGTGTCTACTTCCCACTAGTCAAATGAAATAGACAAAATATTAAATCACTGGAAAATTTGGTTACTATGAGGAAGTTACCAACTCATTCAAGAAGTTAATAATCAACCACTTCATAAGATGGTTAATACCTCAAACACTGAGAACTATAGACCAATATTACTTGAATCAGCATTTTCAAAGATCTTTGAAAAATCAATGTACAGAAGAGTATTAGCTCGTCTACACAATGATTGACATACTCAGTAAAGCACAGTTTGGTTTTCTGCAGTACTTTTGACAGAATCAGCCATTTATGATTTTACAGACAAAATACTGAAAGAAATGCATAAAAAATTCGGTGATCTGGCTGAGGACATTGATTGTATTGTCCTAGGTAAATTAGAACACAGTGATTAGTGTCAGGCCATGGCTTGAATCCTGTTAATACAAAAGAGATTATAAACTCAAAATACGGAATAGTTACAGCTGGTGTGTCTCTGGGCTCAATTATTGGCACTCTCTGTTTTTAATTTACATCTATGATCTCCCTCGCGTATTCCGCCACAGTGAATATATGGTGTTTTTTCGGATGATAACAGCATATCATATAAACATTCATCAGTTCAAAACCTTTAAAACACAGCAAATGATGCACTAAAGGAAATTAAAAGATAGTTCAATGCTAAAAAATTAATACTTAATATAAAAAAGACACAGTTTCTTCAACTTTTCACACACAATAAAGCAAAGGACTGCTATAATATCATATCTGATTTAAAAGCAATCAATGAAAGCAGTTTCAAAAAATTCCTGGGCGTATATATCGATAACAAATTGAACTGAAAGCAACATATTCAACAACTTCTTAAAAAGCTGAATTTTGCAACATTTTCATTGTAGAAGCAAGGAAATTGACATATTTTGCATATTTTCACTAACTGCTCACTTATGGCATCTCATTCTGAGGAAACTCTTCACAAGCACAGAAGGTATTTAAATCACAAAAACGTAATTTAAGAATAATTTGTGAAGGAAGCCCACGGACGTCGTGAAGAAATCTCTTTAGAAATAAAGATGCAATCACAATACCAGCGTAGCATACATACCGCACTCTATACTATAGTATGTAGTGGAAAAGCCTAAACTCTTCAATCTTAATACTGTTATCCATATCTATAAAACTAGATATAAATATATTCACAAAGATTACAAGTCATTGCCAATTGTACAGAAAAAGATAACATTCACTGTAGGTTCTTTATGAATTGTGCTACCACAAGAAATAAAATGTTATCTACGAAAATCTGACAACTTTAAATCCAAACTGAAAGAGAACCCATTTTATTATATAAAAGAATTTTCTTCTTGGAATTTAGTAATTGAATATACTGAGAATATAATATATATTTGGTGTATGGGAAGAGAAGGTGACAAAGTTGTTCACAATCTCTAAAATGATGTATGGCGTTTCTTTTTGTTGATACCGGTAGAAATTACATTATTTGTATTTGCCGATTAGAATTGAAATTTGGGTTTATAAGAAACTGACCTGTTATTATCTGTTATTAGTATTACTGATTTTCTAATAATCTGGGTGCAGGGCAATGCATCCGTCCAGTCAACGCCTACCCTTTTCTCGAAGAGATTCGGGCCATTTTTGTAACTCAATTTTTTCTGTCTGATTACTGCTTCTTA
This sequence comes from Vandiemenella viatica, assembly GCA_031002005.1. NCBI lineage: Eukaryota > Metazoa > Arthropoda > Insecta > Orthoptera > Morabidae > Vandiemenella > Vandiemenella viatica. Next base: position 123,473,424 of record CM061921.1, on the reverse strand, counting down.
CTTCAAATTACTGTTATACATAGATAACAGCAATCTTAGCAAATATACTAAACTTTATTTCGTTCCTAATGTTAGTATGGATGCTACTCAAATGAAAATATCACCAGTTTTGTTATTCACTTACTCATTGATGATAATCAAAACTATAAGGGAATTCCCGTAGACGTAGAAAGACGAAATATGGTACGCAGCTTTATCCCCAGATTATAAGAAAAATCTAAAACTTGTAAATTTCCGTATACCTTCCCCTCATATACCCAAAAAATGAAATCGTTTTCTATCCTAATATATTTAAATGTCTCGGATATTCATCATAGACAGAGCTTATTAAGTTTACCTAATGTGTTATATTTTACGTTCTTCTTCTTATTACTGCGGAAGTTGACAAAATTGAAAAAAAATTTGACTATGACACCCCGCCATCAAAATTACATTGTACTGCCCATTGTCCTAGAAACAGGTAATTTGGTACAGATATAGTTTTATCCCGAAACCATAAGAAAAGTCTAATATTGGAGATTTTCCCAGTTTATGTTCTATGGGGATCCCAAACGTTAAAAATTTTGGCGCATATTTGCAGGATAATAGTTTTTATCCGGACGCACACGCATTGTTTGCAAAGATAGTGGGCGTTGTTGGTAACGTATATTGATGTTTTGAATTCTTATCCACCGATTTTCATATGGAATCGTTTATTTTTCAGTGACGACTCAGAGCAAACATTCAACCAAAAACCAAAAAGAAAATACATGGATTCTTGTAAAATTTGGCCAAGTCTCGTGGTTGTGCAATAACAAGAAGTTAAGAGCCATGTCTACACTTTACAGCATGCATTCACTTCTCTTTCGGAAACAGAATGTTTTCTATCTGTGTTATAGATCGTTTAATTAGAGTAAAAAAAAAAAAATCTGGTGTCTTGGCCACTATGTATCTGATAATTGTAAGGCCGTTTTCGCACGAGGCAACTCAAAAGAAACGGAGTTGGTTGTAGAGGTGGGCAAATTGACTCACTAAAAATACCGGTGCTCACTTGATCACTCTATGAAAAGAACTAGTTCACTAGCTCAGTTTAAACAAAAAGAGAAGTTATAGCCATTTTGAGTGTAGTATCTGTTAGTTTTATTTACATTTAGACTGATTTCTTAGATTAATCTCACATCGGTTATTTTCATTTATTTTTGCATATATTCTGAAACATTTTTGTTTGTTACATACTACCTGATTACTTTCACGCAGGAAAGGTCATTTCAAAGCGTCAGTGAAATATTGTTCGGATTGCTGGGAATATTTGAGAGATAGTTTGAGCGTAGATAGTTTTACATTAATTTATTTACAAACACAAAGTACAATCAATTTTAAAGAACTTTTGGCTTTAAATGAAATGAAGGTTACTGCTCACAAATACAATTTTACTTATTTTGCTATTCAGCTGCCCACTTATTTTTCAGAAGCGCAAACCGACTTATTGTTGGCGCACATTCGAGACCGACACACCACCGTCGTTAAGGCTTCCAAGAAGAACTACCGTTCACCTTTAGTGAGTGACAGCTCACTCGCTCTTTCAAAAGAACTGTTCTAAAGAACTGGTTCCCTCACGAACGACCCATCTCTAGTTAGTTGCTGAATTAAGTTACTAACTAGTCAGTAACTGGTTGGCGACGCGGATCCACACACGAGGCTACTCAAAAGAGACTGAAATCACTAGTTTCTTCTGTGCAATCATGGAAGCAGTACCACTGTCTCTATCTGCTAACAACGACAGTGATGAAGCCAACGATGAAACTGTCATACTGCTTTTATATCATTGGTACAGAACGGAAAAAAGGCGGAGATGATCTTGGTTTCATCTGTATCTGCAAAACAATTTCCACCACAGATTATTTGTTACTGCTAAAGAACTCCAACTTTCTGATGCTAAATTTTTAGCACTCTACCACATGTCCTGGAATTGTTGAAGGAGTTGTTGATCGAGATGAGAATGGGATTTGAAATGACGTGATAATGCGTGTTGACAAAATATCGTCAACAGCATTTAAGGCTTTACTTTTCAATTTTCGCACCTCTTCATCAGTAATTGCCAGCAGATCAGGCAGAATTTTTAGCCTCTCAGTTTTTGGACGCTTTTCGGTAAACGTTTTTTTTTGTTTGGCCTGAATAAAATAGATGAACGCTTTGTACACTGCGTCATTGTTTCCTCATTAGTTTTGATGATGATGGTTCAGACAGTGTTCGTCTCCAATGAGAAATTTCAGAAGTTTGAGTTGATATGAGGCAACGATTAAAAAAAAATAAAAAATAAAAAAAAATGGGTTCTTTCAGTAAAGAAGTTTGTTATCTATTTGGTAAACAAATAACAGTAATGGTCGCTGGATGTAAAGTCAGAGATGGTATGAGTTTGTTGAACTGATTGAAATGGACTGCGTGTTGTATAGAAACTAATAAGACCAGTATTATTCCTGATAAAGGTTAGGGGGATGGACATTAATATGTACTGTTAATTATGAAGTGAATGTATAAATTTTGAAATAGCGGGGAATGGATTGTAATACATAAATATTGTAATACAAAAAGCAGAAGTATTTGAGTATTGATGGGAAGGAAAGTACCAATTTAAATATTATTAAATTCTGTTTGTGTAATCTGTTATACATACGAGATCGATTTTACTTTAGATTTTTAAAATAATTTAATATTTTATGGTGTGGTTTAGTTCGTAGAACATATTACATCCAAATACAATAGGCTCTTAGGTAATTGTGATAAAGGAATAGCAACACCACATGGAAAGAAGAGATTGTGGTGGTGTTGGCTCTTGCAACTCTTGGGGCAATGAAAGAATTAGTAACATTATAAATCAGAATCGTTAACTTCAAATTGTTCAATTTCTTCCTGTTGTGATGGAAGGGGCAAATTTCCTGAAGGCGTACCTAATGCCTTAATATAAGGCAGAGTAAATTGAATAGCTTCTGAAAGATAGTATGCGTTCTTTGTCTGTGCTCCAGACCAACTTTTAGAGGATTTCTCATGTGTCGAGTAAAAACAGCTTCTAGATTATTCCATTTTTCTTTGGTTTCAGCGGTTGAAACAAATGAAAATCTTGAAGCCTCAAATAAACGTTCAAATAATGCACATCTCTACATACAATATTACATATCAGTCATATCCACTGCTTTACCAACTTCAGATCATGAGTATCCAGGAAGCAAGAAATTGTATAAAACAGGGTGTTTTTCAACCCCCACCCCCTCCCGCCGAATAAAATATTCTGTTGTTGTTCGTTCACACTGCAAAATCACTTGGAAACTAGCGACTGACATGGAACTGGTTAATAGCTACAAGCGCCATCTGCGGTGAGGTGACTGGTTAGTAACTCCAGTTACTAATCAGTTTCTTTTAAGTAACTTCGTGTGAAGACAGCCTAACTGAAATGACCGTCAGTATGTATATATATATATATTCTAAGAATTTTCAAGCGGGAAATAAATGCTAAGGAAATATATGCTTGAGTGTATTTGATAATTTGATAAAGCAATACATTTATGGTATTTTATGAGTTGATTAAAACATAGCATATAAAGTCACCAGATTTTTATTTTAAATAAACGATCTTTAACACGGAAAGAAAGGATTCGTTTTCAGGAAGTGAAGTGAATACATGCTGTAAAGTTTTCCACATTCCTTACACTGTTCTCACAAAGGATCAAAGTGAACACATTTAATCTGTCTATCTACTTTGTACGTCTATATTGAATCTGTCATCTCCAATTTACGTGACCAATTTGCATTTAAGCCCTGATTTATCAAATCAGATCATTATTGTAAACCAATTTCCAATATTTGAACAAATTCTTACTTCTATCACTATGCAGTACACAGACATTAATGAGATAAAGGATCTAGCGGAATAAGACAGTGAAAAGTACCCCCGGCCCATTCCGTTCATGGGGCATACCAATTCATAGATGTTAGTTAGCATAGCCTTCAGACCGATTTTTATTTCCGTGCCGCCACTCTAGGGGGCGCTACGGGGGTGAATGTGCCATTGGGGCCTAAATGCATAACTCGTGAAATCAATGCGGGAAAATTCTGAAAAAAAATCACGGACATTCACATTGCTACAGGAAATATCTAGTATTTTTTTTTTGAATTTTTTGTCGCATTTTACAATGTTTTAATCGCAAATTGTTTATATCGAGTTCCTAGTAAACAAAGTCATTTCCTTGAGTGACAGCGTTTAGATTTTAACTGTAGAATCATCTATGGGCAGATTTCAGACCTGTCCGAGTGGCGCAACATAGCGAAAAAAGTTAAAAACTGAATTTGATGCCATGGGGTTGCCTACCAGACAGGGGCTCTTACGGTGGGTACGCACGTCATAATTATAGTTGTGAGACGGGTGCTGAAATATTATTTTGTGGATTTTTAAGTTGTTTGTATGCCAAATGAAAGGAGCGGCTTATAGGATTAATAAAAGCTACTAAATATTCCACGAAAAAGAAGAACTTAATATATTTTTCAGGCATTTCTTGCTCAGAAAATCTTTTTGCAGTGGAAAGCACTCAAAACAAAAATCACAGGGCGTAACAACATTTTTCCCCTCTTAAGTTTAATCTTCGTCGCTATCCGTTTCTATAACAGGATTTGCATGAACATCGTCAAAAAGCCTGCTTAGAACTTGAGACGGTAGAAAATTTTTGGATAAGTATCGAGTACATGAAAGGTAATAAATTACCGCAGCTACATGAGAACAGCATCCTGTCATTCTGCTACCGTTAGCGCATTCGCAGTAGTATCGCTTGATACCCGCGTAACCTGTGGAGTTCGGCGAATAATCGATATAGCATGTGTACGTCTTGGCGTTAATATGGCGTGATTAAACTTCGAATTTGGCGATGTTGCCTTTCTCTTTCAAATAGCTGAGATTGATTGTGTTATCATCGTTTAACATTACTGCCAAATATGAAACAGCCTGAGACATGTTTTTCTCTTTTATTCTTTGGATTTTAAAATAATTTTCACACTGATTTCATATGTAATATGTCCAATAGTTGTTCAGGGATTGCGATTGTTTCTGTACACTGTTTTGTGCAAATTCATTATTTCCTGTCATTTTTTTTAAATAAATAAAATTGAGAATCCATTCCTTTTGCTAACTAGGTTAGTTTTATAATTCTGTTGTAAAAGCACTTTTACTAGCGCCTATCAATTTCATTTTCATTTTACTATATCGTCTGGTTGCTGTTTACGCTTTCATACGGCTTCCTGCTCCGAGAATTGGTTTTGTGTGAATCAAAAAACTTCTTTGCATAATAGGCGAAACAGGAGTTTATTTCTATAAGTGAGCAGCTCTGTGGGAATATGTTCTTGATCCCATCTACATCTACATTCATACTCTGCAAATCACAAACATTGTGGGTGGCAGAGGGTGCTAAGCACCAATCCTAAACCCGCCCATTCCAATCCCGAATAGTGCGAGGAAAGAAGGAATACATATAAGTATCAGTACGGCATCTTATTTCTCTAATCTTATCCCTCCGGTCATTGCGACCTAAATAGGTTGGCGGAAGAAGTATTTCATTGCACTCGAAATTTAAATTTTTTCGCATATTCTCCAATAAATTCGAACGCAAGCTACGTCGTCTGTCTTCCAAACTATCCCAGCCCAATCTATGTATCAATTCTGTAACGCTTTCATAAGGGCTGTAACAACAAGTCACGAATCTAGGGGCTCTCCTCTGCACCCTCTCAACTGAGTCAATCAGAACCTTGCGATATGGATCCCAAACCCCACAACAGTAATCCAGATGCGGATGCACTAGTGTTTTATACGCTATCTCCTTTGTTTGAGCATTACAATTCCTCAAAATACGACCTATGAATCATAATTTAAAATTAGCCTTGCCTACGACGGAAGTTATGTGCATGTCCCATTTCACGTTGCTTCGTATTATATCCCCCAGATACTTCACGGAATCAACCGTGTCAACAGCTGAATTGTTTATTTTGTACTCGTGAACAACCTGATTCTTCTTGTTACTTATCCGCATTGCCTTGCACTTTTTGCAATTTAGTGTAAGCTGCCATTTACGGCACCAATCGAAAATAGCATCCAAATCACGCTGAATTTCTAAGCTATCGTCGGAGCGCCTTATTTCCCTATAGATAACCGCGTCGTCGGCAAACAATCGCAACCAGCATTTGAAGTTGTCACCTAGATCGTTTATAAATATTAAGAAAAGAAGTGTACCTATTACACTTCCTTGAGGAACGCCCAAAGTAACATTTATCTTAGAAGAGGCTTCTCCGTCAACAACGACATACTGTGATCGACCATTTAGAAAATCACGTATCCACTCGAAAATCTGAGCCGAAATACCGTAAGCTCGAATCTTCGCTAAAAGTCGGTTGTGTGGCACAGAATCAAAAGCTTTCTGAAAATAAAAAAAACTGCATCAACTTACGAACCTGCATCCATAACTTTCATTATGTCGTGGGAAAATACGGCCAATTGTGTTTCACACGATCTCTTCTTCCGAAATCCGTGTTGACATGGTGTAAGTAACTCGTTCTCATCTAGAAACTTCATTATGTTCGAGCATATGACATGTTCCAGAATTCTGCTGCAGACCCCATCTGATTCAATAACCTGGAATACTTGACACTTTACTCAAAAAACTTCTTTTCTTTTACCATTTGTGAAACGAAGTATCGAACTGCTTTCCGGCTTTCCACTTAGATATTCGGACTGCAAAGTATGATCGAAACGAGAAAGCAATTGACTGGAAGTGTCTTGTGGTGTAACAGTTGTTACTTTACAGCCCAGAGCTGAAAGTAACTATCCAGTAATTCAGCTGCAAAATTTTAGCTAGCCGCAAATGGAATCACACCCTACTCCTCCCATAACCGGTTACACGCCAGCCTGATGTTGATGGACAGACATTATCACTTATGGCAACTCTGCAATAGATAATTATATGTGTCATTTAGAAAGGACACAGGTTATTGGCAAGGGATGCCAGTTGCCTGTAGTTGCAGCTTCTGAAAGAATGGTAAGAACTCAGAGTTTGAAACGTTATACCAAGGTGCATACTTGTTCGTGGATGATCTCTGACAGACTGCTTAGTAAAAAGTTTCAGTATCTTACGCTTTTTCCAGTGTCTTATTAATCCACAAACGAAATACATTCACAATACAGATGTGTGCTTCGAAACTCAGTCCAAATTACTTATACTTGGCTGGAGTTTGTTTTGGAAGATAATAATTGTTCACGGCTACATACTACAAAATATTTTGCGTATATTATTACAATCATAAGATGGCATTCTAGTAACACTCAACTAATGTTATCACGATGTAGTATCCGTGAGAAATGGATCTACCACAGAAACGTGTAGATAACATTAGAAATATAGGAGTAAGGGATGAACTAAAAACGCGAAATAGAAACGTTAGCGCCGTTTTGTTACGTTGTATCTGTAGACTAATACCAAAGATATGCAGCAATAATTAATTACTATATTTCTGATAATTTTTGTCTGCTGATTGCATACTACGTGAAGTGTTCAGTGTTTCCCTAACTAATACTTCCGTACATAGAGGGATGTAGCTGGAGTAGATATAGGAAATAAAAATCATTTAAATATGTGTAAAAAGGCTAATTCGATAATTTTATTGTGTTGTAAATAAATAGGGTCTGGTAGATGGAGTTCAAAGATGAGGAAGTTTTCATCCACACACAAGGTGCACACGTTCCATTATACAAATACGCTGAGTTGTAAATTGCTGTCGTTACTAGCAGGGAAACATGAAAGCAAAATTAATCAGCCCACACACAACATTTGAAGAAATAGGTTCTTTTTGTATTACAACTTATTTCCCTGTTTTTCTTAAAAAATATGTAAGACGCTCCGTAGGAATATTACGTTCTTGTGTTGTCACGTTAACTGAGGGCAACACACAAATGCTAATGTATTGAGCAATATGCATTACGTCATCTACTCTACTCATGCAGTCCAGCCACCCACACAATACTAGAGCTGTAAAAGTAGCGATGTATTCGTTACTGAGTAACGGGTTCGTCGCCTGACTCGAAGTACCGAATCGTTACTCACAAATTCATTTCGTTACTCGCATTTGTCGTATAGATACCAACACGTTCTAGCTCCCGCATGTAACGAATTTTGCCAACGTAAAGAATAATTTTGTACTTTTTGTTTTTTTAACAATAAAATTTACAATGTATAATTTGTAAATAGAAAATTTGTATGAATAATTTGAGATAATTACTGTTTTTTCATTGATAGTTCATAAGTGAGGTTTATTGATTTCAAACATTTGTGTAATTTGTTTATATTAAGAATTGATACCTTCTATTTTATTTTGTAGTGTAATTTACAATATAAAAGAGTTGTCTAATAGTTTTTGTTATACATCTCTGCACTTATTATGTTCTAATAATATTTAATAAAATTGCTATTGAGCATACGCTCCGGTGGCAAATTACCTAGACACTCATCTTCCCCCCTTTCCTGCATCCACCTACATTTGCCATCAACACATTTTAACTTTAAATTCTTTAAACGTTTTTGGTAAATTATTCATAATTTCTTTTGGTAACTTATTCCAATCCCTGAAACCCTTACCTAAAAATAGAATCTTCCTAAATACTTGTGCCTGAAATAAAGTGCAAGATTGTGGTCATGGTCATCTTTTCCCTTCGAAGCATTACTTTTAATTCTTACACCAATGTCTTTCCATGCCTCTCCATCAATATACGCCTTGTACCCTCCCATGACCGTCTTCACCCTCCTCCTGTCTTCCAATGAACCCCATTCCAGCTCGTTTAACATATCTGTTACTGATTGCGTTCTGTGATAATTTCCAGAAATAAATCTAGCAGCATTTTTTTTCCAGTTACAGAATTCCATAAACAAAGAACAAGTTACAATGACTTTATTCCGTTTACCTGGTGTTAGTTATTGTATTATTATCGCAGGATCCATGTAATCAATCATTAATACGGTTCTGGCTTTGATGTTGAATGTTAGTTGTAACCGCGACGCAACAACAATTAATCTAATCGCATGTTTGTCCTGAACCATTGTTATTGATTTAAAAGTTTTGAATATTAATAGTTTTAAAATTCAGCAATTAACGCGGGAGTCAATAATATTTTGCCTGCAGGCCCGATTTGATGGTATGTGCACATTAACTTTAAAAAACCTATCACAAAAAGACGAAAAAAAAAATGAAAACCGTGAAGGAAGACACTGGTGAAACCTCCTATTTAAAAACGAAATACTTTGATGAGATTATAATATTTGTTAAATACATGTCCCATTATCACATCAGGCTTCAAAGCAGGTTTTTGAGCAGGCTACTTTAAAAAATTAACCGTCATTAGTTATTGTCACTAGATATGTCACTGTCAGGTCTTTTTTCTATATGCAAACAGGTGTTTGTTTTGAAATTAGATTATTCTTTCGTATATAATATTCATTACAGTAAATCAAGTGTACATTCAGAGGTTTTTTTTATAAGATCCATGTGTTAATTACTTGACTTTAAGTTTTATCCAAATGTACAACTTGACTAAACTTATTTTATTAAATAAACAATTTACTTAAACTTTAACAAGTACGAACGAAGTCGTCCCGTATGCGATGCAATGCTTCATGGTAGTGTTCAATTGTACCGAAAGTAACGAGTAACGAAACGATGCGATAGTAACGAAGTTATCCCGTACGCGGTGCTACTGGATACCATGCTTCATGCTATTGTTCGATTGTACGAAAGTAACGAGTAACGATTCGAAAGTAACGGGTATTGATTGGTTTAGTAACGAATACATACGGGTACAGAATTTCTCGTTACTTTTAAAGCTCTAAAAAATAAGCCCTACCCATAATGATACACACCCACATCCCTCCAATATGTGGTCGGCAAGACATTTGACAGAATAATTACAGGCAGTCTCAAGAAATACGTTGGGAAAAACTCCATAGCATCCAAAATAAAATCAGGTTTCAGACGAACTCACACCCGCTACTGAATAGTCTGCTCAGGTTACTAAACGCATTAATAGAGGACGCAGCACAAGCGCAGTGTTTCTGGACATAGAACATGTGTTTGAAAGAAATTGGCATGACGGATTACTATTCAAATTGCACAAAATGGAAATACCAGTCAAACTGATACGGCTCAACTTAACGGGAGGCAATGAATGCACAGTACATTGCAACAACTCATTCGACGCGTTTACGCCAGGATCCTGAATACAGCAGCGAGGGTCCAAAGCACACAGACAAGACAAAGAAGTCGAAATGTTCGCAGACAAAACTGTTTCTTGTGCTTCACCCCACTCCCCTTCCAACTAAAAAATTGTAAACAGAGGCAATACCTATAACATTATCTGTTTTATATATATAAAAATCTCGTGTCACGATGTTCGTCCGGGATGAACTCCGAAATTACATAACAGATTTAGATGAAATTTGGCTTACTGTGTGTAATTTAGTCCAACTTAAAAGATAGGATAGTTTTTATCTGGATTATAGACCTCAATATTTATTATTTGTGAAATAAATGTTCATTAAATGTTTGTCATAGGACAATGGTTTGTAATTATTTGTAAGCCATCAAAGATAAGCGATCTGCTGGTTTAGTGGTTAGGGCGTCTGGTTGGCGATGGAAAGGTCCCCGGTTCGAGTCCCTGTCTCGGCGGTGATTTTTATAGACACTTAACCCGGCATTAACCTCCGGTGCAACACGCTGTGTAAGGTGAAATACGCCAGGACGGTACTGTGGTTCGGATTCGACGTTAAAATGTAGGTCCCCTGTACCAGGCAGGATGGGCGGGCAAGGTAAAGGCACCTACGACAGTGGCAGAATGCCCAGCCAGTAGAAACCATGTCACCAGATCATTACGACCTCACGAAATTATTATTATAGTTCCATAAGTTTCTAACAGATGGCGATTTGTTAACTTATCGATACAACACTTGGTTAGTTAGGTTGGGTAATCATCCAGTAGATCAATTTATTTACGCTACAGTTTATTCCTAACAGATGGCGGTGTGTTAATTTATCGAACCATCCAATAGATGGCGTTGTATTTCGATTTATTTATGCTACAGTCTATTCCACGCCATATGTGTGGGTTTCTTCAATTTTAATTGTGTTGTGTATTGTGTTATAATTATACTGTATTATTGTTCATCGTTTGTGTGTCATTATACCTAACGGCAAAGTAATTACACACATGAATATAACATTGAAGAAAACGTTACGATAAATTCGAACCGTGTAAGTATTTCTCGCTAGCTTATCAGTTTTCTTCTTATTTTTCTTCAGCTAGAGACCACGCGTCAATTTCAATTCCTCTCCTGTTGTTTTTTCTTTCTTCCTCCCCAGTACTCCTTCATTATTGCACTCCTCTCTACCTTTGAATCCTGCCATATTCAAAGTCTGCTATCGAAAAAAATTTCTTTCCATACAGTTCACTGGTATCATTTTGTTTCAAATCTTTCTAACCCTCTTGAATGCCTGGTGTCATCCATGCTATAAATGTATCGAAAAAAATATCATTCTTCTTTTTCTGTAATTTTTCAATGTTATTATATATTTCCTCATTATTTCTTAACTTCCATTTTACTGTATTTTTCAATGGACCCAAAAATTCCGGTTTCACCACTGTATTATAGTGTCTTATTTTAAGGCTTTCAGAAAGGCACTTTTTGTTGTAATTCAAATATTTTTCAGTGAAATGTCGCCATAGAATCTAACCTCGACAATGCGTGTAGCAGAGAGGCACGACACACTACGAGAGAGCTCATCAATCAGCAACACAAATCGCGGCAAGTAAGGATGTTCAAAGAATCAGGACAGCTGAGCATCGTATGCAAGAATCCGGTGGCTTCCGACAGACATTACCAGTGATTCCTCGCTCTACTTTTGCCGATGAGATTAACGTATGTTTAAAACAATCGTTTTATGGTGGAATGTTGAAACACTTTGATTGTCCATGATCATGCGAATACAGTTGCAAAATGATCCATCGGCACAAGTATTTTGTAAGCAATTGCTGGTTTTCCCGGATCGCTCCGCGCGAGTGCGGGGATGGTTCCTCACAATAGCCCATGGGCGCCTCCTGCCATATCCCTTATAACCCTTCCAAACCATAACCCTTCTCGATAGGTGCTATGCACCCTCCGCCACACACTTATAGTGAATCGCGGAGTAATAATAATAATAATATTGGAAAAGGTGAAATAGAACTGCATCGAAATACACAATACATCAAATTGCCAGACAAATTCTGCACTGTTGTTCACTCAAAAATGAACCTCAGCGTGTGTTCCTGGATATATCAAATAATTACTTAGATCATAATTGGTTCAGTAATCGTGCTATTTTGGCAGCAAAAAATGTTGATGTCAACGAAATTAACTTCCAGATACGACAGTTGTTGCCAGGTGATCTGATGTCTTTTAAATCAATAGATACTATTGTAAATGAAAATGAAGCCATAAATTTTCCAAATGAGTTTTTAAACTCTTTGGATATAACAGGAATGCTGCCACACAATCTCCGGTTAATGATTGGTTCACCGATTCGTCTTCTTCGTAATTTGAATCCACCTAGATTATGCAACGGTACACGTTTGGTAATCAAAAGGATCACCGGAAATGTTCTTGAAGCAACTATTATGACTGGAATGTTCAAAGGGGAAATCGTCCTGTTGCAACGTATTCCAATGATACAGTCAGAATATCCAATACCATTTAAAAGGCTTCAATTTTCGATTCGTTTGGCTTTCGCTATGACAATAAATAACTCACAAGGCCAAACAATGTCCGTTTGCTGCTTGGATTTGGAAAATACGTGTTTCTTCCATGGGCAACTATATGTCGCCTGCTAACGTGTAGGGAAACCATTAAATCTATTTGTATTAGCAAAAGACAGGCTAACTAAAAATATTGTGCACCAATTAGCGCTTAGATAAATTAAAATTATAAATTGTAATAATTTAAAATAATGAAAATAATTGTTAAAAATGTTTAAAAATCAACTTCATAGCCCTCATTTATAAAACTGAAATTTCAGTTTATATAAATAAATAAAAAATAATTTATTTATTTATTTTTATAAATATCCTTTTTTTATATAATTACAATTAAGTAATTTGTAATAAAATGTAAATTAAATTCTTTCATGATCGGTTGTCCGTAATTTCAACTCTCCGTAATTCTTTACCAATTACATTTTAATTTCCAAATCGACAACAATGTTTTTGTCTTTATTAGTGAATATTAATTTGACTACTTTAGGAAGTTTAGAATAACATTAATCCAACGTACAATAATTACTAAGTCACAGCAACGCGTGACCGGGTCAGCTAGTTTGTTTTATATAAATAAAAAAGTAATGTTATATTTATAAGTTTATTTATTAAGAAATAAAACATCGTAAATTTTATAATCTGAATAACTTTTGTATTCATTCATTCGTTTATATTACAAATCTAGAAACATTAGGACGATGCTTTTTTTCTTTCTTGAAAAATCAAAAATTTACAAATATGTTTTGTTAATTGTAATTCTTAATGGTAAAATCCAACTGCAACACAATTACCTCGTTAATCGATTCACAAATACATTAAATATTTTTTTTTAATTTCACTTTTCTGTTAGTAAACAATTTTTTCTCATTCTATAGTCCAGTATTGATCTCTGGTTTCGCAAGCCCTGAAGTTGTGAAGTGATACAAGCATTCCTGATTACTTTTAAGTATTAAATGACGTGTAGAAATATTTTTTGGTTGTTTGTTCAGTGTAATTAAGTGTATAAAACGCCTTGTAATATAAGTATAATAATTTAAATTGTTAGGAAAGGTGTTGGTTCAATAAATTTGAAGCACGTGTATTTGTTTACATTTTATTACGAACGATTTAGGGAGTTAATCCTTTGTCAGTGAAGGAAACAATTTATTACTAACACGTTTAGTGTTTTAAACGGCTTTGTAGGACTGCTAACTCGAGGAAAGCGTACATTGTGCAAATTACCATACGTGAAATATTGAGAGATTGCAATAAAATCCTTTGGGGTGTCCAGCCGGATACTGTTGTAAATACACGACGTTTTGACAGCTAGCTCTGCTGTCTTCTTCAGGTGTCAGGTCCCTTCTAGCTGTAACCGCCTACCAGATGCAATACAATCCAGCTGGACACCAGAGAGGATTTTACTGCATCAATACGCCGCGAAAATCTCCACTCACACATGGAGAGAATGTTCGGCCACTCTGTATTAGATTACTGTTGGATTACTATTAGAAATTAAAGTTTTGGTGGTTAAGGTTATTGTAGTTAAGAGTGCAAATACTGAAAAATAATAGTATCGGATAAAATAAATCCAAGAAAATGCTGTTCGTTCCTAACCAGAAAGTAAAGTTAACTATAGGTTAAATTTACAATCAAAGAAAATCGTGGAAATCGCTGCAGTGGGGGTTGATAGACGAATGTAAATCCTGAAATATCATTTTGTGGTAAATGTACTGGTTTAAATTACGAAGGAAAGGCGTTCGGGAAACTTGACATTCATGTGTGACTAACTGGTTTTACAAAACAATAATTTGTTTTCACCAGAGAACGACACAACTAATAGGTTTAAGGGTTAAAATGTTATTATTTTTCTAAAATCTGAGGGAAGTGTACTTTGTGATAATTCAATTACTTAACAAAATACAGGTATTTATGGTTTAATAGTACAGTAGAGTTCACGTTGGTAGTTATTGGCATTAATGTTCTGTAGCAGAACACGTGTGCAAGGATCTTGTAAACTTCTCAGTACAGTAGTTCATAGAATTTGAGACAGTTACCGGATCTTACAATCAATTGGACCTGAGTAGACTTTGGGCAGAGATTGAAGGACTTTGAAGGCACTTCCTGTAGCGAGTGTAGTTGAATATAAAATGTAACATGTGACTGAAATCTTTGATTACTTTCTCCCACGTAGATTCACTACAGCTACATACGATCGTTGATAACTATAAAAATTACCGTATGGCGGAAATCATATCCATAATTAGTTTATTGAAATTAAAAACATTTGTTATATTCTCATGAGAAATGTAAACGTCTAATATGTAATCTATTTATTTTGTTGTAGAAGCAATACTGTAGGATCATTGGACCCTTCATAAATTTCCCTAGGGGCTTTTATTAATGCTCTGGTGAGGTCATCCCTTTTTGGGATATACAACTTTAATAATTTCTAGAACAAAGTTATTGCATGGACTGATTGCGAGGTTTTTTTGTGTGACTCTGATTTATTTAAAGTACGTGAGCTGTGACGCCGCGTGTCTGCATGTCTACGATAAAGGTGGAGTCAATATTGAAGGAATAAAGGAGGCTCAGGAACACTGCCAGTTCAGCTTCTTTCTTGTTTTGTGGGAATAAGAGTGATCACATTTGATATTCTGGGATGACTGGGGTATGTAAAATGTTCTTATAGGTGGTATTTGTGACGTGACATCTTTCTCCCTTCATACTTAACCAAAATCGATAAATGAGCAATCATTTTAAAGACTACGTTCCTCGCTTTAATACTATCATTAATTAAGACTAGAATGTTAGCAAAATTATGAACATTCAAGGTCACGGGTATGCGATAGGCTTCAAAGGAATGATTGAAGTAACTCTAGATATGGAAAAACTGTGTTTTCTAGGGTAAGGAGCTATTCGGATATTTTTGGGGAGATTTTAATTCAATTCAAAGACAGTGGAGGTCAAATTAAAGCGACACATGCCTGATTTGAATCAGCTTACGTCTAAACTGAGATCTGCAGGTATGTATTTTAGCAATCTGTTCTTCTTATTGCTTTACGTCTTGCGACGATGAGGTCATCAGAGGAGAGAAAGGAATGGGGACAAAGAAAGGGAAAGAATTCGGCTGTGGCCTTTTGAAAGAACCATACCGACATTCGCCTGAAGTGATTTGTTAACGTCATATTGCCTCTGTTATCGTATCAGTACAACAAAAAGCAATTGCAAATATTGAAGAGCGCTTGTCTTACCGTAACCAAGAAGATTAGTAAGAAACCAAGCTTTTTATTTCTAACACTCACAGGTTATATTTTCAAATAGACAAATTCAGAACAATTAATTATTTCTGCTTCTGAGTATCTCAGTTTACTCATTTAATTCCTCACAACAAATTTACTGAATGGAAGATATTTTTCTATTACGGCTACATAAAAAATTCAAGAAACAAACATTGCTGTTTGTGAAAATTGCAACACAAAAAATAATGGTCTGAATCACTCCAAAATCTGAGGAGAACATTGGAAACACAAGTGAGTAAAATTACAGAAAGATGGCTTTCACGTAATCCCAACAGCGCCCTCTTACGTTTGACCTGATATGTAAATGTTACACACGCTAAGTTGGTGCACAGCCGTCAAACGAAGTGGAAACATCGCATTGTACTGAATATTACTTTAAGATCTATTAGTTCAGCCGAAGACATGGCTGCTAGCGGAGGCCGTCAGAGCCGCCGAAAGTGTATAAAAGTAGTCTTCAGGCGCTTTTTGATCTCTAAGTAGGCAGCGGAACCGAATGGATAGAGCCTTGTCCTTCAAGGACAAGTACCGTGTATGAATAGAATCCTTATTCCAGAGGCTGCCTATAAATGCAAATGCGCTGCAGCTCACGGCCAAACAAGATATCCTTATCACATAAGGTAGGATGCGCATAGTGGCATAACGAAATAGCATAACGCCACCTTATGCCTACTTGTATAAGAGATCTCAGCCAACACTTGGGTGTGGCCTGTGCCATCAAGATGCTTCGTAGCGCTGTTCAGTTTGTATCACTGAGCTGCTATGAAATTTTACTGCCGTAGATCACCACTGAATCTGACATGGCGAAACAGTTACTTTCTATTCCCACACCTAGCAGATATAACGAATCTAACATCCTGTTTGAAACTTTATGTTAACCAGTTATTAAACTCCAGTTTCACTGGTCTTGACTTTTGTTATTTTTTGCGTGAGTTTTTGCTTGCCTACTGCCCATCAAAATCTATTGGCAAGAGCCGCTCCTTGCCTCAGTTATCGACCCCACTTCCTCAGTATTTCAGGGTGTGGCGAAAAGCTATCGGCTACTACTATCTGGGATAGGACAACGTGGGGGGGGGGGGGGGGAACAGTATGCCCCGTCAACGCCAAAGGGCACAATATAAAGATACGAGTGAGTTCGAATGTGGCGGAATGATTGGTCTCGGTTTTTCGTACCGTGACATCAGGCACGCTGCTACGACAGTGCTGCGTGTGTCGACCACATTGTCCGCCTGGCCCCAACCGACACAATAGCTACGCACACATCAATACGAGGCATCGCACGAACGGGACCGAGGCGAGGCGAGGCAACGCTCGACGTACGTATACTTAGGTTGAATTAACACATTTCTCAGAGGCATCGAACGACACAGGTATTCGTCTATTCCTTTGTTCTGACGAATTGGCTGTGTTGTGAAGTTAGAGAGAGGCAGTGGCTAGCGCTGCATTCATAGTGATTTCTAGTTTATCGGAATAGAATGCTAACTAGTTGTAAATTATTTTTAAACAGTATAGTGTTAGAAGAAGAGAGGGGCCATTTTCGAAACTTTGCAGTAATTTCATCCATTGACTATATATCCTCTTCAGTCCTGAGCTCATAATAAAAGTGCAAGTGAACTACTATTGCGTTATTTACTTTGTGTTAATGCTAGTTAACAATGAATGACCATGAATTTTTTAAACAATAATTATTTTTTTATAGATGGAATTTATAGTTTGATTTTAACTGAGAAATGTCTGTACAGATTTAATAAGTTATTAAAGCAGTGAAAACACTTGTAAATGGAAAAAATATATAACTTTACCTTTATTTGGACGAGACATACTGTACAGCTGCAGAATCCCAAGTTTCCAATCAGTGCTGCCAAGTTGTGACGCTTGGCAGAAGATCGAACAAATGAGCTGTAGGAAGCACGGTGTGTGTCGTAGATGATACCACATGACAGAAAAAGTTCAGCCACGCACACGTCCGAGGAAAAAATAATACCTGGGGGTATCGTATATGATACCTCGGGACTGAAGAGGATATTTACAGTAGATTCGGGAGAGAATTTCGAAGAATGATACAAATTTCCGAAAAGCATTGACCACTGAAGAAAGGTTAGCCATAACACTGAGATTGTTTTCAATGTATGGAAGCTACTGATTTCAAGAATTATACCAGTAATATTCAGAGCTATATAAATATTTTACAATCGTAAAAATGGAGAATAATGCCAACTCAGTTTTGAAGCGTTGTAGTTTCCAGAAGAGAGCTAGACATTCTGAGACACTGTAATTAGTGATTAGTTGTTAAGTTCGTCGTAATGTAGAAACGTAAAATAAAGGCAGTGGATTTTCATAGCTTTCAAGCCGCATTCCCATAGCATTGCCGGAGGTAGAGATCCACATTCCTATTTCCTGACCAGAGGAACCAGAGTGTACGTGCCGTGTGCAGCGACACGGTGCGGCCGTTTTTCTTTACCTTCCCGCGGAGTTTCCCCAACGGTATTCATTCGATAGCGAACGTTCAGCTTCCAGGAAAAATCGTCGGCTTCGTCGGGGATCGAACCCCGGTCGTCCGAGCCGTATTCAGGTGATCTACCGCTTGAGCTACGCGACCGCCCTGGTCGTAATCTATCTGTTTATTTTATTTTCATTATTCTCCAATAAGTGCACTTATTTGACGGCAAGCTTCCTCTTTTTTATCATATTATGATCAAGTTTATCGTCCTTCTTCTACAATTTTTTTTTTTTTGCTATCTTCAGTCTTTCGACTGGTTTGATGCAATCCTCCGTCCTTTCCTTTCTTGTGCTAACCTCTTCATCTCTACATATCCCTTACAACCCACGTCCTCAATTATCGGCTTCATATTTTCTAATCTCTGTCTTCCTTTACAATTCTTACCTTCGACCTTCCACCAGCAACTTAACCAATCAAGCATGTCTCAAAATATGACCTACCAGCCTCTCTCTTCTTTCTGTAAGCTTCTTCCACAAACTTCTTTCCTCGCCCATAATTTCCAAAACTCGTTCATTTCGTACTTTGTCTGTCCATTTAATATTCAGCATTCTTCTGTAGCACCACATTTCAAAAGGTTCATTTTTCTTTCTTTCTGGTATTCCTAAAGTCCACGTTTCGCTACCATAAAGTGCTGTGCTCCACACAAAGAGTATTAAAAAGTTCTTTCTCATTCCTAGGCCAATGTTTGAAACTAAAAGATTTCTCTTTTTCATGAAGGCTCTTTTTGCTAGAGCTATTCTGCTTTTAACATCATTCCTGCTTCGGCCATCGATTGTAATTTTGCTTCCCATATAACACAATTCACTTACTTCTCCAATTGCATTCGATCCTATTTTTATATTTAATCTGCTAGTATTGGTATCATTTCTGCTACATTTCTTCAGTTTAGTCTTCCTTTGATTTATATTCAGTCCAAAATCTTCCTTCAGTATATTGTTCATGCCATTCAGAAATTTCTTAATATCCTCAGCCCTTTCTGCTAACAAGACAATGTCATCAGCAAATCGTAGCATACTGTTTTTTTCTCCCTCAGCACTTATGCCACGTGGAAATTTTTCTTTTACTTTATTTATTGCTTCCACTACATACAAGTTTAATATTAACGGGGATAGACTACAACCTTGTCTCACACACTTTTTAACTGATGCATGTCTCTCATGATTCTCTACTTTTATTACAGCCACTAGATTCTTATATAGTTTATAAGGTATTCTTCTATCTTGATACTTTAGGCCTAACTTCTTTAAAATTTTGAACATCTTGTCCCACCTAACATTATCAAAAGCTTTTTCTAAATCAAAAAATGCCATAAAAGTATCTTTATTCTTCTTGATTCGCCCTTCACGAATTAATCTTAAAGCCGGAATTGCTTCCCTTGTACCGCGATTTTTCCTAAACCCAAACTGATCTTCACCTACTATGTCTTCTACTGCCCTTTCCATTCTTCTATATATTATTCTGGTCAGTAATTTTGAAGCATGTGATGTTAGACTAATGGTGCGATAATTCTCACTTTTATCGGCTTGTGCTTTCTTCGGAAGTGTGAACATGATATTTTTATTGAAATCGGTTGGAATTTCTCCTGTTTCATAACTTTTTGATACCAGCTTGAATAATCTTTCAATTCTTTCTTCTCCTAGGGATTCTGCTGGGATCTCATAAATTCCAACTGCCTTATTTGCTTTCAAGTCATTCAGAGCTTTATTAAATTCTGTTCTCAAAACAGGATCTCCTAAGTCATCAGTGTTGACATCGCCTTCATTTTCTATTACGCTATTGTTCAAGTCGTCCCCATCATACAGTTTCTCAATGTATTCCTTCCATCGGTTAGCTCTATCATCTGAGCTTAAAAGAGGTTTCCCATCGTCGGCTTTAATGTTCACACCTCTTTTCTTCATTTCTCCGAAATTCTGTTTGATCTTCGTATATGCAACATCTACTTTCCTTATGACCATTTCCTTTTCTCCTTCTTCACACTTTTCTTCTAGCCATTTTACTTTTGCTTTTTTGCATTTCCTGTTTATTTGATTTCTAAATTGCCTGTATTGCTCTCTTCCTGTTTCATTCTGAGCATTTCTGTACCCTCTCCTCTGATCCATTAGTTCCAAAATTTCTTCTGTGATCGAAGGTTTTCGGGCAGCTTGTTCCCTAAAGCCTTATGTTTCTTTACTAGCTTTCATTATTTCGGTCTTTAATGCATTCCATTCGTCCTCAGAGTTACTTCTTAGACCTAAGTCTACCATTTCTCCAAATTTTTCTCTCGTCCTAGATTGTTTCAGTTTATTCACTTCCAGTCTGTTCTGTTTATGCTGCTTCTTTATTCGCATGAATTTCAGCTTGCACTCCATTACTATAAAATTATGGACAGAGTATATGTCTGCTCCTGAGTACGCTTTACAGTCTAGAACTTGATTCCTGAATCTCTGTTTGACTATGAAATAATCTAGCTGATATCTGTCTGTATCCCCAGGACGTTTCCAGGTGTATATCCTTCTTGCATGGTTCTTAAACAGTGTGTTTGCCACAAATAGCTTATATCTTTCACAAAATTCTAACAACCTGCTTCCTCGCTCATTTATTTCTCCTAGACCAAAACTTCCTACAGTATTCCCCTCTTTTCCTTCTCCCACTATCGCATTCCAGTCACCCAGGATTATTAGATTTTCCTCTACCTTCACATATTGGATTAATCCTTCAATTTCGGTGTACATTTTTTTCTATTTCTTCGTCATCTTCCTGTGACGTTGGCATGTAAACTTGTACTAACGTGGTTGGAGCGGACTTCCTATCTAACCTCATCGAAATAATCCTGTCACTAAACTGTTCATAATATCTCACCCGTTTCCCTATTCTCTTATTGATTACAATATGGGACTCCTTTCATACTCTTTAATAAAACAGAATACCTTTTTGGTGTCCCAACTAGTGATTAAAAACAGAACAAAACGAAACAATTAGGAAAACTCCTTAAGTAAAATGTAGTAGTTTTATTTCATTCCAACGAACAGTGTGTTTAAACGATTACTGACTGCCAACGTGGCAGCGTGAACGAGGGAGGCAGTAGCACGACTGCAAATACGTGTCCCCATAGCATGCGGCGCACCCCGAAATTCTCTATTAAGTACTGACTCGGGACGGATGGCGTTCGTACCGCCTCGGTCGTTCGGCGAAGGACCCCATGCGGTTTGCCGCCCTTTGGCTACACGTACACATTGGTACGCTGGCCTTGCCTCGTACTGGTGTGTACCCGACTTTAGACGTTGTACACTGCAACGGGTGTCGACATGACGGCGTCGATGGTTTGACGTCGACATGTCTGCAGAAGAGTAGACTGGTGGTGCCCATGCCATTGACCAGAAACCACCAACATTTCAGGATGCAGTGGGAACGAGAGCACCATCACGTTCTTGCAGAGTGTTTTGGCTTAGGCTTGACCTACAGTGATGGCCACGTATATTTAGAAGCTGCCATGGTGAATAAAATCTGGCAAACTGCATTGTTGAATGGCATACTAGCAATAATTAAAATGCTTATAGCAGAACAGACATATCTTACGCTCAGTGCTTTGCACGACAAATATTATTCTGTTCCGAACAGAACCTCAGGTGCGAATAAGATTTTTCAAGAACTATTTTAAAATCTCTATATTCACCTGACCTTTATAACCTTTCTCTCCGGAACTCAGATTGACAAACGCAAAATGCTAGGACTTTTGAAATCTCACTGCATTTTTAATCCCAAGAAAAGAACTTTGTAACAGTCATGTGTTCTCTGTAAAGTGATACGTTCCTAGTTGTTTGTTGTTGTTGTTTAGGTTTTAGGGCGCGTCGACGTCGTTCCTAGTAACCAAGTTCAATTAGAAAGGAAAAATAAAACTTAATGAGCAGTGAAAATTGGCGTGTCGTAGTGGCTTGATTGACAAATTTAAATTGTGTCTGAATGTAACATAATGTGTAAGTGTAAGGTTATCTCAGACCAAA
This sequence comes from Vandiemenella viatica, assembly GCA_031002005.1. Lineage (NCBI taxonomy): Eukaryota > Metazoa > Arthropoda > Insecta > Orthoptera > Morabidae > Vandiemenella > Vandiemenella viatica. The sequence goes on along the minus strand of CM061921.1, from coordinate 123,450,828 downwards.
TCAACATTGATAATATGCTCTGCTGACATCATTTCTGTAAACCTTGTTGTTATAACAGTACTTGTTAATTTTTACGGTAACACGTGAAGCGAAGTCACAAGATTTTGTACGGATTAACACAGTGATGTAGTATTTTAATATATTTCTAATACCTCTGCACAGTACACATTCTACTCTCTCCCATCTTGCAATGAACACAACATCCACACTGACAAATTAAAACTGTAAACGATTTAACTGTACACAGTCAGCCTAAATACAAATACAGATAGTGCACCGTGAATTAATTTTTAACAGTTACTCTTGGAATTTATTTTATTTTAGGCTGTTTGTAAAGGATGGAGTGCAGACGCCTGTTATTTTTGTAATAGTTATTTTGTTCTTCTTTTCGCATCATTCTAATGAAAACGATGATCATTTTCTTCCATTTACGATTTTCCTTTATAACTAGTGATTGGTTCCGATGAGGTGGTCAAGTGGGAACCACCTGAATGCTCTGTGGTTGCATCGCTGGAGAAAATTAGACCTAGGATTGTGATTATTTTTTTATTTTTTTTTTTATTACGAGAAGCAGACTAGTATATAAGACGCAGTTATATTACACAATTTATTAGTGAACGATTCACGCAGTTAGTTTTCAGTATCATTATTTTCCAATTTGCTATCACATCTGCACCATTTTATTCTGCTTTTATGAAAGTGGTTAACATCTGCCCAAAGTTTAAGAGCAGTAGATTTAATTTTTTATGCAAGTGAAAAATGCACACCGGTCGTAACGATAGCATTTTATACACCCACAAACGCAGACTTCATGTAGGAATATCATGAAGAAATAATTTAACTGTTTTCCTGTGATCATTGTAATTTTCTCGAAAGCTGTAATGTGTAGCTTATCTCTTTGGAATATTTCGAATTGCCGCTTCTTCGAACACAGCTAGAAATTCTGTGATCGCAGGAAAGTATAGTGTCTTCCTCTAATGGCTTATTTTTCACAAAATTAATCGAATTGGTAACTCAAAATGATTAAACATCTACAAAAATTAATAAATTATTAATACAGAAAAAAAGTTGTTGTAAAATAAGTTCCGTCGAAAACGATGGTTTTATTTAACATTCACCTATCACTTAATGCCATAATGCAAAAGGTTGATTCCAGTTCTCCACATCAATTACAAATGTGACCAAACTGCCTAAGAAAACCTCATCTTAAATTACTTTTTTAACTATAGGAAATATTAAAATATTTCTATTTTATTTTCCGTGGTGTGAAATATTAATTCTTTCAGTTTTTGTTAGCAATGAGCTAAGTTTTGATAAGTTATCTGCATCAGTAATGAAAGATTTTTCTGTGTCTTAAGTGACTGTCAAAACGCAATTATTAAACGTATAGATTCTAAGCTCCTGGTATACGAGACAGTTTTTGAGCGCGGTTTCACCTTCGTGTGCGGTCATTGTTATTTATATTTTATAGCTTTTATTATCCCCTAGTAACTTAAGTGGTTTACCGTTCGCTGTTAAAATATAGTGTTGTTTCTATCGTGGAAGGTAATCCTCTGAAAGAAACTAAGGATCAAGTGGATTAATTAATACTGACTTATCACTATCGGTTTGATTGAACAAGAAACGGATATTTTTTGATTGTTTTACCTAGGAAATTACATCGCCTTTGGGGGAATACGCATCTTTAATTTACAGGTGATATGGACTTAACCCTTTAATCCGAATCACTTCATCCACATGGATGTTACTGCAAACATTCGGGTTTATGTTAGTTAGGATTAGGATAACGTGATGAATTACTCTGGCAAATTTCGAAGCATTTCAATTGTGAGTACTGTACACTTATTACAGATTAAGGGTAGTTGAACTTGAGAAGAGATTTTAATTCCTGTTCCAATTTTAATTAAAAGGAATCTAGCTTCCCGGCCCAAGTTAGAACATTTTCATCGTAAAAATTGCAATTTCAATCAAAGTAAGTATACTATACAAAAAAATTAGAATGTTTATGAGGATGTCGTCCAGTAATTCTTCATCTAGACTCTTTTCAAAGATCAATATACCGAAATACATAAATGTGTCCTAGTTATGAATCTGCTACGATGGAGGTCTAATCCCCGCTGCTGCCATTTGCGGTTTAGGTTACCACAACTGTCAATACGTCAACGTATAAATGACATTGCACTGCCCTCGTTCTGCGTTAAAACCCGAAATTAAATTTACGTGTAATACGAAGATTGATGAGCTGACTTGAAGATTAAATGTAGTTAGTGAGACAAAATGCAGGTCAACATAATCTACGAGAGCATGTTCAATTCTTGTTTTAACAGCTACAATTTATGTGTTCATACGCGGAATAAGTTGAATAGTTTTTTCGAGTATTCTTCATATTGCTTCAGAATGAAAATAAAATAAATGCTTTATTTTTCTGCTTATGTGAATGAAATTGTTGTCAACGATAGAAAAAGTAATGTCGGCGCTAATATTTTAGCTTAAAGGTTATTAGAACTTAATCATGCATTTGCATTATTCCTGTTCACTCATTAGAAAACAATTAAAGCCATACATGTTTCTGAGGATAAAGAAATTTTTAGTTGTGCATACATATGTCTGTTATTAGCATAACTATGTTATAGATCACTCTGTTCCTTTGATTTAAGCTTGAGTTTGTATTGCTAGTTTTCATACATCCAAGACTCTGTTAGATAATAGTACCCGTCAACATTAGAGCCAAAAATTTGTAAGAATAACGAATATTTATTTTTTGTAAGAAAACTAGCATCCAATGCATAGACATGTATATATATTAAAGAAGCGAGGTATTTTTGGTAGATGAATGTAACCAAAATTTCAGATGAGCATTTAACAGTTTATCTACATCAAAAATCAAATATACTAAATTTTAGTACTTTTCGTAATAATATATAGAATAATTTTTCTAGAAAATAATAACTGTGAGATATTTCCTTTCACATTTAGACGGAGAAGTTCAACATAACAAAGACGATGAAGGAGATTGCATTTGTTTCCTTTATTTATTATGTGCATAGTATGTAAAGATATCCGAGTTCTTAAAAATTACGTGGAAACTGTGCTAGGAAGTATACTCTTTTTTTTAGTTAAATTACCTGTTAAAGAAATTAAGTAGCCGATATTTATTTTGGAAAACTTGGTACGTGGCTGTGTTCATTAAGAAATAGATTTTCCTGTTTTATTAGAAGAATGTCCATGTTCGAACAGCTGGATGGGGAATAATAGCAGCGCTTTTCACAGCTGCTGGCCCACCAAAACTTTGGCCTCACTAATTACCAGAGATAATTAATTTTACAACTAACCTCCACTCTAGCTGTTTGGATCAATGAGTGTAATGATCCGTATAAATGAGTCGCATCAGACTGGAGAGATTAATAATCTGGAGAGCAATCAAATCGTATGCCGAGTTCTTAGACCATTATACGATATCTTCTGATGTGGAATGCGTCGGGTATATATAAAATCAACGCTTTCTGTCTTCTATCTCTTTTCTTACGGAATTCTGGAATAAGTTTACCAACTTGTAGAGGGAGCATCACGTACAGTATTTCACATTGAGATATTTAGACCATAAAATCAAAAAATATTACAAGCAAGCTGAATACAAATACCTTGCAAACTTCTACAGAATTTCACAGTTCTGTTTAATATTATACAAGAGTTAATTGATAGTTAATTAACTATGGTTTTAATGACATATTTTCTACTACCTCTCATGATCTATCTCCGGAATTTACCGGTCAGAAATGTCAGATGAAATAAAATAATCAAGTCGTGTGGTAAATACGTCAAAATCTATGGTTTTCTGTTTAAAGTTACGCATTTTACTCGGAACACAGAACACGAACCCTGTGTTAAACATCTTACAGTCGACGAGAATTAATTTCGAGATATTACGTTCCCAAATGAATGTTATTGATTGGTTACGAAATTTGACCTTAGAAACTACCACTAATAACTGTTTCAAATTTGCACTTATACCCTCATAGTTCATGTAGTAAGGTGTCTGAACACTAATTATAAACATCAAATTAGCCGCACTGGTTATGTGATATGAAAATTATAAAATCCATCATTACATGTAATTCTGTGTGCAATTCTAAGTCACCTTTAATTCTTCTAAGAAATTTTCCAATAAACTTAACACGATTTATTCAAAAATAGCGTACTGTGCTTTGCTCTTTCTATTAAAATGATGATTATTCATTTGAGACCAAAATAAATTGAAATAAAATGAAACTGACGTGGTTCAAATTTTGAATTTTTGTACAACCCAATAAAGAAAGACTGCTGACATAAATTTACCATCTCATTCCTGAATTCTCAATGAGACTAGGTACAATATCCAATAAACTACATACATACTGACGCATATAGATATTTCTGTTTGTGTTGCAACTTTTAGATACCATAATAAAGCGGTTGGTTAACTAACATAAATTCACTAAAATTTCGAAAATTTGTAACCTAATTAAGGTATGATCCGTAACCAAAACCTGTCATTCAAAGGTCCGTCTCAATTATCTTAAAAATGATGCATTAAATAAACACTTATCGGGGAATTGGCGTAAATTATTTTGGTTCAGCGAAGATGATAAATAGTAATTTAAACAACAAAAAATATCAGTATAGGTGTGTAAGAGTAGTAGTAGTAGTTACATATTTAGAAATTTTTATGTAATATGTAGGGCCTACATAAACTTGTAATGACGTGACTAAAATTAACAGTAATATTTAAACAATATTTCTGTTTCTTATGTTTCGAAAACATCTGATTTTAGTTATATCATCTAAGTACGATAGTTAAAGATATGTGTTATTCCATGTAAGTATTGTAATTAAAGATATGTGAATTTGCGAGTACATTAAGAATCCACCGAAATGGTAGATAAATGTACGTTTGGTGTTTAGACCCTAATCTGATCCGCGTATAAGGAGAGAATGAAACCCTGCCATATGCCCTCACATTAAATATTATAATGTTGAACTGAGTGAAATTGGCTACACAGTACAAAATTTCATAATTAAAGTTGAACAACTCTTCAATTTTTGTAAATTAATCGTTTCAGTTTGTCGATGATATGAAATGTTTTTACCTCTGCATAATTTCGATCAACCAATGCAGACATAAGCTTAAATAGAAACTCGGTTATTTTTGTTCGCATTTCCCCATACGCAAAACATATTAAAACCACAATTGTGTGTGCCTTCTGGGTGTAGGCAAATTTCAAATTACTGGGTTGTTACGTTTTTTTACCCTTTATTTTTACTTATGCCTTTACGCCTCGGTGACGTCCATATCATTAGAGGCAGGATAGGACTGGGTACAAGGAACGGGAAGGAATTCGGCCATGGCCTTTTGAAGGAAACATCACTGCATTCGCCTGGAGTGCTTTGTGGAAGCCATGGAAAACCCTAATCTGGATACCCATACTGGGATTCAAACCAGCGACCTTCCGAATGCGAGGTCAGAGCGTTAACCGCTCACCCTCTACGCTCGGTGTTTTTGAGTACGCATGGAAACAAAAATTGTCTTAAACAGAGAGCATTCACGACAACTATGGAAAGTTTAAAACATATCACAGTGCTATTCCTGAGCTCTAAACGTTCATTTGTTTGACCCTCCTACCCCTGTTGAATCCTAAGAGCCGGTGTGGTAGGTATTTACTATGAAGGGTGTTAACCCTCCAGGGTGACGGTGCTGGGGTGTTTAGTATGTTGTTTGTGTTTTCGATTCCTGCAACAACACTGATGGTGAAAATGTCTTCAATCATCGAGACTCGAACTACCAAGCGGGCTCGAATACCCTCCAGGCATCCACATTTAGGTTTTCCATTTTTTCCCGAAATTACTCCAAGCGAATGCCGGGATACTTCCTGCAAAAAAATCATGGCTAAATTCTTCCCCGTTGATTGTCCCCAGTATTTTCCCACCTCTAATGACCTAAAGGTCGACAAGGCGTAAAACATTATGACGGTGGCGCCTTCCCCTGTGTGAGCTTGTGGAACTGTAGATCGAGCCTCAGCTACGATTTTCAACTTCTCTAGAGACCCTTCGCTACGAAACCCTGACAAACATCAAGCCTACGATATCTTCTCGATTTCAACTAGATGGTACCAGTTATTAGTTAAAACTTACAAAATGTTAGAAATAGAGTGATAATTCCTGTTAGTTCAAGTTCGTAGTAATTCTCAAGAGTTACCAAGCGGCCTATTTTTATTTATTTTTTTAATTATAAAATAGCATCTGGTCATATTAGTCATACAGCCAGTTCAACGTGTGTGTTTTTCTTACAACGTATACATTTCATTTCATTGCGATTATTTTTATTTTCTGTAAGGGAGACACAAGACGGACACAATATTTAATTAAAACCACCTATGCCCTCAGCCGGACTCGAACAGGCGACCCCAAGCACGCTAGAGCGTGGAGAATGGGGAGCGGTTAGCAGTATGGACGATAAAGCTACTGTACAATACGTTAACTGTAAAATCCAGTACACAGTTCGATATATAATGTTAACTGTTTATTAATAATGTTGTAATTATGAAGTACTGTAATTATTTACTAATTAATAAATTGTACTTATGGACTTTATATTACTTATAAATCATATATTAGTTTAATATTAACTTAATTAATATTGATAATAAGATATTTAAATGTAATAGCTTAAATGCACTTTAGTTATATTTTTATTTCATCACAGTTTATCATACTTCTATTACAACTCAAGTTACTATACAAGAATTTTGTTGTTTTTACTGCTTTTGTGAAGTATGCAGCATGCTCGTCGTCGTATTCCTCTTCTTGTCCCTCAACTTGAATTTCTAATTCATTATCATAATCATCGTCATCCACTAAATTTGGTTTTAAAGCTTCAAGGATTTTAGGTACATATTTACTTTCCTCATCCAGATCATCTGGTTATGATGAAGCGTTGAGGCATGCTTGTTCATTACACTGACCACAAACTGAGGATCATTGCAACTCTACTTTTCTGCATCCGCAATTTTAACCACAGCCTTCATTGCAATTACAACTTCATTTTGCAACATCCACCCCCATTCCTGGGGGTCTAAATCATTCCTTAACCAAGTTTGAATATGATAATATACACGATTGATGTGTTGTCGAGTTTCTGCACTTGTAGGTGTGAGTGGAAAACTGGATTGGTTTGTTGAATGTAGCTGATTTGATAAATTGTGTATATCGAAAATCGTGTATGCTGTATTCTGATTTTGGAACATTATGCATTGCTAAAAAGACACTTACTCCATTTTCAAACAATGTTTCTAGAGGACAGTTGTCTTGCTGAAAAACGTGGCTGATTGATCCAAACCGGAATGTTTCTCCAACATTTTAATAATTGATAGTTTTCCTTTTTAAAAAGTGCATATGTTGTGTCACATCCACTAAAGGCGTGCAAAAATAATTTGTTTCTTAGAACAAGGATATTTTTCAAAGCTATTAGTAGAATTTATTTGCGTTTTCACATAAGCCTTACCAATTTTTTTTTTAAAAAGGTTTTGCTGATGTAATTGAGTACGTCCTATTAAAAGAACTAGTATATCGACATCTTCTCCTATGATGTAGACAGTGTAGATTCTGCATGGCTGTTTCGAGCATCAGCATCATCTCTGGCTTGTTTTGTAGCTATGTTAACAGTTTTTAATTCTTAATAAGCACATCAATAAAGTTATTAATTACATCGGTTCGATAAAAAATTTCTTGTTTGATTGGCACAATCATTGTTTCATCACACAAAAAAAAAAAAAAAAACACTTCGTAAAACCTCGAAAGGCCTACAGTTCTTTTTACTTTAAAACTTGAATCATAATGGATTTACGGTAAACTGTTGAATCAAAATGCATTTAAAATATTACATTTAAATTTCTTATTAATATTATTAAATAAATGTATGATATTCATAAATAATATAATATCCATAATACAATTTATTAATTAGTAAATAACTACAGTTTTCATAATTACAACAATATTAATAAACAATTAACATTATATACCGAACTGTGTACTGGATTTTACAGTTAATGTATTGTACAGTAGATTTATCGTCTATTGGGCTAAGCGCTCCCCACGCTCCACGCTCTATCTCAAGAACTGATAAATCTATTAAATATTGTCTGTGACGAAATTTATAGAGAATTTTATGCTCTACAACGTTTGTAATAATTCAAAATAACATTTAGAGCAAAGGAAGCGAGATATTTGTAAAAAAAAAAAAAAAAAAAAAACGTTTTTCGTGACCTTTGACCTTGAATATCTTGACTAGTGTACACGAGATTCTATGAGACTTTTGATCCAACTTATAAAATGTCAATACAAAGGTTTGTGCAAATTTTCAGTTTGTTATCTTTCATTCCGAGGTTTGCCCCTTTTTCACCTTATTTGGCTGGATTATTACTTTTAAAAGTTTCCATTGTATGTTACAACACCACGCTGGTTGTGTTGCACCATACACTACGTGGGAATGTGAATTAATGAATATGTATATAAACAACTTCTATCTTTCAAATGTTTTGACAGTGCCTAATTTTAATATACTGCGAAGAAATTATGCGCATCTAAATTACAATTTAATTTCTTACCCAAAGAGAAAAATCACTCGTGCAACTGAAAAGTATAATATCAGTAACCCAGAGAATAAAAAAAATAAAAAATCGAATAGAAAAAACACCAGACTACATGACTATCACACTGTCGGAAATGTTGTGTCATAACAGCCTTTTAATTAAGCTACCTCCATACAGTTAGAGTGCGCATTTGAAATACCGAAACTACTAAGTACGAAAAAGTATTACAGTAGCAAAGCTGGGAATATTTATGATTTAAGAGTTGAAGCGAAAATATTTTAGGAATATCTCTAGTATGACACAGATTCGACTTCCTGCCGAAACATCCTCGGGTTTTAGAAATCAATCTCAGCAAAAATGTTTCCTTTTAAAGCTAAAGGATTCCTGTACGCAAAAAATTGATCTTGGGACTGGCCTAAGGTGATTTCTGGAACAACGGTAAACAGAGATCTGAGAGGCTCACCCACGTTGTCTAGTGTCATAGCTGATATTTTTTGTTTCCTCCAGCGATCGTGGATTCAGGGGATTCACACGTAGATGTTTTAATTACAAACGATTGATCCTACTTAATGTGCAGGGATCTCTGGGATGTTTGAATGCTGCCAGAATTGTTTTATTTGAAAGCTGTAGCTGGTATCTAGGGATTTAGAAAGCATAAATGCCAGTTTAATGGCATTAATTCCTCAATGCATTTTGATTCTGACAAGTTGTGATTGATGTGTGGTTGTTTTACCCATAAAATATGTTTTTTTCTGGTTTTACGCTTCGTTGATGTCGAGATCATTAGGGAGCGGAGAAGACGGGATAAAGATCGGGAAGGGATTCTTCCATGGTCTTATGGAGGAAACAGCTCGTCATTTACCTGGGTGATATCGGAAAACCATGGGATACAGAAATCGAGATGACCGGTTGATATAAGAGATGAGCATATATAGAGTCTTATAGAAATCATGAGGGACTGACTATCTGTTGCAACTTCAATGTTTCAAATATACAATAGCATTCAGGTCATAGTGTTGGATGGAGCGATACAAAATATGTGACCTCTGAATGTCACGAGATGCTTGTTTTCACCTAAATCTATTTAGACACTCATAGAATCGAATTCTATAATATACTATACTATTAATTCCAATTTCGTTTTTTCTCTGGTGTATTAGATTAATTTCAACAGTCGTCACACAGGCAGTCAGATTTGTATTTTTTTTTTTTTATCGATGACAGAATAATGTCAGTTACAGTTTTAACGGGAAAAACTAACGGCTAGCCGCATTCAGGCAAATATTTTACTCCTTACTGTAAAGTCTAAATAGTTAAATGTGACAATTTTTATTGAGTTTTTAACATCTTCGTGAAGCCAGTCATCATCAAATTTCTTCCAATGATTACAATCAACACCATTAAATGTCACTGCTACCCTCCATTACATTTGTTCTGGAAAGTTTTATGACAATGGAGCTTCGTGAGTCTCGAATTATAACGCGACAGAAAACTGATATTTTGTTTTATTTAAAATCGGCGCGAATAATGTTGTTTCAGGAGCTGCGATTGCAGTCTGTGATCCTCTCCAGACAACTTGGATAGCACTTACAGATCCTAAAAGTATGATTAAACCAAAGTGAAATGTACCAGAAAATAAACTACATCGTGAAAAGACGAAAACGAGAATCCAGCACAGTCAGTAGATGTAAAAAGACTTACGAATAAAACCGATACTTTTTTCCTATAGTTTGAATTTCAGAATCACTGTTACAATAAATAAACACTGACACTGTGATTAATCAATAAATAAACCATTGTTAATGCTTCTGTGAAGAACATAATAGAACAAAAAACAGCTTAAGTGATGTGTTATTCATTATATTGTGCACCAAACAAATTAATATAATCGTCTTAGAAGATTCATGGTGGGTACTCGATATGTTATGTAAATTAGTTTATGACTTTATAGCTGAATGACTTAAACGACATAATTTCGGTGACAAGATAATTCATTTGCTTATGAATGTTGGAGTCATGGTGTTAGTTTTTAGCTGTCAGAATATAAGTGGCGACAGTGGCAGATTAAGACGATAAACGATTAGCGGTGTGCTAATTAGTGGCTAAGAGCTCAGCTTCACTTCAAAGCATTCGGTTTTACAGCATTGATGGCAAAAGCGCCTCAAAGATTCTCCAACGAAAGCTAATTTGCGCAAAATGTGCAGTGGAATTTAATTAAGATAAATGTAAAAGTAACGTCACGTCTTTAGATAGCTCGTCTAAATCTAGGGTCTCGCCAAACATGAGATATATGTGAAGGAAGGGGTACTGGTAGTAATTACCCCACAGTAACAAGGTTGTTTTTAAATCATTATGTCTTGAAGGCAACGAACGTATGGCATGCATTCCAAATAAAAAGTTTTAGCAAATACAATTACGGCTTCACGCATGTCGTAACGTCTGCAATGATCGATTTTCTAAACTAGCAATGTGTACATAAGATTTATTATAAAATACTAATTTTTCCGGCATGCGTTGCAATGTCTCTATTTCTTTCTTAAGTGAGCACGCATATACAAATCAGACACATTGACGTGTTCAAAACAAACGGAAGACAATGATTTTTATGAATTAAATTAATATTGGAAACATTTTATTCTAGTACTTTGGGATATACAATATTTTTGGTCTTTCGTTTTCTGCAAAAACAGACCCAGTTTTTTAATCCGGTTTTGATAGTACTTAGCTCAACTATATTTAAAAAAAAAAAAAAAAAAAAAAAAAAAAAACAGAGCGGTGTAGTAGCTTAGTGGTTAAAGCTCTTTATTTCAAACGTTTTTTGGTCTGGTCCCAGCTTCAAATTCCGGTGGAAGCAGGAATTGTTAACAGTTGTGTACGATCAATTGCTTATTATGTTCCCTTCGGTAGGACCTAACCAACCTTCGGGTAGTGAACGAAATTTTTGTTTTTTTGTTTTATTTTTACTTTAAAACAAAGATAAAGATACTGTCTATAGCGTTTCTCGGCTGCTAGTTATGAAAGTTCTAATGTTTTTGATCCGATTGTAGTAAAAATCCTCCATCAGAATCCACATTGGCAGATTTCCCTACCGATTCAAAAAACGGAAATCAGTATTAAGAGGGGAGAAGGGGGAAGAGCGAGTGCACTTTTCTAAACTAAATGTAAACATGTTTTTTCATTTATTTTAAATATCTGTGCGCAAAGTCCCTTCAAGATAGGATAAAAACTACAGATTTTTAAATTTCAAGATCGAACTTCTTGGTTGGCAACTGTCCGGTCGGAATAAGTTCAACGCCATTTGGCAGGAAATTCTAAGGGTTCTCAGAATATCACGCATATCCGTATCCACTTTGGTTATTTTCCCTACCACTTTCGAGATATTTGCAAAAAGACCATATAGTTCCAAGTGTGAATTTTGCATAAAGGAGAGTGGTGGATTTTTGTAAACCAAATGTGGGAAATATTTTTCTCATCGTTTTAAAGTAAACGTGTGCAAAGTTCCATCGAAATCGGATACAAACAGTGGGTTTGTATAAAGAACATTTGAAAAAATTAATTGGATAATGCTTTATTAAATTTCCAGAAGTCATATAAAGTTTATTATCATTCAAATATGACAATTAAGTTAATAAGTTTGAAAATTAAAAGTACTGAACGAGTTACGGGACAAATATCCCTGGCGACTGTGATTTAAGATACAAGGAAACACCAAGTACAATAGCTACACAAATAGATCCGATGGTCAGCTGATAGGAAGACTAAAATTAATACAACACGTTGTTCACGATCGGTAACTCTATGCTATTACCACACACAAACACCAGTGATCTGTGCTACATAGTTTTGGCTGAAATGTTATACATATTGACACTTACGTCTTTGGTCGAAATATGAAAATGCCCCAGGTCGACCACTTTCAACCAACATATCTCCCACACCCCCATAGCTACCGAGATCTAACCACAGTAGTGCACGATGGGAGACTCGATGCTACTACCACACACAAACACCAATGGTCTGTGCTATGTAGTTGTGGCGGGAAAGAGAAGTATATGAACACACAAGTAAGTGGTTGTGCACGATAGGAAACTCATTCTACTACCACACACAAATACCAGTTATGTGTGTATGGTAGAGTTGACTGAAAAGTGAAATGTGGAAAAAAATTCGTCTATTTATATATATAAGATTAAGGTTGCCAGTGTTAGATTGTACTGTAAATCAAAGTGATGTATGAAGCAAACTACACCCTTGCAAAATAATGATTAATTATTACTTTATCCATAATAAATTGACTTTTTTTTGAAAGTGTGTAACTGCTTTCAATTGACTGGTAAGCAAATAATTTTACTGCAATACAGTTACTTTTTATGTTTTATTTACGATGTGCGTGACGCGTTTCGAGAAGTGATTCTCATTTTCAAACGCAATATTGGTACTGTACTGTTTGAAACAGTGTACATCACATAATACCTATATTTAATGTTATGATAATGTGTTCGTATGAGTTTCTGTTGTGGCGTGTCTTAGGAAACCTACAAAACGTAAGTTTGATTAGATAATTATTCCACATCTACGTAGTTGCAATTTCTTGATCTAGTACAGCATGACACATTTTTATTTCCTGGATAGCTCCAAAAGTTTTACCAATGTCCAGCAGAAACTAACACATACACTTCGCACATAAAAAATGCATTAAAAATGTACCAATATTGCGTTTGAAAATGAGAATCACTTCTTCAAACGCGTCAAGCACAGCGTAAATGAAACATCAAAAGTAACTGTGTTTTGCTTGCCAGTCAATTATTAATTAATTGCAACAGAACACATCGCACATCTACTTTTGTATCACACAATTGTCCATTTTAAATTCTTTAAAAGTTTGTCATAATTATTCGCTATATCCGTCGATAATTTAGTATGTACACTCTTTGTCAAAAAAATTGACTGTGGGCGCCTGAGACTAAGTCTCGTATATTGCACAATGTGGCATCACTGAAGAGTTTGTCTTCCCAGGAAACTTTAGCGCCTCTGCTAGCTCCGCCCATCAAACTATCCCATTGGCGGGTATTCAATTAAGCGCTATCTGTAATTCATTTCCTTAAATCAATGCCTGTAACATAACAAGAAGACTCCGCCCATCGACGATTCTTATTGGCAGGGTAGATCAGCAATTTTCCCTTACATTTCAGTAAAAGGCTACTGACCATTCCCGAGTCAAGTTATGAATAATCCTGTCCCGGGATTGGCTGCCATATTCGGCATGATATGGCCGACCATACCTCAGTGGAACGAAATTAGGTTCTAGCTATACTTTTCTTAAATTCGGATCGTGAAACATATCGTTAAAGTTGTAATTAACAAGACTGCAATAAAGCGCGGCAAACATGTGATTCAGTGACACATTTTATTCCAAATGATTAGCGTAAAACTATATTTACTTATATATTGATATTGCTAATTTCTTCCAATAATACTACACATAATGAGATGTGTGGGCCAAGCAGTGGGTGGAAATGTTCAAAGATCCAGAATTTTTAGTTCTACAAAACTATTGAAATGATTATAAAGAGATTATTTCGGAAAATTGTCTAAGACCAGTTGAATGTAACTGATTTCCGAGGCAAGATAAGGTTGTTTACACACTGCTCGAGGTGTCTGTAAACGTAACTCCGTGGCGTTGTGGTTAACGCACTAGTCTCGTAATCGCGTGTTCCTCGGTTCAAGTCTAGGCGTTCCATTTTCTTTTCTTTTTTTTTTTGCATTTATTATAAATACGTCGAACCTACAAATGACTTATATGTAAAATATAACATCGACTCTTACCTACTTGCTCCAGAGAATAACATACTTAAGAAAGACTCATAACTGAGTGCTTCTTAGCAAACTGCACTACGTAACTATGAAAGCTTTCACGGAGGTAATACTGAAAGAAATCCTCTAGGGCTTCAACCTCGTCAAAATCGCATTATCTGGTGACGTTAGGTGGAATACAACGAGTTCGCACCGTCGTCAACGGGAAGAGAAACTAAATACTGTAATATTACTATAACAATTTCTTATTATGCGTCTGGCTTTACGATTCGTCGACTTCAAAGTCATTAAAGGTGAGAAGGGAATGGAGACAAGGAATGAAAGGAATTCGGACCATGGATATTCGAACAAATAATCCCGCCATTCACCCGGTGTGACTTGGAGAAACGAACGAAAACCCTAATCTGGATAGCCGGATGGGGAGTCAAGCCCACGCCCTCCCGAATGCGGAGCCATAGAGTTAACGCTCAGCCATTAGATTCACTTTTTCAATCTTTTTCGTATTTGGTCTATGATGACATCCATAAAATTATTTAAAAATCTATTTAAAACAAAGTTAAAAATCGTAAATGAAAATATATGTGCAGAAGTGAGTTGATCTGATGAGAGAGGGGGTTTCAAAACAATTTCTGAAATCAGAAACGCAATTCAAATATCATTTTCTCTCTCTCTTCTTTTCGCCCCTTTCTCCATTTTTTTCCAGTTTTTAGCAGCTATCAAATACAAAGTATATATATGGTCACTCTTATCTGGGAAATATTGTTATATTAATACCGTTGTTTAATGAAGTTGTATTAAACCAAAAATGACGAGCAAAATTGATATGTTTTCTATTAATGAAACAGGTAACATTTCAATCTTTTCGTAGAAATGTTAAAAAAATGAATCCTACTTCACATTTTAATTGAGCAAAGACCTCAAATGGATTGCTAAACTACAGAAATTTGGTATCAATAAAATGTGGTAAAATAAGAAATCTCAATATGGGTATGAACTAATTCTCTATAATGTTTTCCCATTTTTCAAGTTTGTCTTTCAGTAAAGATTAAGAGTTAGTTGGAATGAAATTATAACGCTGAGAAATAACACTGCTAATTGTTACAAAATTTTATAAATCAGCTCTATTACTCTCCGCAGCTAGAGTATAATTATCAAATATCGCAGTAGGCGGAAAGCTTTTAATACTAGTTTCCTTGTTTGACACTGACCTTGAACGCACTGAACTTCAATGTTGCCGGCCTCGGTAGCGTAGGGGCTAGAGTGCTAGCTCCACGTGCCGAAGGCCGCCGGTTCGAATCCGGCCGCGGGCATGGATGTTAAGTGTTGTGTGTCTGTGTGAATGTCTTGTGCGTCCTGTGGCGTCCATACATTGAAAAAAATACACATTGAGCTGGCTGTATGGCCTCCGTTGCCGAATGCCATTTAAAAAAAAAAAAAAAAAAAAAAAAAAAAAAAAAAAAAAAAAAAAAAAAAAAAAAAAAACCACTTCAATGTTATGCCTCAGTTTTCCTCCTCCAATATTCTGTTGAATGCCTATAAGACTTCGCAATATTTAAACGTTCAAAAGAGGAAGCAATAAAAGATGTAAAAGAGGAATTTGAATGTGGCTTAAGTGTTCACGAAGTATAATCGGATTTGCTGATGACATTGTCCTGAGATCAGGACGGACTAAGTATAAGGAGGAGTTGCTGAATGACATGATCAAAATAATGACGGAGGATTCTGTAATAAATACAGCTCAAAGCAAGACAAAAGTGTAAAAGAAATAATAGTAGGTTAAATATAAAAATGGGATCGGATGCAAAACTAGAAGTAAATAAATACTTTTACTTAGGAAGTAAAATTACAGCTGATCGCCGAAGCAGGAACTGTGTTAAAAGCAGCATAGTAGTAGTAAAAAGAACCTTTATGAAAAAGTAGTTTCAAATATTGACCTAGGACTCAGAAAGAACTTTTTAAAACTCTATGTATGGAGCACAACATTTTATGGCAACGAAATATGGAATTCAGGAATGCCAGAAAGAAGGAAAATTGAAGCATTCGAAATGTGATGCTGTAGGAAGAAAGCTGAAAATTAGGTGAACAGTTAAACCACAAAATGAACATGTTTTTGAAATGACGAAAGAAGTTTGCGGAAGAATCTTACACAAAGAAGAAACTGGATCGAGGGTGATTTTTAAGACATGCGGGAATGGTTATCTATGAAGCAGTTAAGGGAGGACTTGTTTTGAGAGGGGTGTTTTGAGATGATAGTGCAAAATAACAAGGATGGAGTTGTGTATCAAACCAATCGAGAGATTCACGACAGGAAAATAAGAGATGAAATAAGCGAGAGGGTGAAATAAGGTGCCGGCCCATTGAGACCTGCTCTTCCGAATCACACCGAAGGGGCTGCCAACTTACTTTTTTTTCCATATTGATTTACGCCTCGTTGACAGCTAAGGTCATTAGAGGCAGGATGGGAGTGTGGACAATTAACAGGAAGGAATTTGGACATGGCCTTTTTGAAGAAAGCATCCTGGCATTCGCCTGGAGTGATTTGGGGAAACCATGGAAAACCAAAATCTGGATGGCCGAACGGGGATTCGAACCGGCGTCCTCCCGAATGCGAGACCAGAACGTTAACCGTTCACCCACCATACTCGGTCCGCCAGCTTAACATCCAAATCCGGCGGCCGAGTCTCTTTCAAATGTGTGATATGCATTCACGCTATCCTCGGTACAGTGAGGTTTGGGATTTAAACCAGGACTTTGGCGCACCATTAATAATAATGCACTACCGCCGAAACATGTCCCAGTTGTAAGTAGTTCTTCAACCACCGGAACTCAAATAAGGTAACGCCGTATCTGGCGCCGCACGTCATCACGGAGCTATAATGACCCGAAACGAAGAAGTTGGCTATAGAAGTATAGCATTTAAAAATCAACCTTTCACCTCCGTCACATGCTGTTTGGAGCAGAGGCGTAAATTCAAATTGAAGTAGCTGACTCCATCTCATACTACTGCAGTGCAAACTTCTTATATCTACCTGTATGACATTAGTAATATATGAGTGTAACAGAATATAAAGCATCCGGCACACCTTTAATTGTTTTAATTTTAGCTGCTAAAAACAGAAAAAAGGATAGAGGTTGAGAATGAGTAAGAAAGACAAAAAATTAAATTTGAATTGCGTTTCTGATTTTAGAGATTGTTTTGGAAACACACCTCCATCAAAACATTTCACTTCTACGGACATATTTTCATTTACGATTATTAGCTTTGCTTTAAGTAGATTTTTAAATAATTTACGGACGTAAACGCAGACCAAATACGACTAGTAATGAAAAAGTGAAGTTTTTGGGTGAGTGGTAACGCTCTGTTGTCGCATCCGGGAGGAGGCGGGTTCGAATCCCGATCCGGCCATCAGACTTGGGTTTTCTGTGGTTTCCCCAAATCACTCCAATTAAATGCTGGGATGTTTTCTTTAAAAGGCCATGGCCAAATTTCATTCCGTTCCTTTCCACCAGTCGGTTCCCGCCTCTAATTTCCTGACGTTAACGAAGCGTATTGCCATAAGACAAAAAATAATAATAAAAAATGGGCTGGTAGTAATTACTGTTAGTCGTGTTAATGCCAGCTGCGACCACGATAACCTATTTTGACGTCACTTTTTACTTGAGTCTTTAATATATCTTTTGCAATGACACCGAAAATATTAGCTGTGTAAGAACAAAAGTAGTTCTCACTATTTAAGTAGGATTGATTCCCCGTTCGGTAAAGTGATTCTGGGAACTCTACGAAAACCGAAGTCTCGATTGCAGAACCGTGAGTTTAAAATGGTTACTACCAAACTTCGCATCATATCGTTATCATTCACCAACAACATTCGGATTTTCAATCCTGTATTTGGTTTGCAATTGAAGCTTTTAATTGAAGCTCTGAATTTTTTATGATAATAGAACCATGAAACCTCAGACTGATTCCATGGAAGGCATAAGTCAGCATTTTAACTGAGGTATGCTAGGAAATGTTTTGATACAATTTAAACTCGTCTGCATAGCGTTTGTTGAATGTAATGCAATTCACACATCCTTATATCTGTAGATTTTGTTATACTGATTCCTCTGTAGTGTGACGTATCGTTGAAGCCAAATTTAGAAGCCGAATTCATTTCATGGCCATGGAACTTTTAAACTTATCAGAAAAATCTGCTAGCAAATGTTTGTAATTTCAGTGATTATCTGTTTTACATTTATTAAATACATTGAAAGAAGTACTTACGTTATTGATTGGTTTTCATTTATCCAAACTAAAAATTTAAAAGTTTGTTTTTCATTGTCTTAGAAGATCGAAATTTAATACACCTTAGTCTTAACAACCCATAAACATTTAAAAAAAGAGAAGAGATTCTATACGAATCTTACGTTCAGTTCATCTGGATCAAATTTTTGTCAGTTACCAAATTACGAAAAGATTTTGTCCAAAGGTGAAATGAAAGAATGGTAAAAGAACATATTAAAACAAACACTCTTTTTTTGTGGAAAGTTTAGATTAATAAAAAGAAGTACTCTATGATTCAGTAAAGATCATTTGTCAGACGGAAAGATAAAACTTTGTGGACAAATAAACCAAAATACAATTTTCTAATGTGTCACTCTTACTCTCCACAAGTGGTGTGTGAAACGGATTTTGTGATCGAAAGTGGAAATTTTGTTGTTTACATAGAGTATTAAACCGCTCAGCCTTTCATCGTATGAAACTCTTCTTCCATTCTGCGACGACAATCTGACTGATTTAACAGTGCACAAAGTTCAATCTCATGAAACTGTGTCTGAGAGTAGCATCATTATGTCTTTCTGAGCTAATTTCGAATAAAACTAGTAGCTACAGAGTAGTGAAAAATTTTATAAGCGAGGACAAACGATTGCTTTTTATAATTACTGAAGTAACATGATTTGATTAATAGCTATATCATATGATTTGTTTTCCGATGTTGGCCGAGTTATATTATATACTTAACAATTCTGAGTGGTTTCTCAGTAGCTGTACTGTAATCTCACTTCTGTCATGTGGATTTCTCGCGGGGTATTTACGACGGTTAGACTCAGAGATTTGAACAGTAAAACTGTTTATATTCCTACTCAAAATTGCAATGTACCGTTAACATTTTGCAAACGTGACTTGCAGTGTATTTTAATACCTTCTTAAGCCAAGCAAATTTGATGTCACCAGAAATTATCTCCACAATTATTTGATCGTATTGTGCAATGTCGGAGCGTGATAAATGAGTGGTAACGCTCTGGTCTTACATTCTGGAGGACGCAGGTTCCAATCCCTGTTCGGTCATCAAGATTTCGGTTTTCCGTTCTTTCCCCAAATCATTCCAGGTGAATGTCGAGATCGTTTCATCAAAAGACCATGATCGAAATAATTGCATCGAATTCCTTATATCTTTATATATCTTCACTTTCGTTAAATAATGGACGAGGCACCCGTCTCTATAGAGTAAAGTGGCTGAATGGTTGCGCACTGGCTTCTTGCTGTGATGGTACTGGGTTCGAGCCGAATATTTTTTCATTGATTATTCCCTTCTCACTTGTAAAATACATATCATATATGTAAAAAAGAACAATATTATATTTTACAGCAAATTGTTTAAAAATAAATTCTTATTAAAACATTTTTTATTGTTTCATAGGCCACATTGGCGGTTAAATGTGTGATTTTGGAATTTAATATACTGTTCATCAAATATAATGTCATGAGGTTAGTGGATTTAAGTGCCGTAAATGCAAAGAGTGCTATGGGAGTTGTTCACGCTAACCTGCAGATTAATCATTGCTGTAGAGTTTCTCACTTGTTATGTCAAAGAAACTTTTCGTTTTTGTTTCTGTGATTTTAATTTCCTGTGAGTTAGACATTTTTTTAAATTGAAAATGCCCCGTCAGGGCATCAGGAAAAATACCATTAAGATCTTCTACTCACTTGGGCTGTTGACAGTTATTTCGCAAAACAAAAACACGTCGTGGGCAATTTTGTCTCATGTGCCGAAAAAATTACATAAAAAACACGTGGGCAACTGACAACGAAACATACTTTGAAACCATTATCATAAACTTGTGTAATTATATCATTTTTTATCATAAGAATTTATCTTAAAATAATTTGCTGTAAAATATGATAATGTTCTTTTTTACATATATGATACATAGTTTACGACAAGTGAGAACGGAATAATCAATGAAAAAAAATCCGTCTCGAAGTAGGCTCGAACCGATTACCATCACGCCCAGAGGAACACCGCGCAACCATTCCGCCACTGTACTCTATACAAACGCGTGGCTCGTCCTTTATATAACGAAAGTGAAGATATGTAAAGAAATAAAATTTCTTGAATCAATAGCTAATGAGGATCTATATAAAGAATCAAACCGTTATAACAGAAATAATAAGTAGATCAGACGGGGAAGAAAAGTAATTTTCTCTTACGGCAATATGTCTGTTCTTTTGATACCGCCAATCTAGTGAGACACGATTCCTTGAATAGGAAACTAGCTGATACCCACGAATTCGTACGCGTGGATTAAGAATTTCTTTGCCAGAATTGAATATAGAAATTTGTTGATAACGAAGGTTTAGTCTCAAACAACACGGAGTCGGCATAATACGACAGGAAAGCGATCAATATATCGTTCTACCGTAGAACGCGTCTGTCTATCGCCGTTCAGTAATTTTTCGAAATTATGAGACAACATGTATTATTTATACAGATAATTTTTCAACCAAATGTAAACAGTATGTTTCTCATTGTTTCAAAGGCTAAGCGTGCAAAGTTTCATCGAGATTTGATGAAAACTGTGGATTTGTATGAAGAACAAACAAACAAACAAACAAGGCATACATACATTCATCTTTATATATATAAAGTGGCCGCCGCACTGCCAGAAGTAAGAAATCGTGACAACCTTGGAGGAAGCAGTTGTGGCAACGTAGCAAGAGGAAATAAGTGTGAACTTTCCTATTTCCTTCGGCCAAGAATAATACCGTTATAACGCTAAATATACACGTAATAATTTATCACGAACAGCTAAAGATTTTATTAATGTTCACTCCAATTATCCAACTTAAGGCAGAAAATCGCAGTTATTAATTAAATACTGTGATAATCCGTGTTAATTGTACGAGGGCAATCCGAAAGAACGGTATCCCAAGCATTTATAGATAAAGAATCAATTTATTTTCTTTAATATACACAGTGTTTAAATTTTGAACAATCATCTATTTTTCTACAACATCACCATTCGGCACAAGCATTTTTCTAGATTCTGTGACAGTTTATCAATAATCGAGCATAGTGGGATAAGCGCTGGCCTCTCATTCGGGAGGACGCAGGTTCGAATCCTCGTCCGGCCATCCAGACTTGGGTTTCCATGGTTTCCCCAAATCACTCTATGTGAATACTGGAATGGTTCCTAGAAAAGGCCATTGGCGAAATCCTTGCCACTACTCCTTTCTCGCCTCTAATCACCTCGATCCTGACAAGGCGTAAAGCCATAAGCAAAAAAGGAAAAAAAAATATGCTCGCCATAATGTCTTTGAGCAAGCAGGATTTCAGGTGGAAATTAAGCTTTTTGGAATATGCTCCTAGTTCTGTTTCTTGAGTCCCTTGTATTCCAATTTCCTTTTTGCAATGAAATATACTTCTTCAAGAACACACATTTGCTGTCGTGTATATTATTGTAAATTTATTTCTGTCAGGAACTGTAGGTAGTGTCTAATGTCAAATATATACAGGGTGATTCTAAAGTCACTATCTGTAACAAAGTGTTTGAAGTCACGCTGGTACGTTCTGTTGCTGTGTGTTTCCATTCAATGTTTAATGTGATTTGAAGAGAAGTAATAAAATGAGCTCTAACATGGAAAGTAAGCGTTTCCTTACACATGTCCACATAACACATTTTCTTTGTTTGTGTGTGAGGAATGTTTCCTGAAAGTTTGGCCGTACCTTTTTGTAACACCCTGTATATATATATATATATATATATATATATATATATATATATATATTCATGACGTTGACTTCGACGTCGATGTCACTAGAGGCGTCAAAGGACTTGTTGCAAGGAATTCGATCATGGTCTTTGGATGAAACCATCCCGACATTCACCTGGAGTGATTTGGGGAAAGGATGGAATACCGAAATCTTGATGACCTAACAGGGATTGGAACCTGCGTCCTCCCGAATGCAAGACCAGATTACCACTTACCATCACGCTCCGACATTGCAAAATACAATTAAATAATTGTGAAGGATAATTTCTGGTGACATAAAATTTGCTTGGCTTAAGAAGGTATTACAATACACTACAAGCCGCGTTTTCAAAATTTTAACGGTACACTGAAATTATGATTAGGAATATAAATAGTTTTATTGCTCAAATCTGTGAGTCTAACCGTCGTAGCTGCCAAGCGAAAAATCCACATGACAGAAATGAGATTACTGTACAGCTACTGAGAAACCTCTCAGAATTATCTTTATAAATAAAGATGAATGTATGTTTGTTAGTTTGTTTGTTCTTCATACAAATCCTCAGTTTTCATCCGAACTAGATGAAACTTTGCATACTTATCCTTTGAAACAAGGAGAAAAATACTGTCTACATTTGGTTGAAAAATTATCTGTGTAAATAACACATGTTGTCTCATAATTTCGAAATACTACTGAACGGCGATAGACAGACGCCTTGGATATGGAGGTCTCTTTATTGTTTTTCCGTGTAGTGGTCATGTAGCTCAATGGCTAAAGCGCTATCTTCCTAATGTTTGGTTGTGGTCTCCGGTTCAAATCTCCGTGGAGGCTAAGATTTTAAAAATTGTTTTTGATCGTAAGAGTCACGCCTGGACCGTCGGTTATTCGGATTGAATGTTAAACTGTAGATATTACAAAGTTAGGGGTGCGGCAAATCATAGGTAGTCTTGCAATGCTGTAGGTGTACACTTTTTTACGTTGTAACGATCCCTCAGGGGTTGTTAGCAGTTAGTGTGTGTGTGTGTGTGTGTGTTAACCGCAGTAATAATACTATAAAAACGGAAGTAAGTCTCTGTCTTTTTGTTACGTTTTGACGACTAAATGGCTATATCGATACTGATGGAATTTGACAAGAAAATCTGTATGAAGGACACATGACTTTTTCCCAGTAGTGATTAACAGTTGTAGTCACGAAATTTTGAGACCTTATCGAATGGTGACAGAAATATGTTGGAAATTGATTGTCTTCAAGAGACAGGTTCGACGGTCGAATGATATAGTGATAGCTTTCCTGTCATATTATGCCGACTCGGTGATGTTTCGGACCAATACTTCGTTACCAACAACTTCCTATATTCAATTCTGGCAAAAAAATTCTTAATCCACGCGTACGAAGTACCTAGTTAAGTATATACTATAACTAGGCAAACATCGGAAAACAATTATAAATCATATTGCGTAGCTATTAGTCATGATCATGTTACTGCAGTAATTATAAAAAGCAATCGTAATGATAGCATAGTGTCATAACAAACACACAGTTCCATTAGATTAAACATTGTGAGCTGTTAAAGCAGTTAGAATGTTGTCCCAGAAGACGAATTTCGGACGAGGAAAGACTGAGCGGTTTAATGCTCTATGTAAACAACAAAATGCTTTCGATCTGAATTTCCGTTTCACACACCACTTGTGGAGAGTAAGAGTGACACATTATAAAATTGTATTACAGTTTATTGGTCCATATAGTGTTGTCTTCTCATCTGGCACGTAGTCTAATCTTTACTGGATTACACAATAGTTCTTTTTCTATCCAAGCCTTCAGATAAACCTAGAATACTTGTATAGCAAGTGCTTTGACCATTTTTTTTTTTATTTTTTTTTATTTTTTACCTTGGGACCAAATCTTTTTGTAATTTAGTAATTGACAAAAATTTACTCCTGATGAATTGGACATAATATTCGTAAACAAGCGCTCCTCTTTTTCCCAAATGTTTATTGGTTAATATGACTACGGTGTATTAAATTTCGATCTTCTGAGACCGTGAAAAATAATCCTTTTAGTGGTTAGTTTAGGTAAATCAATACCAATCAATAATTTACTTACAGTCTGAAGCGTACTTATTTCAGTGTTTCAAATAAATTTTAAACAGATGATCACTGACATTACAAACCTTTACATCCTTATTTTTTATGATAAGTTTAAAATTTTTACAAATTCCAGGGTTATGAAATTAATTTGGCTTTTAATTTTGGTTTTAACGATACATCTCCATACACAGGATTCAGCATAACAAAATCTACAGATACAAAGATTTCTTAATTGCATTACATTCAACATCTGCTAAACAGACGAGTTGAAATTGTATCAAAACATTTCCTAGCATTCCTCAGTTAAAAGACTGAGTTATGCCTTCCATGGAATCATTCTGTGTTTTCATGGTTCTATTATCATAAAAAATTCAGAGCTCCACTTGCAAACCAAATACAGGAATGAAAATCCAAACGCAGTGGATGATTCATAACTATTTGCATCGAAGTTAGGTAATAACCATTTTAAATTCACGGTCCAGTCATCGAGATTCCGGTTTTCTTAGAGTTCCCAGAATGACTTTAGCGAACGGGGAATCGATCCTACTTAAACAGTGAGATCTAAATTTGTTCTTACACAGCTAATATTTCCCGTGTCATCGCAAAAGATATATTAAAGACTCCAATGAAAAAAAAAAAAAAAAACGACAAAAAGGAATTTGAATTATTGAATCTATTCAGGCAACAAATCTGTTATTTTAACTTCAAAAATCAGTGAATCATGTGCTGCTAGTGTCCTTATGTACGGACAACACGAGAAGAACGTAACACTTTCTTAAACCACTTGTGCCCGAAGTCCAACTGGAACCACGTACGTTTCTTCCGCGAGACTGGCGCTTCATAGCTTCTTCCTGCTCGCCATCGGCCAATCTCAGCGACTCACAGCGTTAGAAACTTACCAGCTCATAACCACTCGTTCGGCAACATTTTTCCGCGTTGCAGAACTGTCCTGTTACTTCCTTGAAGCATTAAATTCCATAAATAACACCTACACGTTTAAAAAAATATAACTTTATCATTAAACTAGACGTTGGAATCAACTTGTGAAATTTCTCCCATCCACTATTGATGTTTAGTTTATTTTTTTATCTCCGGACTATATTTTTACTATTTTATATCAGTGAGAATGTTTTACCGTCTACCTGCGGGAGGAGTAGGATTATGTTTAGCATTAGATCGGATTAAGAGGTTCGCCTGCAAGAATAACTTGATGCCACAAATAGAACATAATACATCATACACATCATTGACTCCACTCGTCACCACCAATAGCCGCAGAATATTGTTAATTACGGAAGCTTCCAGTCCAATGCAATGTGTAATATTCACTAATGAAGTCGATTTTCAATCAAATACTGAAAAAACTGGACTCAAAATGTCTTGTTTATAACTATGTTTTTTCTTATTTTCTTTAAAAAGAAAGCAGGACTGTTCAGTATTTTATGTAGCTTTTCTTATTTGTAGTGAGAGAAAATCCGTTTTCTTACGCTAAAATAAATCCACATTTTTTTTTACCAACGCATATCTGACTGATTCAGTCTCATGCTACCGACAACATTGATTTAATCATTGTTTTTGTTTGTTTTACGTTTTGTATGTCCAAAAAAAGATTTATGAGTAGCATTAATTTCACGAATCTGCTTGCCCAAATGTTCTGTTATCTGGTTCTAAAGTAATTAATTTTGTAAATGTATTATGTGCTATGTAGCAGACAGCTGCTTCTAATAAATCTGTATCGTTTCCACTAATTTTAATCATCATGTTTTGTATTAAATACTTGTTATTTTATTTTTTTGAAGACGAATTTAATACATAAATTGTTTTGTGTCCCACGTCTTCTTCAAAATTAACATTTTCTTTGAAAGCGATGACTTTTTTATTACAATTGACTCTAAATAACTCTCAAATGTATTAAAAAAGGACAAATCAACTCATTTCATGTCTGTATAATACATTTTATTGCCTTACTGTAATCACTAATCGAGTGTATAAAACGAATAAACTGAAATTTATTCTGTATTTTGTGGGTCGAGTGCGTGACAATTTTTCACAGGCGTGTGACTGAACCACCTACAGGGTATAGGACTGTCTTTGCAGTTGTGTATAATTCCCAGGTGAAAATTTAGCGATGTGCGATTCAAGTCGTTCGTATTAAAATGAACATGGTAGTACCTATGGTTTCAAACATGAAAAAAAAATCATCATACCTCACCAAGCACCAACCATCATTAAAAACGCGAAAAACCACTACCACCCTGTACCCGACCACCAATCCAATCCAGCAAAAATATGATTTTGTTTCTAGGTTCGGTATTAAAAACAAAATACCTCTTATTAATCTAATCTAAGAACAGTTACTGTAGTAATTCAATTAAAAAAATATGGATAAACAACAGAAATTTTATCCCGTAATCAGAAAAAAAGAATTAGGTACTTCATTTCGCTATTTAAATATTCAAGAAATAAATACGAGAAATCATACTCTAAAAAAATATACCGACAAAAATTCCCCTAAAATTATTATACCGCAAAAAAAAAAAAAAAAAAAAAAAAAAAAACCGCCCTCCATGTAAATCCACTAAATTTAGGGGGAAACCCCCCCCACGTTGGCACCCATGTATTAGACCACAAGAAACGCAACGCAGTTTATCATTGTTTGTAAGACTTCAAACTGCACTTGTTACTGTGTGACCTTCAAGTCACCATTCTACAGTATTATACAATAGCATATAGTCGTGTGCACTATAAGTTCTGCTCAATGCTCTCTTTGCTATAGTGAGTTCACCATAAAACTCAAAGATACACATTGGGTGTAACGAAATTGTCACAATTTGTCTTGCGTATCCCTCCGTGCAGAAGTCTCTTCATGCCCCGAGTCCCGTCTCGCGTCAGCTTTCTCAAAAGCCACCCCCAACCGTCTTCTTCCTCAGTTTCTCCCACTCATTACTGGAAGAAACATAAAAAACATAGTCTCAATACCTATCCTCTATACTTCCTTTACTTATTGGTCACAATATTCTCGTTTTCATAATTCATAACTGAGTTCCAATCTTTTAATTGGTATCCAGGTATTGGATCAGCAAAGTTTATTAATACTTCAGTCTTTACTTTTACTTAATATAATCCACGAATTATGCCAAATAAACGGCACCTCAACCACGAAGCGCCCTGAAGCAAGAAGAAGTGTTAACAGAACTGAGAGACACATTTCGCAGTAATACAAATAAATTCCGTTTTTAAGGTTATAATATATCTTTAGGAAGACATTATGAATCTTTCTCGTTATGTCGAACGGTTTGTGTGATAAGGGAAATTAAATTATATGTAAGGCTTGACAGCAACGCATGCCTCCATTTTATGTTCATCTGAGGTTGATAAACCTTTAACAAAATTGTGTATACCTTTAGTCAATTTAACTACCAGTTGAGTTTTACCTCTTGACTGAACATCTTTACTCCATCTTATTTCAGGCATTTTATTCATTATACAATCAATTAGATGGTCATTAATCTCCGAGTCGGTCAACAATGATCACGTGGACACTGGTCATCAGAGGCGAGTAGTGTGAATCATGAGAGTGGGGACGGGGAACTGCGGAGGAGAGTCTTCTTGATTTGCCATTTGTCTACGAAGCGTGTGTGTTTTGTGTGGTAAATGATTTTTTGTTTGTGAACTCTGTAGTTGTTGAGGCAGAGATTGGGACCGTCCCAGCATTCTCGTAGATGAATGCGGAAAACCGCCTAAAAACCGTGATCAGGACGGTCAGTGCATTGGGGCCTTCCCTATCAGCACACTGAACCACAATGGGGAAGAGGCTTATGGCAATTGTTATACGGTTTACTGACGCATATTTTATATTTTCATCGAATATATACATCATGGACATGGTAGTTAAACGTCGTCATTGCATAAAACATTGCGTCTGTCTCTCCTTCATGAAGGTAGTGGTAGTGGTTTTTATCTTCTCGCGTTAGTATGGAATCACGGGAAACCAACTATGAAATCTGAATAGAAACATTAAGCTACGAATTTATCAACATTCACGATAGTACCTTCTTATATTCTTCCTTTATAACGTTCACACAGCTCATATTTGATCTGTAAGCAATAATTCGTGTTCTTCTTTATTTTAATTTTTCAACCGAATTAAAAAAAGGAGGTTGTCAATTCATCTGATATATTTTTTTATGTATGTTTAGCGATATCTTCGCCAGTTTTGAACCGATTTAAACGAAATTTTTTAGGGTATACCTCCAAAGTGGTCCCATACGAATTTCATTGAGAAACCACCCCTTCTACCCATTTACAAACCTTAAGTTTTATACAAACCCACATCTTTTATCAGATTTCAATGAAACTTTAAACACGTATATTCGAAAATAAAGAAAAAAATATTTTCAACTTTTGGTTTGAAAAAACTGAACCCGTCCCCTCTATCCAGCCCCTTAAATTTTGTCAATTTTCTTTATACAAATCCACAGTCGACACCATTTAACTGATCTCCATTGAAGTTGGCAATTACATATAATTTTTTCAAGGAGAAGGTTTCTGACCAAAAGAAATAAAAAAAATCCCTTCTCCCCCTTTACACCCCTTAATATTATTCAAACCTATATTTCTTATCTGATTTTGATTGAACTTTGCACTCGTACACTTTAAAATAAGGAGAAAAATCCTGTCAACATTTGTTCTGACTGGGCTCAACCACCTCCCTCCTTCCACCCCCTTATTTTTTGTCAATGTTCTTTACAAAAAACTATAGCCGACACCGTTCAATCGGCTACCACGGAAGTTGGCGCTTATATGTATTTATTCCACGAAGAAGGTTTCTGACCAAAAAATTCAAAAACCACCCCCTCTCCCCATTAAACCGCTTAATTTTTTTTATACAAACCCACTGTTTTTATCCGGCTAAGATAGAACATAGCACACTTTTACTATAAAACAAAGAGTAAAATAATGTCACATTCACAAACCTGCAGCACTTAGACATATGCTAAACAGGCTAAATATGATACTACTATCTAAGAAAGACTACACCAGAGAATATAACACAATCATTAAAATAGCAAACAATAATGGATACTCAGAAAAACTTATTGAACAGCTCAACAACAAAATAAAAACAACAAAAACAAACAAATATCACCTATGTTACAAAACACCAGCACACTGAACCAAACCAAAAAACAATGGTATATCATGACTTACAATAATAAACACACACACAGAAACAGCAACATATTCAAGAAACAAGGAATACAAATTGCTTTCATGACAAATTACACACTACACAAGCATCTAAACTCCGAGACTGAAAGTGACTTATACCAACAAGCAGGAATATACCAATTAAAATGCCAACAGTGCCAAGCCATATACATAGGACAGACATCCATCAATTTCAATATAAGATATAAGGAACATATCAGAGCAATAACATGCACAAATCATTCCAATTTGCTGAACATTTATTAGACTATAACCACCCTCCTACCAATATAAAGACAGACAAGCTATTATTACAAATTAACAACCACACAAATCATCTGCTATCATTTCAGGAAAGCTATCATATACACAGAGCTATAGCAACGGGAAAAACAATAATAAATAAATTCATGAATTTAACCAATAAATCACTATACAACACACTAAAAACAACCTCAAAACAAGAAAATTAATACACTCACACAATAGTTACAAGTAATAATTCAAACATGTAAACATAGAGATAATTTCATTGAATGTACAACACAGATACAATAACAACAGAAACTAAGTTGACACTACTGTAAGGATCTGGTAAAAACAAAACAAACCGTGTGTAACACACATGTGCAAGTCAACATCAAATATTCACGACAGCAACAAGGGCAGCATAAAAACAAGTATGGATATAATACATAATGAAAATGCAATGAATAGTGATGTGAAAGTGTGTGAAGTGCTGTTCCAGACCGGCATGTGAGGATTACCAATATAGCTATGAGTACAGTGTGTGCATATATATATATATATATATAATTTTACTATGGATAATTATTGTAACAACACATGTGAAAACACTTTACAGACACTGAAGATGCCCTACACCACAAGGGCGAAACGCGTCTGTGGAATCAAATAAAAACAAAATTCAACAAAACAGTTGTTTTTGACGGAATTATTTATAAAATTATGTCACCCTTTGGTTTAAAAAAACTGAATCCCTCTCCCCGTTTCCACTCCCTTGATTTTTGTCAACTTTGTTTTTAAAAAGCAACAGTCGACACCATTTGACCGATCTTTATGAAAGTTGGCACATATACACTATTTTTTATGGAGATGATTTCTGACCAAAAAATCAAAAAACTACCCTAGCTCCCGTTTTACACCTCTTAATTTTTGTACAAACCTACATTTTAATCCGATTTCGGTGGAACTTTGCATGCCTATACTTTAAAACAAAGAGAAAAATACTTTCAACATTACTTTCACGATAACTCAAACCCTATCCCCCTTGCTACCCCTTTAATTACTGTAACTTTTCTTTATATAAAGCTACAGTTTCTATCTGATTTTTAAGGTGGTATGCATATGTATACTTCAAAACAAGCAGAAAATTACTGTCTATATTGGTCTGGAGAAGCCAAACCCTTTCCCCCATTTCCATCCCCTTAATCTATACAAAGCTACAGATTCTACCCATTTCTGAAGGAAATTTTCACACATATACTTTAAAATATACAGAACAATTGTGTTTAAATTTGGTTGTAGAAGCCCAACCCCTCTTCCCTTCTGCTCCCACCTCTCCCAATTTCCAATTTTCTTTATATATACACACAGTTTTTACCATATTTCGATGGAACACTGCACATGTATACCAAAAAATAAAGATAAACTTAGTATCTACATTCTGTTTAATGGAACCCAACCTCTCACTCCCTTACCCCATTTAATTTTTGCAAAAGTTCTTTACACAAAGCTACAGTTTTTATTTGTTTTCGATGGAACTTTGCATATGTATACTTTAAAACAAAGAGACAAATACTGTCCACACTAGATTTACAAAATCCAAAATAATCTTCGCCTCTGCACCCCTTAACTGTCTTTTATACATATCCTACAGTTTTTATCTTATATCGATAGAAATTTACACAAGTACAGCTTTAAATCAATCAGAAAAGACAGTTTACATTTGGTATACAAAAGCCCAATCTCTCTTCCACTTTACTCCCACGCCTTTTAATTTCCATTGTTCTTTACAAAAATCTACAGTTTTAAATGCCGTCAAAATCAATTAAGCTATATTTAAGTCATGGCAGATTATTCATAAAATAAATGTGTCCTAATGTCTCAACATGTATCTCAGATTTCAACTTCGACGCCAAGCTATCACGTTATGAAAACCAATTAAAAATCTATATTTTCTGTGTGATGACGGAACAAACAGATATATTCCAGAGACAGATTTGTGTACATAGTGTGTATTAATGCCCAGATGTTACATTTTTCGATTATGGAGCAGCATCTTAAACTGATGTTAAATTAGGTCGAAAGACAGCCTGGACCAAAATGTAACCTGAGATTCCTTAACACCGCATCCGATTCACCTCGTTCTGAAAGTTGTTGGGGTATATAATGACAGATTTTTTTTTAGAGCAACAGCCTTAAGCACTGAGTTACCAGGAAGTACGTAAAATGAGAACTACTGCAGCAATACAAAACAAACTATAATACCACTAAAAATTTAAAAATAAAATAATTATTTGAAAAACATAAAAATTGCCTTAAAAAAAAGCACACTAAAGATTTTAAAATAATTTTATACATTGCTTAGAAGAAAGTAAATCTAAATGGACAATATTTTACATTACTGTTATTGAAATTTTTACATTAATTAGTTTTTAATAGTCGGTACAAGCCAAAGCAAGAAAAACAATAATGAATAACAATAATACATAAAAATCGTTTCACTACTTATCTACAATTAATGTTAGAAACAAGTTTCAACAAAACTGAAACATACAGATGATACGTCGATATTATACTAACTGTAAAGTGTTTACTGCATGATGCAGCCTACCAACTGACACTGTAGCGCCAGAGATATGATTGGATGACCAACGAGGCCAAGAAACAGATTAAAATACTGTCTAATATGTTTCTGTAAACTGCCTCCCGCAATAACAATATCTTCCACGATACATGTTTTAAAATATTTGGAATTTTCGTTCGTACTCTACGTTTTGCCTGTAACAGGAAAGAAGTTCAGTAATTCGATCTTCGCTAAGTTTCAGCTTGCCCCGTCTCCAGAAATTACTAATTAATGTACAAATTTCAATAGCAGTAATGTAAAATATTGCCCATTTCGATTTACTGTCTTCTAAGCAAGCTATAAAATTATTTTAAAATTTTAGTGTGCTTTTCTTGAAGGCGTTTTTATGTTTTTTAAACAATTATTTTTTATTACTTCATTTAGGCGTTTATTGTAACCTTGTTATTACTAGAGAGATCGCAGTTTTCCTTTAGATACGAACCGTTTCACATTACTACAGGTTACCGAATTCTTTGCAATTCGAACCAGTCATCAGAATGTGAGCCCGCATGGGTATGAGAGTTTACTCATTGCAGGAAACTCCCATTTGACGCTGTGAAATAGTAAGGAAGAACTAGGGCTAGGTGAGAGCGTATTACCTGAGGCTGTTGTAAGCGTGGGAATCGGCAGCAGCTCCGCTCGTAACAGGCAGACCCAATTCTCCTCACACTTCACCAGCTTTTTGTAACTCTCCATTCATTCGATCAAGTAATACTGTTTCAATGTCCTTGTTTACCTTATTAGAAATATTAATATTAATGAATACAGTGTTTCTCCACACCAAACTGGACTATTACTTATCTCCTCCATCTTCAAATATCTAGAAACAAGACGGTGAACTGCCACGTTTAACGTTTACACCTATAAACGTTTTCTGTATTTTGGAAATTTTTTATCCATTCTGCGACACTGGCAATTGTATTTTCGGTGTTTGTAAAATAATTTTACAGGGACAAGAGAATAACACGTTTCAGTTCTCTTGACAGACAGACAGAGATCTGGTTGGGCTGATACCCTTGTAAAAACTAAAGTACCAAGGCGTTGTAGTCCTCTGACTTTTTTCTGAAAAGAGG
Organism: Vandiemenella viatica; assembly: GCA_031002005.1. NCBI lineage: Eukaryota > Metazoa > Arthropoda > Insecta > Orthoptera > Morabidae > Vandiemenella > Vandiemenella viatica. Next base: position 123,417,134 of record CM061921.1, on the reverse strand, counting down.
GGTGTGAGCTGGCTTTTTATGGAAGTCATAGTTTTATTTTATTATGTTACTATTGTTGCCAGACCCTGTAGTTTCTGGTTATAGTTGTGATGTGGCAATTGTAATTTGCGGCGTCATTTTGCTGTCCCATGTTTTGAATAAGTTTGTAGGGCGAAAGCTGTGATTTTTGGTAGAAGGTTGTCTATTTGTCTTTTATAAAGTCAGTGATTTTTGGGATGCCTAAGTCTTGGTGAATGCGTTGATTTGACATGTACCGAGAAGCGTCTGCTATTATTCTGAGGAATTTATTTTGTGTGGTTTGCAGCTTCTGTACATATGAATTGGCTGCCATACTAAATAATTCAGATCCATAGAGCAGGGCAGGTCTTATAACTACACTATATATTCTAAGTTTAGTCTTAATGCTAAGTTTTCTCCCCTTGACGAGGGGGTACAATTGGTAGAGTCGAACCGAACCTATATTACATGCGTTTTGAATGAGGCTGAGCCATTTCAATTTGCTGAAAATTTTCAATTCTAAATATTTTACTGAATCCCACCACGGGAGGTCCACTCCGTAGAGCGAGATTTTCTGCTTGGGTTTCTTCAATCTGTTTGTGAATACAATTGCCTGACTTTTTTATGGGTTAATTTTTATCTTCCAAACATTGCACCATTGTGTGATTGCTTCGAAGTGCTGAGTCAGTTTACGCGCAATGTGATTTAAGCTACTGCTCGACCTATATACGATAGTATCGTCCACAAATAACCCAATTTCTCCGCCTGGATGGTGGGGTATGTCATTAGTATACACACTGTACAGGGGTGCCACGAATGTGCTTTTATACCCACGTGCATCCTTACAGGTAATTTGAAGAAGGCCCAATATGTTACTGTATACATGAGACTAGAATTGCCACCTTTTATTGTAACAATAACAGTACATTTTTATTTTGGGCTGGAATAAAAATACGTATGCTGTATAGAAAAATAATACGCATATTGTTTACGTTTGAACAAATTTTTCAAAGCTTTTTGACACATTAAACAAATACTTATTCTTCCTAAACACTTTCACTGCATTTGTAAAGTCTTTATTTATTAAAATATATGATGAGCTCATAATTTAGAAATTATTTTAAATAAATTTTGAAAGTCTTCACTTTTTCAATATATACCGCCATTTTTAGAAGTCGGGAAATCAGTAAAACTTTTATCATCTACGAGTTTTTCGTACAACTTGTTCAGGAGTATTTTTTCTTAAAATAAACAGTCCATAGCAATTTGCAGTTTATGCAAATTTCAAGCCTGAATGACACACAATATGATCATATTGAACACGCGATAATTGTGATAATTTAGTTATGTATACAACCCACCACAGAAATAAAATCACTGGGACAGTGGCACCTGCCACAAAACAAAATTAAAAAAAAACTGCCAACAGCATTGTCACACTCCTCTGCAACGACCTGTTCAATGGAATGCGGCCGAGTGACAAACAGATATCAAGGATTCGTTCAGACCGTATTTTTGTACGTAAAATATCAACCGGTGAGGTGAGATAGTGTGTTAACTAAGAAAGAGTATTTTCAACGTACTATATTACTTTCGTAGATTAAAGAGTACGCCCACTGTAGAAATATTTACAGTCTACAATATTCCTCAACTAAAATAGTAGTAATAAACATTACGACATCACACTGAATGGCTTCTAATATTACTACCTGGAAATCGGAACGTCTATTTCTACTGATTCTTATAAAACACGGTTGCCTCAATCAGATGGTAATTGAAATAAAAAATACATTTTTTTATTTTTATTCACACACTTTAATGAATCGATAGACACAGAACTGTCCAACCACCCACTGATATTTTCCCATAAGTTCAATTACAACACCAGCAATTATCATTATCCGAAGATTTTAAGTCCTTTGGCCAAAATTAATACATGTTTATGCCAATCAGCCACATTAATTTCAGTTCTGCACTTAAAACAAACAGTTTTCTTTAATCACTTTATATTTAGTGACAACAATAGTCCACCATATTTGATAATACACTCGTTTCTCCACCAACCACAATTTTTGTTTAGTCGACACTGCAATGTGAATTAGTTTAGTTTGTCGCAATGTGATTATAATTCCACATAGTGTGAACATAAAAAACTTATAGCCGTACAATTCTGTCAGGATAAGTTCCCTCTATACCAGCGAACATCACGGAACTTACTAGAATACGTTAGCAAAGATTACACTTTTACAATCAATCCAGCTGTAACGAACTGTAGCCATCGATACTACTCGTGTATGTCTCACAGAAACATGATACAATAATTAACGAAACAAGAATAATGATAAAATGAGGTGGGCCTTTAATTAGTAATATGACACCACGTGAAATAGAGTACAATACAGTATAATAGAGTGCGGGTGACAAGAACGGCAGAAGACAATTTCATAAGTGTCCACTCATTTGTGAAGCGAAATATATAATATATGGTGTAAAATTATACTAAACAGGGTGGAAGAGTACAAACGATTCGGGAAAATATGCTGGTGGACAGTACAGTGCGGTATAAATTTATTTCTAAAAAGACTCTTCCATGATATACGTGGGCTTATACAGTATATGGTCCTTAGATCACTATTTTTTTAATCATTTTTTACATAAAAACTTCTCAATTTGTTAAGAACTTCTTGGAAGTGAATGAGATAAGTGAGCACGAACTTGAGGTATGCGTAATAGAATATTTTTAGTTTGATATCAAATATTCTGTCCATTATTAACAGAGAAAAAATTGGATAACTAAGTTTATAACAAATTGTCGAAAATCGTTTGCTGAAATTTAAGCTGAAATTTCGTGCGAATGCTTTTAGTGGTTGGTTTTAGCTCAGACGTGACTTCATAGCTGGACTATCTTCGATGTTTTGTGAAAAAGAAATTCAGTCAAATATACGTTAATAAATTATTATTATATTTTTACTGAATCTGGCAGTTAGTAATCTTACAACAAGTACACACTTGAGACATGAGTGCTTGATCAGAATGTCACCAAGCGTGGTGGGTGAGGGGTAACGCCATCCAGATTTGGGTTTCCCCAAATCACTCCTGGTAAATACCGGGATAGTTCCTTCCCGTTCCTTGCCCCGGACCTTTCCCGCCTCTATTGACCACGATGTCGACGCGGCGTAAAGACATAACTCAGGGTTCGGATCTTGAGGACAAGTCAATATTTTTTTCATGCCTTCATTTTGAGCTGAAATGCTGAATTAAACTCTGATGCAACATTTCTGATTGTATTTAAACGTATTTATTACAGCATATAAATGCATATTCAGAACATTTTCATAGTTTTAGTCATCTTTCCATAATATTTATAGTAATATTTTCAGGAAAGATCTGGTAGTTTTTTTTAATAGTACCAGGAATTCACTAGATATACATGAGAAGAAATTAAGATAATTATTCACAGAACTGTACTTCTGCTATACATGTAGGGGAAAAAACAAAACTATTTTTCAGTGTAGTCAGAATTCACGTCAAGAATTAAAGTTATACATTATTTCACTCTCTAAACGTAATTTTACGACCAGCCTTTTAAATCTCGACAATACAGCAGAAGCATGCCTGTGTCGATTCATTTCACTCAGTACCTCAACGAGATATTCTTAGTCATCATTATATCTGCAGTAGGATCAGTGAGTAGACCTACCACCAGGCCGAAAATAAAATTTTCTGAAAGTGTGAAGTTACGTAAGGGAATTCAGAGAGGAGTATTTTAGTACAGATGAAATTCTGTAAATTATCTGATATTAAAGTGATTTCAACAAAACGATTTAAAATTTAATTTCCCAATGGTGCACGGAAGCAAATTTTGCTGTCTACATGAAAGCAACACTACTAGATAAAATAAATGATGTTTTGCTGTATAGTAAATTTAAATTTTTGGTTCTATTTTGTCATTTTTAGGTCATATTTACCCATTTTTAAGGTCATATTTGCCTACATATTTCTCTACTTTTTTGGTCATAAAGATCCGAACCCTATGTCACATAAGAATAAGCTCTGAGGAAGAAACACGATTTAAAATGGAATATAAATGGGAAAAAAAGCTAAATAATGTAAACAAAGAAAATGAGGCATATGGAAAAAAGAAGAACACAACCTTTGTTCCCGCGCAGCACGTTGGTTGCTTTCCTGAATATTTTCTTATAATATTATTATCTGCTGCAACTGTTTTGTAATGAACCTCTTGATTAAAAGTGATTTCTCTCGAAGTTAATTTCATTGAATCATATCGTTTAATCAGCTTCATTTCCCATTACATTTCTCAAACTGATCGTCTAATCCCAACAAAGAACCGTCTGGTAGCTCAGTGCTTAAGGTCCCCTGTTCGAATCCCAATATCTGCTGGGATTTCACGTCTGGCACAGCTTACTGTGTAATGTGATGTACGTCAGAACGCTTCTGTAGTTCTGGTTCTACGTTAAACTGTAGCTGCGCGGGTTAGGTTAGGGCAAGCTACGACAGGGGCGGAGAACCATGGCACCAGGTCATTTAGACCACATGACCCTTTAAGTTTACACAAACAGAGAATTGTATAAACGGCAAGTAGTTGGTATATAATGATTGCAAGGCAACTTAAGGGTACAGGGCATTTAAATGTATATGCTTTTATGTATCACCGCTTGTATAAAATAAACGAAACCTAACTAAGCAAGTAACCTACAAAATTACAAGGAATAAAAGCGGTAGACCTTAAAGTTAAGTGGAAAGTGAATGTGGGTAAATGAAATACTAGCATCGTTGCTTAAATGTAATTTTTAATATAAAAGGAAATCATGAACATTTACGGTAGTCACAGTTAAAAATGAACGGAAATTAAATGCGTCATTACTTAATAGTATGATACTTAAGATTACAGGCCGTGGGTGTCGCGAATGGTTTCTACGTGAGCGGAGGTGTGAAATTTGAAATATGACGGCTAAAATCAGCGATACCGATACCTCTGACATATTACATTGAACCTGGGGCCGAGTATAAAGAAATTCTGTCTTGAATATAGCAAAAGGAACAGTTTAAACATTATTAACGAAAGTAGATTGCCTAGGAGAAAGAAAAGAGCCAGGAAGCAGGTTAATTAGAATTTTGTTAAAATATAAACTTATTGTGACGAATACACTGTTTAAGCATCAGGCACGAAGGATATACACCTGGAAATGTCTCGGAGATACAGGTAGATATTAGCTATTTTAAATAATGGTCAAGTAACAGATAGTTAAGCATACTCAGGAGCTGATGTATACTCCGACCACAATATGATAGTTAATAAATTCCTGTCTTAAATTCATCAGAATAGAGATGCAACAGAGGCACAACAATCTCGAAGTCAACAAATTGAAAGTATCTAACATCAGAGAAAAATTTGCAGAGATTGTGAATGTGGTTCCAAGAAATAACTCTGAAATACAACGAAATAAATGCACTGAAGAGAGAAATAATCAAAGCTGAAAAAGATTCATTAGGCTACGAGAGAAAAAAAACCGCCCCAAAGTAGTGTGTATTTGGGAGAGCTCACAAAGGATGCCACCCTATTGTTCTAATTGGATACATTGTATCCTTATATTGTTGTATTGTTCACCCCCCTCCCACCTATCAATCATTTACACACCTATTGTTATCTCCCCCTACTATTGCTCTTTCGTCAGACCACTTCACTAACCTCAGTTTCACCCCTCATTTTCACACCTATTGTTCTCTCCCCATACTATTGCTTTTTTGTCAGGCCACTTGACTAATCTCAGTTTCATCCCTCATTTTCACACCTATTGCTCTTTTGCCAGGCCACTTGTTTGAAAACCTGCCTGCCCCACCCCAATCCTAGCACCAGCTGCCCTCTGGGTCCGTTGTTCTCCTGCCCTACTGTTGCTCTTTTGTCAGGCCACTTGTGTGATCACTTGCCTTCCCCTAACCCTAGTTTCATCTCTCCACCCGGTTTCACTCCAGTGCGTGGCTGAAGGCCCCGTGCGTTGTCACCATATAAAACTTTGTCGATGGGAATAACCCGCTTACAGAGTCAAGGGCTTGGAGAGGCAAAAGATGTGCACTCTGATTTTTTAATTTATTATACTTTTTGTTTTTTTACTTATGGCTTTACGCCTCGTCGACTGCGAGGTCATTAGAGGCGGGACGGGAATGGACACAATAAACAGGAAGGAATTCGGCCATGGCCTTTTGAAGGAAGCGTCCCGGCATTCGCCTGGAGTGATTTGGGGAAACCATGGAAGATCCAAATCTGGATGCCCGGACGGGGATTCGATCTAGCGTCCCCCCGAATGCGATGCCAGAGCGTTAACCGTTCACCCACCACGTTTGGTACGAAATCAAAGGATCTCCGGACTAAAGTAGAAACAGAAAACCCAGATAATATAAACTTGACGTATGTTGCCTGTATTAGGCACTAGGCAGAAGTTTTAAATTTTTAACTAGGGAGGGTTCTGTACATCTCTGCTCTTAATTCGCTGATACACTGTGAAAGAAACGTTTGCTAGATAGAAAAAAAAGAGAGAAGACGAGTTCTTTTTTCTTTCTCTTGGTTGCTTTCTTTTCGTAATGAATTGACATTCGTCCACCTCATCCTTCTATCACGTTTTGTGACTTCAGATATTGGATACTATCGCAAGGTCTCTTTGCTATTTGGTTACACACATCGCTTGAAATTTAATTTAAAAAAACCAACATGTTTATTAAGTAAAACATCTTTGCGCGTAGTAATGAGAACAAACAAGTATCTGCGCAAGCGAAGGAAATAAATATGGAATCACGTTAATAGTGCGATACACTGAATGTCAATTGTGAATAGAAACGGAGCTCAGTTACCTTATATCACCTGTCTAATGTTGCTGACTGCAACGTTATATGACAGATCAATTTGTGAATTTGTGGGGAAAAGGCTTTAAAACCCTGCATCTATAAAAGAAGTTAATCAACGGACTTATCAGAGAAATAAGAAACTAAGTTATTCAACCTTGTACCAAACCTTGTATGAGTGTGATGGGTTAGTATAAGATCCAACTTGCGGGTATCAGATACTGGAGACCGACAGTGTGTAACAGATATTTTTTTTTACCTAATTGCTATGTGCTACAGTCGGTAATTGCTTCTATAAAAGAACTGAGATGAGACTCACTGGCATACGGAGGTGTGTAAAGAATGCGCTCGAAGTGTGTAACGTATACATACGCAAATGAGGTTAGTATGTATATCAGCCGAAAAATTAATGGAATGGAAAAGACTTTTTTTCTGGCTTCGCCTCATTGACGTCGAAATCGTTAGAAGTGGGAAAGGACCGGGGGCAAGAAACTGGAAGAAATTCGGCAGTGACCTTTTGAACAAACCTTCGATGCATTAGCCTGGTATGATTTTGGGAAACCATGGAAAATTCAGATGTGAGTGCCCCGACGAGGATTCAAAACCGTATCTTCCCGAATGCGAATCTCTTGTGTATCAGTGTCAGGCACGAACCTAAGGGATTACCATCGTAAGTGGATAAATTATTATTATTATTATTAGTGTACCGGTATGTCTTTACACCTCGTCGTCGTCGACATCATTAGAGGCGGTGGGGGGGGGGGAGGATTGGTGCAGGGAACTGTCACCTGGTGTGATTGGGGGAAACCATGGAAAACCAGAATATGGATGCTCAAACGGGGATTCGAACCAGCGCCCTCCTGAATGCATGGTCAGAGCGTTACGACTCACTCACCCCGCTCGGTAATTTTCGTGGACAATAATGAAAAATATCTATTCTGAGAAGTAATTTTTTGCATGGCGCTTCGATAAATATGAAATTTCCAACAGCCGAAAAAACTGGTTACGCAGATATTACTGCTACTAGAGACCCAGAGAAATAGTGTGAACTTTGACAAAACATCTTTAGCTGGGACGCTGCATGTTAGAGACTAATACAGTAACTCTAATCAACTACCCAATCTAGCAACTCACTGTTGAAACGCCATATGCCTCTGCCAAAGAAACGGGATGAACATCACATACGTCAACAATTTGATTCGAACGGCGAATCACTCAAAAGCGTATCGCAAATCATACTGGAATATCCAAGTAACGTGTAGGTTTCATTATTGAGCAACTAGGATAGAACTGCAGTCCCTCTCACTCCAATGCTGAATTCAAATTTTCCATTGCATACTTTTTTCTTCCAGCAATTTAGAAGACGATTTTCTTTAATTATTTGGATTAATGTTTTGATGGTTAGAATTTTTTACTGCAAAAAGTTTTAATTTGAGTTTTGCAAATTAGACGCTCTTCACAGACATTTATTGATCATCTTTAAGAACCTTATCTGTCAACAGGCGGTAAATAACAGAAGGAAAAACAAATATATTGACGATTCACTGTTCCTTAGAAATATTAGTTCTATTTTTATATATTTGATCTTTCTTTAAATAAATTACCAAGCTCGGTGGGTGATAAGCGGTAACGCCAGGGCCTGGAATATGGGATGACACAATTTCAAGTCTCCGTCTGATCATCCTGATTTCGGTTCCTCATGGTTTGTCAAAATCAGGTGAATGCCGAGATGGTTCCTTCGGAAGGTTATAGGCGAATTCCTACGCGTTACTCGTCCCTAATCCTCGCCGACCTCTTATGATTGCAATGTAGACGAAGATTAAAATACTAGGGCCAATATATATATATATATATATATATAACTTCCAATGTACGTCAGGTCCTTCTAGTATTTTGTATAATTCTTATATATTATCAAAGTCCTGCTTATAATCAACAAGTAAATCGTTCAGATCGTTAACGAATTTCATAAATTCCTCCGTCAGTTTTAAGCATTTCCTCTCATCGTAATATAGCACCACTTTTTGATTTATGGATGTTTAACAGCTTCCATTTAAAATCATATCTGGGTCCTTTGTTTTAGTGCTACCATGTCGATGTATGTATGTGTCTGTGAACGAAGAAATTTTATTAGGCAAACTGTTAATCAAAGATTACTAATTTTGGAAAGTATTTCGTTAAAGGATTCCGGGGACGGCCGCTCCTTTCCTCTGGGACCTGCAGTTTAACGTAGAATCCGAATCAAGGAACGATTCAGTCTTATTTTCCATAGCTGACAGACGTTACATGTAAAAGTAGAACCTGTTAGTTACTGTTCTACATATTTAGTGCGCATTGTCTGTGATATGTGTGCGGAAACTCTACATGCTTGCTATTGCGAATTCTTGTTGCTTTACAGTTGTTCTACTTCTGATATAATAACGGTAGTACAAAACAGGTAGTTAGGTGTCTACAGTTGAGCTTCATTTACATCGCTGTACAGTAACTTTCTTTCATATAACTCTTGCTACTTATCCCGTTTCTTTGGCAGAGGCATATTGCATACTGTACAGATATTGCGTTTCAACGGTCAGTTGCTAGATTGGGTAGTTGATTAGAGTTACTGTATTAGTCTCTATCATGCAGCGTCCCAGCTAAAGATGTTTTGTCAAAGTTCACACTATTTCCCTGGGTCTCTGGTAGCAGCAATATCTGCGTAACCAGTCATTTCGGATGTTGGAAATTTCATATTTATCGAAGCGTCATGCAAAAAATTACTTCTCAGAATAGATATTTTTTCAGTATTGTCCACGAAAATTACCGAGCGTGGTAGGTGTGTGGTAACGCTCTGACCATGCATTCAGGAGGGCGCTGGTTCGAATCCCCGTTTGAGCATCCATATTCTGGTTTTCCATGGTTTCCCCAAATCAATCCAGGTGACAGTTCCCTGCACCAATCCTCCCCCCCCCCACCACCTCTAATGATATCGACGTCGACGAGGTGTAAAGACATACCGGTACGCTAATAATAATAATAATAATAATTTATCCACTTACGATGGTAATCCCTTAGGTTCGTGGCCTGACACTGATACACAAGAGATTCGCATTCAGGAAGATACGGTTTTGAATTCTCGTCGGGGCACTCACATCTGAATTTTCCATGGTTTCCCAAAATCATACCAGGCTAATGCATCGAAGGTTTGTTCAAAAGGTCACTGCCGAATTTCTTCCAGTTTCTTGCCCCCAGTCCTTTCCCACTTCTAACGATTTCGACGTCAATGAGGCGAAGCCAGAAAAAAAGTCTTTTCCATTCCATTAATTTTTCGGCTGATATACATACTAGCCTGATTTGCTTATGTTACACACTTCGAGCGCATTCTTTACACACCTCCGTATGCCAGTGAGTCTCATCTCAGTTCTTTTATAGAAGCAATTACCGATTGTAGCACATAGCAATTAGGCAAAAAAAAAAAAATATCTGTTACACACTGTCGGTCTCCAGTATCTGATACCCGCAAGTTGGTTCTTATACTAACCCATCACACTCATACAATGTTTGGTACAAGGTTGAATAACTTAGTTTCATTATTTCTCTGATAAGTCCGTAGATTAACTTCTTTTATAGATGCAGGGTTTTAAAACCTTTTCCCCACAAATTCTCAAATTGATCTGTCATACAACGTTGCAGTCAGCAACATTAGACAGGTGAAATAAGGTAACTGAGCTCCGTTCCTATCCACAATTGACATTTAGTGTATCGCACTATAAACGTGACTCTATATTTATTTCCTACGCATGCGCAGATACTTGTTTGTTCTCATTACCACGCGCAAAGATGTTTTACTTAATTAATACATTCGGTTTTTTAAATTAAATTTCAAGCGAACTGTGTAACCAAATAGCAAAGAGACTTTGCGATCGTATCCAATATCTGAAGTCACAAAAAGAGATAGAAAGATGAGGTGGACGAATGTCAATTCAATACGAAAAGAAAGCAACCAAGTGGAAGAAAAAAGAACTCATCTCTCTTTTTATTTTCCTACCTAGCAAACGTTTCTTTCACAGATTACATTCTCATGGAGGTGAGGTATTTACAGCTGTGAGTAAATTTCTCGCATGTAATGAAATAGACGTCGACACGATCTGTGAAATCATATGGATTAAACTCAACGTTGCTGGGTCAAATCTCATCATAGGCGCCTTCTACCGTCCACCCGATTCCAACATAGTTGTCGTCGAGGAGTTGAGAAATAATGTAAATAGTATAGCTAGCCGTTTTAAGGATCATGCTATGATTATAGGAGGCGACTTCAATCTGCCTTATTTTGACTGGCGTAATTATGTTCACATCACAGGTAGCAGGGATAAGGCAACTTCTGAATTAATTCTCGAGTTGTGGTCAGATAATCATCTCGTACAGCTAGTTAATTAACCTAGGCGGTGTCATAGCGGTAGCAAAAAAGTTTAGTCTTGCTGGTTACCAACAGGCCAGAATTATTCACCGACATTTCAACGACGACAGGAATAAGCGATCACAAAGCGGTAATTGCGACTATCAAATTAATGACCAAGCGAAAAAAGAAAAAATGGCGGATTGTATACAGATTCAGTAAGGCCTCAAAGGAGTGTTTTGGAACCCACCTGAGGAATAGTTACCACAACTTCAAGTCAACAAAGGACACAATTGAAGAGATGCGGCATCATTTTATACTTATAGTCAGGGAAGGGATGGAAATACATATACCAAAGCGGACAATAAAGGGAGAGAATGATCCACCGTGATACATATGCGAAGTCAAAAGATTACTAAAAAACAAAGGAAAATACATGCACGCTCAAGATGGAAGTTGTGTCGCAGCGATTTAGAAACCTTAGCTGATTTAAGAGGACGTATTAAGAATGTAATGCGCGTGGCCTTTAACGATTTTCACTCCAACTCTATCTGTAAGAGTCTCACAGAAAACCCAAAAAAAATTTGGTCGTATCTACGAAAAGTTAATTGTACGAACAGCAATATTCCAGCACTAATTCGTGAAGGTTCCGAGGTTAATGAAAGCCGCGATAAAGCTAACGTACTAAATACTGTATTCAAAAATTCATTTGCAAATGAACATAAGGATAGTATTCCCGTTTTCCCACGCCGTGCGAGTCGGTGATGGAATCATTACGAATAGATACTGCAGGTATTATTAAGCAATTAGAGCTCCTGAAGTGGGGGAAAGCACCGGGAACGGATGGAATTCCAGTAAGAGTATTTTCAGAGTATGCGGCGGAAATCGGGCCATTACTGTCTGATATATTCAGTAAATCATTAGAAGAGCGAATAGTACCTTCAGACTGGAAAATCGCGCAAGTAACTCCGATTTTCAGAAAAGGTGATCGAAGAGATCCTGGAAACTATCGTACCATATCTATAACATCTGTTTGTAGTAGAGTTATGGAGTATATTACATGCTCGAACGTTATGAATTTTCTAGATGATAATAATTTCCTTACAACAAATCAACACGGATTTCGGAAGAAAAGATCATGTGAAACACTGCTGGCCCTATTTACACACGACGTAATGAAAGTTATCGATGCAGGTTCACAAGTAGATGCAATTTTTTTAGATTTCCGGAAAGCCTTTGACTCTGTGCCACACAACCGCCTTTTAGCGAAGAGCGTACGGTATATCGGAACAGCTTTGTGAATGGATAATGGCTTTTCTAACTGGTCGGTCGCAGTTTGTTGTCATTGAAGGAGAATGTTCTTCTAATCTAGATGTTACATCGGGTATACCTCAAGGAAGTGTAATAGGACCACTTCTTTTCTTAATTTTTATAAACGATCTCGGAGACAAAGTGAAAAGCCTTTTTAGATTGTTTGCTGATGATGCGGTTATTTATAGGGAGTAAGAAATTTGGCCGATTGCTTAGAAATTAAGCGCGATCTGGATGTTATTTTGGCTTGGTGCGCTGAGTGGCAACTTACTCTAAATTGTAAAAAGTGCAAGAAAATGAGCATAACTAACAAAAAGAATCCAATTGTTCAGAAATACTAGTTAAACAATACAGTTATTGATATCAGTCTATTCTAAGAAATATTTGGGAGTAACAGTACAAAGGAACATTAATTTGTTAGTAGGAAGAGCAAATTTAAGGCTGCGATTCATATGTCGAATCTTGAAAAATTGTAATGAACAAACAAAGGAGATAGCGTACTAAATCTCTTGTGCGTCCACATTTGGACTATTGTTGTGCTATTTGGGATTCGTTTCGTAAGGGGTTGATCGAAAGTATAGAGAAAGTACAGAGAAGAGCCGCTTGATTCGTGACCGCTTGCTGCAGTCCTTATGAAAGCGTCACAGAACTGATTAGTAGACTAGGTTGGGAGTCTCTGGTAGATAGAAGACACACGTTTCGTTTCAACTTATTGGTAAACATGCGTACTCCCACTTTCACTTTTGAGAGTAGTGAAATACTTCTTCCACCAACCTATTTTGAGTTGGAAGGACAGAAAAGATAAAATTAGAGAAATAAGGTTCCGGACTGATTCTTATATGAATTCTTTTTTCCCTCGTACCATTAGGGATTGGAATGCCCAGCAAAGTGATTAGCTTTGGTGCTGAGCACCCTCTGCCACCCACAATTTTGTGAATTGCGGAGTATATATGTAGATGTAGATGTAGATGTATCAGCGAATTAACAGCAGAAATCTACAGAACCCTCAATATGGAAAATGCCTGGTTAAAAATTTAAAACTTCGGCCTATGCCTAATACAGGCAACATACATCAAGTTTATATTATCTGGGATTTACCATATCTACTTCAGTCGGAGATCTTTCGATTTCGTACCGAGCGTGGTGGGTGAACGGCTAACAAATGGCCGAATTCCTTCCTGTTTATTGTGTCCATTCCCGTCCCGCCTCTAATGACTTCGACGTCGACGAGGCGTAAAACCACAAGGAAAAAAACAAAAACCATAATAGATAAAAAAAAATCAGAGTGCAGACCTTTTGCCTCTCCAAGCCCTTGACTCTGTAAGCGGGTTATTCCCATCGATAAAGTTTTATATGTTGACAACGCACGGGGCCTTCACCACGCACTGGAGTGAAACCGGGTGGAGAGAGGAAACTAGGGTTAGGGGAAGGCAAGTGATCACACAAGTGGCCTGACAAAAGAGCAACAGTAGGGGAGGAGAACAACGGACCGAGAGGGCGGCTGGTGCTAAGGTTGAGGAGGGGTAGGTAGGTGTTCAAACAAGTGGTCTGACAAAAGAGCAATAGAATGGGCAGCTGGTGCTGGGGTGGGGAAGGCAGTTGTGAACACAAGTGGCCTGACAAAAGAGCAATAGTAGGGGAGGAGAACAATAGGTGTGAAAATGAGGGGTTAAACTGAGGTTAGTCAAGTGGTCTGACCAAAGAGCAATAGTAGGGGGAGAGAACAATAGGTGTGAAAATGATTGACAGGTGGAAGGGGGAAGAACAATAGAACAATAGAATGATACAAAGTATCCAATTAGAACAATAGGGTGGCATTCTTTGTGAGTCCACTCCCCCAAATCCACACTACTCCCCAAAACCTAGAATCACAGAAATTTTGTTGGAGTTGATGGATCAGAAGAGACGGCTCAAAAAGTTCAGGGCAGCGGCACGAGGGTAGTACAGATATTTTAGAAATAAATTAAACAGATAATTCAAATAAAGCAAAAGAAACGTGGTTGCACCAAAATTAAGGAAATGGTCATAAGTTAAGAAAATGTGACGACCGGACAGAATTTTGGATAAATGAAGGAAAGATGTATGAACATTAAAGTTGCTCATTGGAAACCTCTTTTAAGCTCAAAAGATAGAGCTAAGTGATGGAAGTAATACAAAAGTGTACCATAGAGACGATTTAAACAACAGTGTACTGGATGAAGCAAGGTGCACTTTGATGACTTAGGAGTTCTTGTTTTAAGGAGAGAATTTAATGCAGCTTTGAAAAATTTGAAATGAAATAAGATTTTTGGAATTGTTAAGATTCCTGCAGAAATTCTGAAATCCCTAGGAGAAGAAGGACGCCAAAAATTATTCAAACTGAATTCAAACAGTTACGAAGTAGGAGAGATTCTAACTGATTTTAAAGTATCTTCTAAACAGCTCCGAAGAAAGCACAAGCTGAAAAATGCGTAAATTAAGGTACTATAGGCCTAACATTACATACTACCAAATTGGTGTATTAGAAGAGATAGGTGTGGTTCACTTTAGTTTTATGAAAAACAACGAAACAAGAGATCCTTTCTATTCCATTCCCAAATCGCACGTCGGATAAATTGTACAGAAATGAATCGGGTCTGGCCCTGATTTCTATCTTATTTTCGCGGTCATTCCGAGATATGAATGTTGCTGGTAGCAATATTTCCTGGCTGTCATTCTGAAATACGTCAGTCGTTAATTGTTCAATTAGCTTTCGTCGAGAGCAACGCCTTCGGTGTTCCAGATCTTCCCAACCTAGATCCTTCAACATCGCACTTAATCTTTCCCTCCAACTATATATACCTGTCACGAATCGGGCGGCTCTTCTTTGGACTTTCTCTAACGCCTCCAGTAAACCCTACTGATGGGGACCCCATTCAGAACAACAATATTCTAAGTGAGGACGTACTAGTGACTTGTATACAATCGATTTAAATTACGACCTAGAAATCTGAGCACACGATTTGCTTTCCCTGTTACATTCTCGATATGCTCATTCCACGACAAATTATTACGAATTGTTACCCATAGTTATTGATCGGAATCTACCATTCTAAGGACAGTATCATTAATTGTATATTCAAAGTTAACTGGTGTCACCTTTTTACTTACACGCATGACTTGGCACTTTTTAGCGTTTAACTCCAACTGCCAATCTTTACACCTCGCAATTATTTTCATAATATCGTCTTGTAACAAAGCGCAGTCGTCTTGGTTTTGATTTCACGATAAATAATAGCATCATCGGCAAATTATCTTTGAATCCCCCCTATTATATCGCATAAATAATTAATTTATATGAGAAACAACAGAGGCCCTATCACTCTTCCCTGGGGTACCCCGGACCTCACTTCGGTACGTGATGAACGCTCACCGTCGAGAACTACACACTGTGTTCTGCCCTTCGGAAAGTGTGCAACCCAGTCGCATATTTTTCTAGATATACCGTAACCTTGAAGTTTCCTACGTAGCCTAGTGTGAGGCACAGTGTGGAAAGCTTTTTTTAAAATCTAATAGTACTAAATCAACCTGGAATTGCTCATCTATAATTCGGCACAAGTCGTGAATTAGAAGTGCAAGTTGTGTTTCGCAGCTTCGGCCTTTTCTGAATCCATGTTTATTTGGGTTTAAAAGATCACCTTCATCCAAGAACCGCATGACATTTGAATAGATGATATGTTCTAAAATCCTGCAAAATATTGAAGTTAATGAGATCGACCTAAAATTCTGAGTATCATTAACATTCCCATATTTAAACACTGGACTTACGATAGCGGTCTTCCATTCGGCTGGTATTTTTCCATGATCCTTATGGTAGGGATGCATGAACTTAATGAAAAACAGAAAGAAGGAAAGTTAAAGAAGTTGAAATGTTGGAATGTTGAGATGGGTAGAGATGGAGGATGGCATTAAATCAGTCGACAGTTTCTCGCGAATTGGAGAGGGGTTACTTAATTTTTAATGTTACATACCAGGATTTAAAATATACATTGCGAATGGCAAAAGATTTCCTTAAAGTTAGTTTCGAATACCACGAATGTTAAACAAATCTCATGGTGAATGTTATGAATGAGAGAAAAGTATGTTAGATGTGAAAACACTAGTGACTGACAGTGCACTACCGTGAACGTGTTTGTTAAAATTAAAATGTATGTAATAGACCAACTGAATTCTTATCCAAAATCCTTCCAGTTATGCGTGACACCTTAATGAGAATCCATTAAAAGCGCTTCATAAGTAGTCGTAATTCATTTTTTTTATTTGTTACGAATAACTAATAAATAAATTGTCCGGGTGAAACCCATAAATTTTCTGAGTGAGTGTAATGAGATGAAGTAAAAACATCCAACATAACATTAATTGCAATAGAAAGGATTTTAAACAAGATGTATGTTTTCGTTGTTACGATATCAGAGTGAGATGAGAATGAGTAAATCAACAGGTTTCCCTAGATGTTGATTACTATCTAAGTATATAGTATAATGCAAAGTCTCTATGATACCTCGTTGAGAGTTGAAATGCGTATGACGCAAAAATAAATAAATTAAACAGTTGCATTGGCGTTATCTTTCAACTGGTAATATAGTATAATTTTTAATGGGTCACGGATTTTGTTAAAAATAAATGTACTGGGAAAGTTCGTTTTATTAAATTGTATATGAATCGTGTAGAACATGTAAGTGTAGTAGTTGCTAGTAAGAAACATAGGTAGGGATGATCTAAATATATCCTAAGTGAAAAAATCGCAGAAAGAGGAATTGTTTACCAGACTTCGGAGAGCAATGGTTTTAGATTGCTGTTCCAATATTCGTCATTCCAATTTGCAGTTTAAATCGCAAAAGTATGAAACACACCAATAACTTTGTTCCAAACTTAGCTGCCACGAAATAAATCACTGTACTGCTGGATAAAAAAGTGTAGTGTTCTGTAGAGAGAACGACGATATAGGAAATGTTGTGACCAAAATTCCAAACAGAGGAAGTATTGCTGTTGAGTGAAGCAATTTTATAGAATAATGTAATTATAATTTATAGTGACAGGTACAATGCAGTTCTGTTAATTAAAATGGTGCATAATTACTTCACCGATGCGGATTATCGTTCGCTTGGGACAGCGACGATGTCTTGTGGCAGCGGACACCGATGTTGCATTAGCAACATGTGTGTTTCACAGTCGCAACATGAGCTGCTACACGCACTCCAACATCTTACCCTCATGTTTAGTATTTACTTTAAATTTTGTTATCCGGCTGTCAGTTGCGTTTTTCAGTAGTTGATAATCAAATCAATTCCGCGGAAAATTGTTAACAGAACCATGTAGATGTGGAAAATCACAGCAGTGTAACACAAGTTTTTTCCACGATACACCACAGGTACGTATTACGAGTTAATATCTAATGTGTCCTGTTAATATTTGTGTTAATTTATTCGTTTATTTGAGTACTTTATTTGCTTTTATCATCCGCGTAATTTCGAATGACGAATTGTGTGGTAAGTATGAGATAAAATTGTTTTTTTATGAAACCATTTTCGTATAAACAGAGACAATATGTCCTGAGCTAGAGTGTTTCTGTGGTTTATGTTCACTGGGTGCAGGATTACGTATCGTATGTTGTGAAGATCTTTTTATCAGAGAGTATAAATGACGAGAAATTGATTCAACGAAATACTATCGTTGCTATTCTCATTTATGAATATGCTTGTGACAATGTCACATCCAAACAGAAATTTTATGTCCATGCGTCGGTTACAAATGGTGTGAATTCTTCGATTAATAATAAATGACGAAGCTGAAACAGAATTAGATTGTTAAAGGACAAACATATTGGCTCAGAATTAGAAATTGGATTTATTTACATATAAATTGAAGAGCAAATTGATGGATAATAAAGATTCCGAATAAACACACCTTTCCTACAAATAATTGACAACAGTGGTCCAGATGTTAAAATTTCCTGGGGGGCAAGTCGATTGTATGTGTAAAAAACTATTGACAAATAGCAACTGTAGAAAAAAATCCATTAAAATCCTACTTAACAATGTTCATAGAACTATTTTCGAATCTTTTAGTAGTTCCCTTTTACCATAAAACAAATCCAGATGTTAGTTTACTTTACAAATTATGGCTGTTACGTGGTTTCCACCTTACACGTGATACATTTTTCTGAATTAACTTAATTTATTTACTTCGAAAAATCTGAAACATAAACTACAAACGTTTCACCTCAAAATGAGTTCGCAGTCTACATTAACACCTTGACGTTAATTAAAAAGTATACTGGATTGCTGTTTTCTTTATCACTCACAACTTTTGATTGCTTTAAGAAACTGTCGAACGAATAAAATTGTACTTAATTTAACCCGCCAACGTGTCTCAGCATGCTCAGACGCAGCACACTGGATGCAGGAAGTACAACGGGACAGGGCACGAGGCGTATCGGTCATTCTCATTTCGGTTTAACGCGGTTTCCCGCAATCATCTAGGTAAATCTACGCCTCATAAACTACACAGTTCACAAATCAAAAATACACTTATCATTCGGAACATTCAAAAATATACATTTCGCAGACAGATTAGAGTAGTTCGCCGGTCCTAACAGGCCAAGCAGGAACTCAGTTCTCCAATCACCCTTCTCGTGATTAACACTAGCTACCTGGTCCTTGATGGCCGAGTTGGAGACAAAAATTATAATTTCTATGTTGTGTTCTGTAAAACGAGAAAGTATGGAATCAATAACCTTCAGTGGCACTACCATGCTTACATGTATCCGAATGACCTGAATCGCTCATTGCTGAATTTCCTCTTGAAGCTTATTCAACCAATACACAGCTATGGTTACAGTACTATATACTATAGGTGGTATACTCAGGCGACTATCCAAAACTGACACTTGTTCAACTACCAGAAAACTTACTTTTTCAGGTGATTCGTATTACAAACTAAAACGATGGTTATATTTCGTTACTAAAAATGTTTCACAAACATTGAATGCACATTTTTCTACTTTTCCAAAACATGCGACTATATCAATACACAACATAAAAGACATCATATTTACACTAAACATTAATTTTGAGCAGTAACTAGGACAGAAAAAAATGTCAACTGTTTTATGGAAATTCAATAGGATAGAATAATTAAAAATTCATGAAAGAAATAGATATTTGCAGAGTATTACAGTTTGTGAGTAGTAGGAGTTGGCGGCTGACGGCACGAACCCTGGATCAAAAAATTGCAATCGATACCCCACGCAGGTGTTCCAGTATAACTGATACCCCCTACCCCTCCCATCCTTGTAACTGATACACCCATACAATTGTTCTATTGTTAGGCCATCTGCCTTCTCCACTAACTCCAGTTCCACCTGCCTACCCTGCCTGAAATCGATATCCCACTTAGGTGTTCCGGTGTAAGTGATACCTCTCCTCCATTAGTCTATTGTTAGGCCACCTGCCTTCCACACTAATCCCAGTTTCAGCTGCCTCCCCCTTCTTGAAATCAATACTCCACGCAGGTGTTCTGGTGTAAGGAATACCCACAACGCTGACCTTGAAATATATATCGTGGGCACCTATAACTCTGTTGTAACCGACACCCACCACGCCGACTTTGAAATTGATACCCCGCGCAGAGAACAGTTGGCGGTATACCTGGAAAATCAGTGTTTTGGTGAGGGAGGTTGAACAAAAACCGGTTATCCCTACCTGGAAATGTACAGCCGTATCTTGTTATCATACTATATAAGACACCAGTGCGTGCCTTTGCACCGTCATTTGACTTGCAGCTCCTGTCCGATACGCATCATAGCTACCTCGCTCGCAAGATGTCTTCAGAAAATATTGTCTTTAACGACGGGGACTTCCAAGTGACTTGGACATTGAAACTAACGACCTTCTATACACTGGTAAGTTTTTTTTTTTTAAAATATATAAATACTTAGTTGATTTATTCGTTGCTTTTTAATTATTTTTTCTGTTCCCAGATATTAGCGATTATGAAAATTATTTATTCTCTCTACTTGACGGTGAGTAGTTATATATACATTATTTTCTTTCATTTTATTTCTTTGTGAGTATATACACTAATATATACCCTCTTTTTTTATTTTAGACATGCCAGGCAAGCGAAGCACGACTCCAGAGTTACTGAGTCCCAAACGGCCAAACATTACTAGCAGCAAGTGTTAAGTTTTTATAATTTGATGAAATGTTTATTTTTTTAATGTTACTATAACATTTTTTTTTTCTTTTTTAGATTCAATGCAGTCCTCTCCAAGTCTGGCAGGTCCATGGAGTATGCCTTCATTCAGTTTTGTACCCACACCGCATCAATGGGTTATCCTCCAGCTAATCTGCCACAGGTGCCGTCACACTTGAATGGCAAATAGATAATTTAACGTAACCGCAATTTTTTTATTATTATTAGAAAAAGTATTTCTTTCCATATTTTTCTTTATTTCAGATCCAATGTAACCGTTTCCAATTCTGGCAGGATCATGGAGTATGCTTTCATAAAGTTTCGTACCAGCACAACATCAATGGATTATTCCGTCAGCTCAAGTAATTCAGCCACCGTCGCGCTGGAATCGTTCATATTCTAACGTAATGGGAAATCTTTTTTATTATTATTTGAAACAGTATTTATTTTTCATGTTTTCTGTTTCAAATTCAATTCAACCCTCTCCAAGTCTGGCAGGATCGTGGAGTATGCCTTCTTCAACTTTCGTACAACACCACATCAATGGATTATTCCATCATCTCAAACAATTCAGCCACAGACGCACCTGAATGGTAAGCAAATTTTTTACCTACTTAATATAATTATGTTAAAGCATTTTTTCCCATGACACTAATTTTTTTTGTTTTTTGCCTGTTTCAGGTTCTGGATCGTCCGTAAACAGGAACGAGCCTGCAGTCAGGAGAAATGCGCCTCCCCCCAGCACCAATGTGGTGGCCTTTGGAGAAGCCTGCCACACCCATGCCCGCCGTTAAAGGACCAAGCACCGCATCTACATGGCGACCAACCACAACCATGCCCGTCGTGGCCGGAACAAGCACAGCACCTACGAGAACTCTCACCACACCCATGCTCGCCGTGGCAGGACTAAGACGGCGGTCTGCCGTTGTTAGACCAAGCCAACAGACCGCCGTACCTCACCGGCAGACCACTATGTCTTACTTGCGACCAGTCATAGCAGGCATTTTTCAGCCGACACCATCAAGCAGCCAAGCAGCAATAACTAGTCATAATAGGGGGAGTTGGCAGAATCGTCCTTAGTCCTTGAAGACAGGCAAAGTGCACTTAAGAATAGAATATATTCCGGTACAATTCACCACCCTTTTTTCCCACAAAGATGCGAGAGAGATCACAATGAGCAGATCCCTGTCGGATTAGCTTTGGTGCTGAGCACCCTTTGCCACCCACAATTTTGTGAATTCCAGAGTATATATGTAGATGTAGATATAGAAAAAAGTTGCTATATGTGTAATACGATCAAACAACGTTATCGCTACATATTGCATCTCTGTATCCTCACCATCACGTGGAGGTAACGAACCAACAGTTAGATGGTTAACACGTAATTACCATGGATTACCTTGGGATGCTACTGGTGTAACCTTCAGTAAACTATGTACTGTGCTGCATGCAATCACCAATGAAGATGACGAAATTATACGTGTTTAAGGACTGGAGAAGGCTCTATGGTTCTAGAAGATTATCCGGAAGAAAGTTTGCTACAATTCAGAAGATTTAGGATGTCCACCTCTACAAGAACTCAGGAAGAATAATTTGATAAAACTTTGTAAAGGACATTTCTTTTGTAATGTACTGTTGAAAATGTACATTTAGTTGCACAATGGTGGGTGAAATAAAAGAGAAATCAAATTAATTACAATGTGTATTTATTTATACTTTTCACATAAAAACACCTAAATTAATTTACTAAGATCTGACTTCAGTTCATGATACGTAAATCATTACTAGCCAGAATGTCCACAAATACCATAATTCTTAATTACTATATTACTAACATCATCCAATACAAGTAAATTTTTATAAGCAAAGGGTTCATGTCTTAAAATAGTGTAGGCCAATGATGAACTGTATGTCAATCAAGTCACACAAACATTATTAAACTGAACCTCAACCATTTTTTGAACTGTACCCATACAATAGTCACGTAGTACTTTACTAGCCAAAATGTCGTCAAACCCCTTGTAGTATCTTACAACTTGGAGGCACCAAGTCATCTTGATGAACAAGACGCCGTTTACTGCAGGCCGCACATCGATGAGGTTTCGCCATGTAGATTCTCCAAGGAAGACGCCGTTGGTAGGATCGGTATTAACGTAGAAACATATTGTTATTACCCCGGCCACAGTTCGGCACGAGACGGTGTGCACATCAAGTGGTATGTCGGTATGGATGCTGCCGGTGGTTATTTGGATCAGCACGTTCCAGTCTTCATACGTTAGTGTAATTCTGTTGTGCCTCACTTTTTCAAGCACTACATCAGGTTCAAATTCATGCTTGGACGATAAACCTATCGTCAAACGCTTTGAATCACCAGCGTTGAGCTGATACATTAAGGACAACAACAGTACTGGACGAGGCATGACTGCAGAATGAATCTAGGTCGGTTGCCCGAACACCTTCGTGGGAGTATCTATTATAACAGGTTTCTACCTGCCCAGGGTATTTATTTCAAGATCAGCTTGACGGGTGTCAGTTAGAAGAGGGTTCTACCTTAACGCAGTATCGATTTAAAGGTCAGCGTGGTGAGTATCAGTTATACTGGAACACCTACGTGTGGTATCGATTACAAGAAGGGGGAAGCAGTTGAAACTAGGGTTAGTGGGGAAGGCATAACAAAACAGCGTGGTGAGTGAGTATCAGTTATACTGGAACACCTACGTGTGGTATCGATTACAAGGAGGGGGATGCAGTTGAAACTAGGGTTAGTGGGGAAGGCATATCAAAAGAACAATAGAACAATGGGAGTGGGGTATCAGTTACACCGGAACACCTGCGTGCGATATCGATCTGAAGGAGGGGAGGCAGCTGGAACTGGGGTTAGTGGAGAGAGCAGGTGGTCTAACAATAGAACAATGGGAGGGGGTATCAGTTACAAGGAGGGTAGAGGGGAGGGGGTACCAGTTACACCGGAACACGCGGGGTATCGATTACACGTTTTTGGCCCAAGGTTCGGGCCGTCAACCCCAAACTGCTATGATACGAAGTTACCTAAATTAATTGATACGATGTTACTAATAAGACA
Source organism: Vandiemenella viatica (assembly GCA_031002005.1). NCBI lineage: Eukaryota > Metazoa > Arthropoda > Insecta > Orthoptera > Morabidae > Vandiemenella > Vandiemenella viatica. The sequence continues at coordinate 123,393,300 of CM061921.1, read as the reverse complement.
CTTTTAACGTCATTGACTGTTCAGACTGCTTATTCTAACGGGCGCTAATTTTTGTTTTTGATTCAAAATCTATTTCGTGAATACACGTAGCATTAAAAAGTGGAAGTAAATAATTGTTAAATAACTGCTATGGATAACTTAAGAAGGCATCAAAGCAATCAGCAACCGTCAAAACCTCAGAACTAGTAACTAAATGAATTTTAACTTCACAAAACTTATTTTCACTCACCACTAATAAGGACTACTGCTTGAAACATAGGAACATACTTGATACTTGTTCAGTAGCTCAAAAAGGCTCTAAAGTGCATCATACAGAGAAGTCTCCTGTGTTGTTTCTGTTACTTTCGGCAAATGGCTGTCACTGTATTTGTAGATGCAGGTAATTCGACAAGGGGCATATTTCGAGTACGGATATTCACAAAACTTATTAGAGCTAACTCTACTGAACAAGTGTTCTTCACTTCCTCAGAGCCACTGGTAAATAAACACTTCCCGGAAACGTTTGTCAGATCGGTCACTTCCTCCTTCCTTGCGTCTGAACTGTAATTTCCTTGAGACAGCACGAACGCAGTGTGTTAATGACATTAAATCCTATACACTCAACTGAAATTAATTACCCCTCCCTGTGTACTAAAGAACTTCACTAAAGTCCGCCTACTTCCCAAATTTTTTATGCTAATACCTTTTTAGAACTCAGCCATGTTACTAGTCGGCACAAAACAAAGAATATTTTTTGTGAGATGAGGTGGACCTGTGAGATATTTCTGAAGGCAACCAATTGCCTTTTGGTTCAATAAAATTGTCTTTAAATTTTAATGGCATTCCTCCTGGTAGCCATTCATCCAGCCAAGCAATTTTGTGTGATTATCCCGCGTACTGACGTATTTCCAAATGCTTTTTGCTCATACAATTGAAAGACGACACAAGACATACAACATCTACTTTAACACCCATGCCCCTGAAAGGAAACGCACCAGTGACTGAGAGTCCCGGTAACGCTCAAGCAAACCCATTCGGAAGGACAGGGGTTGAAATCTTCGAGCATTCATCCGTATTAAGATATTGCATGATTAATCGAAATCACTCTGTGAATGCCACGATGATTCTGTGAAATGGCCATGGCTAAATTCCTTCCCGAATTATTGCCCCAGTCCTTTTTCCTCTACAATGATTTCATCGTCAACCAGCCATAAAACAACACCGAACTAGAGACTCCCACATGTGGAAATAGCGCTCTAGTCCCTTCGCTACCATGTTTGGCCGTTGAATAAGATAAATCCAACAAGAAAAAGGTCCAAAACACACCACAGAGATGTATTTATTTTTATTTGAGAAATTACTTTTTGCTTCTAGCTTTACATTTCATTGAGGTCATTAGAAGCAGGTAAGGACTGGGGGCAAGTAATGGAGAGGAATTCGGCGATGGCCTTTTGAAGTAATCATCCCGGCATTCGCATGGAGTGATTTGGGGTAACCATCTTAAACGCTTACCTGGAGGGCTAGATGGGGATTCTAACCCACGACCTCCCGAAAAACGGATTAGAGTGTTATCACATACGCACCACGTTCTTTTTTTCTTCTTCATTTCTTTGACGTCACTGTGATATGACTCCTCATAGTATTGGAAGCTAGGATCGGGTAATAATTTCAGCCACGGCTTTTTGTAGGAACTTTTCCTGAGTTCAGCTGGAGAGATTTACAAAAACCATGGAATACTGAAAATGGATGCCCGACGGGGTTTGAATTCGCGTTCTCCTGAATGCCAGGCAACAATGTTAACTATAACCCTTCGGGATTGAAAGGCAGGAAGTAATGCTTGTCAGAAAATTTTATAGAAGTATCAGTGTTAGTTAGAAACAAAGAGAGATATGAAAGTTTTCCTACTTCCATCTTCCAGATTTAAAATGTGGAGCCGCTAATTCACATTGCAGACGAATTTATTTATTCATTTTTTTTCTGAATTATTATTATTACTACTAAAACTGTTCTACTGCGACCAAGTTAAGCTTACCTTTTAAATATGGTATGGTGAAAACGAAATTAATGTGTTAATATTCCGAACCATTTAATTTTCTAGAAATAGTTTATTTATACACTCCTGGAAATTGAAATAAGAACACATTGACGCCGGTGTGTAAGACCCACCATACTTGCTCCGGACACTACGAGAGCGCTGTACAAGCAATGATCAAACGCACGGCACAGCGGACACACCAGGAACAGCAGTGTTGGCCGTCGAAGGGCGCTAGTTGCGCAGCGGTTGGGCACCGCCGCAGTCAGTGTCAGCCAGTTTGCCGTGGCATACGGAGCTCCATCTCAGTCTTTAACACTGGTAGCATGCCGCGACAGCGTGTACGTGAACCGCATGTGCAGTTGACGGACTTTGAGCGAGGGCGTATAGTGGGCAAGCGGGAGGCCGTGTGGACGTACCGCCGAATTGCTCAACATGTGGGGCGCGAGGTCTCCACAGTACATCGATGTTGTCGCCAGTGGTCGGCGGAAGGTGCACGTGCCCGTCAACCTGGGTCCGGACAGCAGCGACGCACGGACACAAGCCAAGACCGTCGCATCCTACGCAGTGCCGTAGGGGACCTCACCGCCACTTCCCGGCAAATTAGGGACACTGTAGCTCCAGGGGTATCAGAGAGGACCATTCGCAACCGTCTCCATGAAGCTGGGCTACGGTCCCGCGCACCGTTAGGTCGTCTTCTGCTCACGCCCCAACATCGTACAGCCCGCCTCCAGTGGTGTCGCGACAGGCGTGTATGGAAGGACGGATGGAGACGTGTCGTCTTCAGTGATGAGAGTCGCTTCTGCCTTGGTGCCAATGATGGTCGTATGCGTGTTTGGCGCCGTGCAGGTGAGCGCCACAATCAGGACTGCATACGACCGAGGCACACAGGGCCAACACCCGGCATCATGGTGTGGGGAGCGATCTCCTACACTGGCCGTACACCTCTGGTGATCGTCGAGGGGACACTGAACAGTGCACGGTACATTCTAACCGTCATCGAACTCATCGTTCTACCATTCCTAGACCGGCAAGGGAACATGCTGTTCCAACAGGACAATGCACGTCCACATGTATCCCGTGCCACCCAACGTGCTTTAGAAGATGTAAGTCAACTACCCTGGCCAGCGAGCTCTCCGGATCTGTCCCCCAATGAGCATGTTTGGGACTGGATGAAACGTCGTCTCACGCGGTCTGCACGTTCAGCACGAACGCTGGTCCAGCTGAGGCGCCAGGTGGAAATGGCTTGGCATGCCGTTCCACAGTACTACATCCAGCACCTCTACGATCATCTCCATGGGAGAATTGCAGCCTGCATTGCTGCGAAAGGAGGATATACACGGTACTAGTGCCGACATTGTGCATGCTCTGTTGCCTGTGTCTATGTGCCTATGGTTCTGTCTGTGTGATCATGTGTTGTATATGACCCCAGGAATGTGTATATAAAGTTTCTCATTCCTGGGACAATGAATTCACGGTGTTCTTATTTCAATTTCCAGGAGTGTATTTCGTGACTTAGATTACCATTAGAGTTCTTTCGTAAATGATCTTTCTACTTACCCTCAACGTTTGTGTGTATTTGTCACATACAGTTCTATAAAGATTCAGCGCTAGAAAGTGTAACTAATTCCATTAAAACTCTCTTATTGGTTTTCAGTGCGTAATTTAGCGATTCTTTTCGGTATTCTTGATATTATTGCGGTTTTAGAGAATTGTCAACTGATTATTTGAGGGGAAAAAATTACACAATAGTCATCAAAATTACGAAAAAAGTTTGATAATTCTTCTATAAGTAATCGATTTGGTTATTTCAATAATTATTATGACTAAAATGGCGATATTCGAACCTTCCATCTGAGTGTCTGCGAGTTTCTTGCTGCGCGGGTTCATTTTATTAGTCTTGGGTAAAGTGTCAGGTATGAGAGGTCTATTTTGTCATGAATTTAGTCTACCACCTACCAGTTATGCTGTCCCATGCGATATTCGTGTCTAGAACGAATCATAATAGAAAGGCGAGGGGCCTCGCGAATGTTGTCCCTGACTGTACATGTGGTGTCTGTCTTGTGGTGGGTTTAATTAATAGAAAAACAATACATACAATGGAGACACTGCAAACACTGGATGAACTGAAATCACAATTGAGCTGGCTGCATGGCATAAGAGAAGCCAAATGCAAATTAATATATATGTATATCTATATATATGGACAATGCTTCTCGTGATCTCCCATATACCAATTTACAATTAAAATTTGCTGATGTTCTTTCACATACTTCATTTCATTATCTTTATTTTCCTTAGCACTTCATTCCTCTTTTCCTAGTAAATAGCCTTGTTTCTTCAGACTTATTACTCAGCCAATGGTTGGAAGCATTCCTTTCTTCTTTTACTGCTAGCTACAATTTCCATGACCACCACTCTGTTTTATGTTTTGTGTTTCTTTTCCTTTATGCCCATCAACTCTGCTGCTTTTTTTTCATGTTAAATTTTATGTACTCGTATATTTCTTCTATCAAATGATTCATCCAATATATTTCCCATTCCAGTAACAAATAAAGTTCTTATACTTTCATCTTGTAGTCTATCAATATTATTACATTTCTTTTGATCCTTCTTGATGTGATTTCTTACTGTAGCAACAATAGTATTTTACATGGCTAGAAACATTTCTTTTTTCTAGATAGTGATTCGTGTCCCCACGGGAGCCATCCTAGGTGGGGGATAGGGGAATGCCCACTAAATATGGTGAGTTCAGGGGAATAAAATACGCGGAGTGGACCAAAACTATCTAAAGAAAGAAAAACACCTGATCCTCCAGGTTGAGGGTTTTCAAGTGGACCAGCTACCCACTCATAAAAAAATACGAACAATATTTCTCTGACCGAGCGTGGTGAGTGAGCGGTAATGCTGTGGCCTCGGGTTCGAATGCCCATCCAGTCATCCAGATTTGGGTTTTCCACTATTTACCCATATCACACCAGGCGAATGCCGGGATGCTTCCTTTAAAAGGGTATGGCCGAATTCCTTACCGCTCCTTTCCCCCATCTTTTCCCGCCTCTAAAGACCTCGACGACGACAAGCGTGAAGCCATATCTAAAAAAAAATTAGAACAGTTTTCAACTGCATTGGACTCCGTTTCTTACTAAAAATTATTTGTACTTCGATCTATCGTCAGCGATTCAATGGCAGAGTGATATTACGAATCCAAGACGGGCTCCTTGCGATACCGTGTTGAAGGTGTTCATATTGCTGGCCAAATGGTCCCATATTATTGATACGAATAATATACAAATTCGCAAGAGATTTTTTTTTTTTATTAATTTAATGGCATTTGGCTACTGAGGCCACACAGCCAGCTCAATGTGATTCTGATTCTATCAATGTATTAGTTTCTCCAGTGTACATACTTTCAAGTGTAATCACAAGGACACTACAACACGAACACGACATTCATAGACACAACACTTAAACACCCATGCCCTCGGCCGGACTCGAACCGGCGAACATATAGGTTACGATATTAACAATTGCGTAATGAGTGGGATATCTGATGTCTCAATGACAGCCAGTGAGTAATCTGTTCATGAACTGTTGATAATTTTTATCCCACCACGATGCTGTTGAGTTGCTGTCGTGGTGTGTGTAAATCTCTTCAACATGCGGCATCCAAGTTGAGCAAAGTTTACGCTGTAAAAAGTTTCGACACTAAGGCATCATTTGAATCATAACATCCATATTCCACTGATCAATAAAACAGAGGTATTTTCTTTTTCAACTGCAGTGTGTTTTAGCCATGCAACTATTTTATTTCTCCAATTTGAGAATTTTTGTACAGAGAAAAGATTAACGAACTTAGTCAATGTGGTGATGTTTATAGTCCACGAGCTACGCTGAGTCTGTAGCGTGTTTCCTCAGACCAGGAATGTTTATTGTTATAATTTTTGTTGTTAAAATGTTTATGAATTTACTTTGTATCGTAATATAATTCCCAGTAAAAGGAATTGTCAATGTACTCTCATTTATTGAATGTGTGGGAATCATAATTTCATTTCGCCACGTGTCTGCTATATTATTTTTTGGTAATGTGAACAATATTCAAATAGCAAGTAAAATGATTAGTTATAACGACTTTTCAGTTTATTGTTGCTTCACATTTTTCACACTTTTTTTTGGAAGAGACACGAATATTTCAGTGGGTCATATTATTAATAAATTGTTGAGCTGAATGAATTCGAGCAAGTGTAAATGTGCATGTATAGTTATTTTATTTAGCTGATATCGTGGAAAAACAGAGAACTATTGTGATTTATATGCATAAATTTTGTCTCCACGCGTATATTTAAAAGTTTATCTCCACGTTATATTTAAATTTTGCTACTACATGTGAGTTTATATTTTTTTCTCCACGTGAAAATATATATGTTAATATGTGTTCGGCAACGGTGCCTTGTGATTTGTATTTTATCTTTGAAAGAAACGATGATTTTAATGTTTTATTGTAGTTTTGATTAATTCTGGAATCCAATTAAAATTTTGGGTGTTAGTACTTAAATTGTGAGTGTATTTGTTTATTTGCGTTAACGTTGAGATTCTCAAAGTATGACAAAATGGAGATTTATTTAAACAAGTAAGTCCAGTCTGTAGTAATGTTGCTAGATGATTGAAGTTTTTCGTTAGAAAATAGTTTATGTCTATCAAGCGTAACAAACATTGTTTTATCTCCATCTATATAAATATAATCGGGTTTTGTTCATTATGATTCAATAATTTTATTGCTGCAGAAGATGATGGGACTGATTTGCTTCATAATAAGATGGATGCAATAAATGGAAAATTTCGTGGAACGAACGGGTGTCATCTGCTGAGCTAAAGCAAAATGATTTCGCTAAACAGATATAAGGAAATGTTATAATACTCCACAATGAAATTAAATCAAACGTGGACAATTTTCAGTCAGTCATTAGGTTACTGCCCAGTTGCAATCAAATACTGGCCAACTTGAATCTCTTTGTGAAACTGTTGAAGCTGAGATAAGAAAGCATTTAACAGAAATTAAACATTGCAAGATTTTTGTCAAAATGATGTAGTTGAATTTTTTCAGCACTTGTAGATGAAATAACTGACGCAACAAAAGGCAATTTTTTGTTGTTAAATGTCCTTTTAATTAAGGAAATTCAGCCATTCAAATACTGTAAAACGACGCTGTCTATATGAATAAAAAATGTGCAAATATTGAGAGAGAAAAAATCACTTTTCTCACCAGTGTAAATCCAGATTCAAGTTCATTTTCCAACCACGTGGCACATGCTTACGTTGATCTTCAGATGTCGCAGTTCAGTGTGCATAATGGAAGTAATCCAAAAGATATTCTCGCAGATTTGTAAATTTATTTCAAAGCTTAAAGCATTCCTGATTCTCTTATGACTTTAGTAGCAACACTTTTTTACGCCAGGAAAAACTATGGTATGTGACAATGTGAACAAACCACACGCCATATAGAAAATTTGAAGAGATATTTCTAAGAAATTTTTGGAAGCGATCAGCACAGTCAAAATACAAAACTGATTCAAGGGAAATATTACTAAGCATAAAAAGATATAGTGAGTGGACATTAAATTAGATGATTTTTTTTTCACTACAGTTGTGACATTACTGACGAAGTACTAGTCGATACTGTGATTGCTCAAATACCAGCGAATGTGCATCGTCATATAAATCCAGTTTTGCTGGATCTACAAAGGAGCCGACAGTAGAAAAACCGATGAGGCTTCCTCTAGTGGGTCGCATTTGAATCATCGCTAATTATTTTAGTCCGGTCAAATTAGTCCAAAAAATAGGGGTACCCTTGCATAAAATTCCAACAAACTGAAAATTTGAATGAACGTTAGGGACACCATTGTAATGAAATTGTGAAAAGTCCCCATAGATCAAAAAATTGTCTATCGTGTAATTATCTACGAAAATTGTTTTTATACTTTTTTCCTTAATATTTACCATTTCTGAGAAAAATTCATTCTAAAATTCACCAAAAGTTGTATTCACCAAAATATGCATGACCACGCTGTCTATGTACATCATTGGAAGCATAATATAAGTATAAATATAAGTCTTCGTGACTAATACATTTATAATCAATATGAGCTGGAAAGAAACCCAGTTCCACATTTTATGTGACCACGTGGCCTTGAGCAACATCTGTCTACTTGGGAGTGCCCGTCTACCTGCTCTTTTTTCGAAGGTCCCAATGAAATTCCGTTATTCTTGAACGTTCGCTCTTAGTGAAAACACGTGGTTATTGATAATATTCTTTACTAAAGTTTGTACTCTATTCAGTTTTTAAAATATGTCGCAAATTTGCTTCATTTGTAATAAACCTTTGCCTGCAAGTGAAATGGTTACTGTTGATCGTGGCATGAAGACGTTGATTGACGCAAGTGTTGAAAGAGATGATGAATTTACTGACTAGCTAAAAGTCCAAAAATCAGTGACAATTAATGTGCAGTGCCGTGAAAACTGCACTCGGAAATGTACAAAAAATACACTCCTGGAAATTGAAATAAGAACACCATGAATTCATTGTCCCAGGAATGGGAAACTTTATATACACATTCCTGGGGTCACATACAACACATGATCACACAGACAGAACCATAGGCACATAGACACAGGGAACAGAGCATGCACAATTTCGGCACTAGTACCGTGTATATCCTCCTTTCGCAGCAATGCAGGCTGCAATTCTCCCATGGAGACGATCGTAGAGGTGTTGGATGTAGTCCTGTGGAACGGCATGCCAAACCATTTCCACCTGGTGCCTCAGCTGGACCTGCGTTCGTGCTGGACGTGCAGACCGCGTGAGACGACGTTTCATCCAGTACCAAACATGCTCAATGGGGGACAGATCCGGAGATCTCGCTGTCCAGGGTAGTTGACTTACACCTTCCAGAGCAGGTTGGGTGGCACGGGATACATGTGGACGTGCATTGTCCTGTTGGAACAGCATGTTCCCTTGCCGGTCTAGGAATGGTAGAACGATGGGTTCGATGACAGTTTGAATGTACCGTGCACTGTTCAGTGTCCCCTCGACGATCACCAGAGGTGTACGGCCAGTGTAGGAGATCGCTCCCCATACCATGATGCCGGGTGTTGGCCCTGTGTGCCTCGGTCGTATGCAGTCCTGATTGTGGCGCTCACCTGCACGGCGCCAAACACGCATACGACCATCATTGGCAACAAGACAGGAGCGACTCTCATCACTGAAGACGACACGTCGCCATTCGTCCCTCCACATACGCCTGTCGCGACACCTCTGGAGGCGGGCTGCACGATGTTGGGGCGTGAGTGGAAGACGACCTAACGGTGCGCGGGACCGTAGCCCAGCTTCATGGAGACGGTTGCGAATGGTCCTCTCTGATACCCCAGGAGCAACAGTGTCCCTAATTTGCCGGGAAGTGGCGGTGCGGTCCCCTACGGCACTGCGTAGGATGCTGCGACGGTCTTGGCGTGCGTCCGTGCGTCGGTGCTGTCCGGACCCAGGTCGACGGGCACGTGCACCTTCCGCCGACAACATCGATGTATTGTGGAGACCTCGCGCCCCACATGTTGAGCAATTCGGCGGTACGTCCACCCGGCCTCCCGCATGCCCACTATACGCCCTCGCTCAAAGTCCGTCAACTGCACATACGGTTCACGTACACACTGTCGCGGCATGCTACCAGTGTTAAAGACTGAGATGGAGCTCCGTATGCCACGGCAAACTGGCTGACACTGACTGCGGCGGTGCCCAACCGCTGCGCAGCTAGCGCCCTTCGATGGCCAACACTGCTGTTCCTGTTGTGTCCGCTGTGCCGTGCGTTTCATCATTGCTTGTACAGCCCTCTTGTAGTGTCCGGAGCAAGTATGGTGGGTCTTACACACCGGCGTCAATGTGTTCTTATTTCAATTTCCAGGAGTGTATTAAAGCCGCAGAACTACGACGCCGTGTTACAAAATCATCGACATCTTCTGATATTCTCTTTGACCAATTTATGACAGCCCCCAACTAGCCAACAACAATTTCTGTCAAACACTCACAATAAGTCTCCGCTCGTTGCAATGCTCAAAGAAAAATTTATTAGTGAGCATATTTTAGTCAAGGAAGCTGACAATGACGCTGATGTACTTATCGTAGAAACTGAAATAAATCAATTTAATCCAGCTGATTTAAATGTTGTTGTTGGTGAAGATATCTACATCTACATCTACATCTACATATATACTCTGCAATTCAAAAAATTGTGGGTGGCAGAGGATATTGATCTGTTAGTATTACTTACCGCTCGCACTCAAATTAAAAAAAAAAAAAAAAATCATTTACTTTTTAATACCAGACAAGGCTCAACAATCGATGGAAATTTTTTTTCAAGTACGAATTGTTTATCGCTTTATCCTAAATGTAAAGATCACATTTTATTTTTACTGGCTGTGATACAATATCAGCATTATTCCGGAGGGGTAAAACGACAGTTCTTCAATTATTTGAAAAACAACATCTAATTGGATGTGCACAAGTTTTTGAGGATATCAACTTTACTCAAGAAACTCCAGTGGAATTCGCTTTATTCTTTTTGTGAATGGAGCTCCAACAAAAATTACTTGCATTGATAAGTTACGTTACTTATCTTTTGCAAAACACGTGTACAATCAGCTTGTCTTCCTCCAACTTCGGCTTCTGCTCACCAACATTTTCATCGAATGTATTACTATGTTTAACTATGGCTTGGTAATCAACTGGACCAACAAGAATGGGGTTGGATGTTAATTGTTAATGTATTGGAACCATTCCAAACTCTACTTCCACCTGAACCAGAAAAGCTCCTTAACACAATTTTTTTTTTTTACCGCAAAATGGGGTGTTATTGAAAATGCGGCTGCAAAAAAGTGGGCTTACTTTGTTCAACAGCATGCACCAGTTGTCAAGGCCAGTCGTGTTTAAATGTTGAATCTCCAACAGAAGAAGATACTTACATCAACGACAAAACAACTGATACAGCACTGTAACAACAATTTACGTCGGCTCGGGAGGATGTGAAAGAAGAAGATGAAGAAGAAAAAGCAGTTATGAAGACCTGACAGTCCATTAAATCAGTAAAATAGACGGTGGAGTAGGCCGACCGGTGAAACCATGTTAAAAAAAACGCGGCAAGTGCACTACCTCATAGGTAGCGTGTAAACCTATGCGTTTTATGGAGAATATAACTTCAGTGAATTTTAGGATGTTTTTTTCTCAGAAATGGCAAATCTTAGGGAAAAAAGTATAAGAACATTTTTTGAAGATAATTACATGATCTAAAATTTTTGTCTTAGCTATTTTTATCATAATATTAACTGTTTCGCTAAAAAATACGAAAAACCTATTTTTGCGAAATTTGACCTTGAATAAATTTTTTGCACACATGGGATCGATGGGGACCTTTCACAATTTCATTATAATGGTATCCCTAACGATCATGCAAATTTTCAGCTTGTTGGGAATTTATGCAAGGGTGAATGTCTATTTTGACCGGAATATTTCCACACTTCTGATAGTGTATAATTTCGCTCGTAGGTAACAGTGACCTCATGAATGGGACTATATTTGGTCGAAATGATATTTCAGTGACAGCCAATCTCAGATTTGTGCACAGAATTAGCTGGTTTTTGTTAGTGCGCTAAAGACTTCGCTGTCGATGCACGCTAAAGCCACAACAACATGATTTGTTGATAATTATATCCGTATCATGATGGACACAACCATGGTCTCTGACTAAAGGGAGGAATTCGATTGTACCCCGCCTGCCCAGGAGACCTCTTTTTTTTTTTTTACTTATGGCTTTACTCCTCGCCGACGTCGAGGTAATCAGAGGCGGGATGGGACTGGGGACAAGGAACGGGAAGGAATTCGGCCATAGCCTTATGAAGGAAGCATCCCGGTATTCACCTGGAGTGAAATGGGGAAACCATGGAAAACCAAAATCCGGATGTCTGGACGGGGATTCGAACCGGTGTCCTCGAGAATACGAGGCCAGAGCGCCAAAGAGACCGACGGAACATCATGTGTATGCGTGTTCAGTACGTGGCATAGTATACACTCAATGAGAGTTAGTTCATTGGTAAAGTCTTGTTAAAGTTATTCAAGAGCGGTTTGTACAACGATATCCAGACGAGCTGTACAGGTTCGATGTCGGTTTTGATGTGCATGGTAATATCCACATTCCACTGTTTCCTGCAAAAAATATGTTTTCTTTTTTGACACTAATCGAATCCTGCCCTGTGCTAATTGGCAAACTGCGAATATAACTAACTTCTATTTTTAATGAAAACTTGATTCAAAACAAATGGACGTTCCAAAACTCTGGAATTCTGGGAGCGTAGAATTCTTATACAAGGAAGGCTGACTGAATGGAGACGAAAGAGTGAGATTGCATGGCCTCATTGTTTAGTAGAACACTATCATATCAATTATATGTTCACATAACGCTAATGATTCAGGATAGTAACTTCACTACTATCTGACAAGCCATTATATCCATTGACATGTTAACAAAAACACTGAGCCTTCACTCAATCACTAAGCATTAATTAAAATATGGAATTAGGAAAGTACTAAATTGGGTATATATATATATATATATATATATATATATATATATATTTAAAAAATGTTAATTCCTTGTTGTGTTAAGCCTAAAGACTGAGTTAGTAGCTGGTTTGGTTTGACATAACCTGGTTTATAGTTTAATGTGCTAACCGAATAGCAGGGCAAACCTGAGGTGAACGACTTGATATAAAATTGCGGAACTGACTGCTTTGAACCGCAGATTCACAACCACTAAAACAATGTGTAAGGATTAACTGATCAATTTTCATGTTTCACGATTGTCTAGGATTTCATTTTGTTTCCGGTTTATTATGACACGCAAGAAACCCGTATTCGGGATCAAAACTTATAGCATCAAGAGCAAAATGCTGGGCCATCCAAATATATATATTTTTTAAACGTCAGAATTTCTAATACCAGTTTTATAATGAGAATGTAAAGATACTTTTTTAATCTAATTCTTTTTCGTCTAAAGGATGAAAATAAAACCAAAAGGAGTAAATGATCTAACACTGTTTTGCTGTTAAAATGGCGGATAGAAATGACGATTGCACTTTTTAATGAATTCTCTTCAAATTCAAGGAATCGTATGGAAATGATTTATGAGTGGAAAACGAAAGTCAGATTACAAAACTCGCGAATAATCCGTTTAAAACCAGTTTCCGTTTAAAGTAAGAAAAGTTCCATCTGTTAAACATAAAAGCAAGAAATATTATTCTCAAGTGAAAGCGCGAAGAGATTTTTGTACCTCGAACTGTTTGAAGGCATTCACCTGGGAATTTTGAGACGGTGTTATTTTATTTTTTTTTTAATATTGCGGCGACTGAAGTTGCGCGCGCTACACTTTCAAAGACGTAATTAACATGTAAATTGAAGCTGTACGGCTGCAGGAAGTGAGTGTTTCAATCAGGACGACAGCCGAAATGTGCGATCCACTTTCGCTTTGTCGACAGTATGAGGAAAGTAGCACTTACAACCGAATACGTTCCACCCACAAACATTAGTCGCCAATCGTAGCGTTAATATACCATAGTGACAATCGGAGAAACTGTCACGAGAAATAAGATATATTATACAGCATAACATCGTCATTAGTAACGTTGAATCTATTTTTCTGATATCATTTTTTCCGGCTCACTACTTAGTTAAGCACATATTGTCTATCATTCTGAAATTTGTATCCTAGGAATTTATCTGTAGCTTAGAATATAAAGTCGCTAGAATAAAAATATATCTTTTACCGTTTGGATTTTTACACAATTTTAATTTTGAATCTGAGCTAATATCTGGTTTCGTATGGGCGAAAACGGAGAAATCACTACAGCACTTTTAATAAAAGTTAAATGTATAAATTGTTTGTGTATTGTAATTTGAGTGTAATGAAAATATTCTGATTAAAGTTTCCTGGTAGTTATCTGTACAAATATACAGTAGAATATATTCAGGTCAGAACAAACAAGCCGTTAGGTTAGTAATCAGAGTAATAGTTTTATTAATAATAAACACCTAATAAGGTGGGAATCGTACATGAATAAAACAAACAGTAGACTTGGCAGTGAGTACTCAGGAGGTGAGATGGGGTAAATGATAAACTCTATATCACTAAAACTAGACTATCGCGACAGAGTTTAAGTCCCTAAATCTGCACAATATGGCAGACCCAGTTCCCTGCAGGTCCCTTGTTGAGACAGCAAAGTTTTCAGTTCATACCATCATAGAATATGGTTGGAGGAATATATCCTCCTCCACCTTTTGACTATCATCGATGTCTTTTCCCAAAATCACGTTGCAAAGCCTTGTTCAGTTTCTGCAACTGTAGTACGGTAAAGTATAGCAAATGACGGACGCATTGCAGCTGTTTGTTTCAATTCATCGCTGCGGAAGTACAACAGTAATTATATGTAATTGTTTTAGCGTTTTACTTCCATTAATATCTCACCTGTTATCCTTCACCAAGTGCGTATGTCCTTGCGACCAAAATGTCAACTCCTCTGAAATAAGAAAATACTTAATATATTTAACGATTTGGAAGACGGTTAAACATTGTTTTTGAAAAAATATCCTCTGATCCAGTTTTCAGAAAATATACATGGAAAGTTTACACGTTTTACAAATCATAAATTGGACGAAATTACACTCTTTATCATTAAATGTGGCCGCCCTTGCCAGCAGCTATCACCCAATTTTTTGCACAGTGCGGCAACACAACACAAGCACGACGTCACAGGAAACTGTAGCCCTTCTCTTGACTTCTCCCATGACGGCATCCTATTGGTGGATGTTGATTCAATTGCCTTCTATATTTCAGACGATTCGTTTCGTAATGTCAAGTTGCAGAATATACACCTTGGCACCTATTTGATGTAAATTTATTCCACACGATCAACAAACTTTCGAACACTTATTAAAGTTGAAATCAATACAATAACATTTTGCTTCCATCTTTCAGCCACGCTATAACATCGCATTCAAACTATGCAGAATAATTTTGTCATATAAACACGATGTACAGAAAATTTCCTCCACAATGCGTATTAAATACAATCCACCAGGGAGTTTTCCTCATTCACAATGAAGAACACATTTTGTACTGCAAATTAATTTGACTTCATAGCATGCGATTACAACGGATTAGCAATATCTGTACGTTTTAATGTGAGATCCAAGAGGACTATGGAATCGAAGGAACAAAGTTCTTGTACCTGTGCCATATTCCGATAATTCTATACACAAATATATTTGCAATAAGAAACATTTTTTTTATTAGCTTTCAATTCATCCTAGTCCGAAAGTGATATGGTGCCTTAACCATTGATCTCGTTTATTTCGAAAACTAACCAAATTTTCTATACAGGACGGTTCTCTATACATAATTCCGAAATAGCTTTTCTCCGAAAAAGGATTATATCAAAAATAAAAGGATTAAAAAAGCATTGCGTTTCATAGAAGGAAAAAACTAGTTGATTGCTTGCAATTTGTTTTGAATTTGTCAGTTTGTAGGCGATACAGCAGTTTAAAGTAAGTATTATTAAAGGATTCTCAAATATACTAGGAGAATAATCGAAAATGTAATCTGTAAGGGTTATACTGAAACGATGTGTTTAGCTCAGGATAGACGGAAATGTAGGAGTACGTCCATCTCATAACAGAAAGATGAAACGTGCTGGTGTTGGGCCTTATGGGGAAAGCATAACTTATTTTTGTTTTAGAAGCTGTATGAAACGATTTTTACAATATGGAACTGTCACCAGTTATTGCTTGTCTCTCTCTTTTAGAAACATAAACACAACAGAAGTCGTTAAAAAAAATGTTAATATAAGATGGGCGCTCTAGGCAACATGCGCATTGTTGTACTATATAACTATGTGCATGTTGCCTGGAGCGCCCTTCTCTAATCCGTTGTCATCGCATGCTAGGCAGTCAAATTAAATGCGGTGAGATATGTGTTCTTCATTGTGAATGACGCAAGATCACTGTTGGAATGTGTTTAATGCACATTATGCAGGAAATTTTCTGTATATCGTGTTTTATGACAAATTTTATGCTGCATAATTTGAATGCGATATTATAGCGTGGCTGAAAGATGGTAGCAAAATGTTATAGTATTCATTTCAATTTAAATAAGTGTGCGAAAGTTTGTTGATCAATTTGAATAAATTTACATCAAATTGAAAGAACTTATTAGTCAATATCAGATCCGCATGGTTCCTCATATAAATGTATTTACAACAATATACATTACAAGAAATTTGTGTTTGTGAAGATGCATATTTCATCGGAAAAAAGTTCAATACAAACGGAATCGAGGTTTTCGGAGCATATCCCATAGCCACCATCGAAAATCCGGTTTTCTGCTATTCCTAAAAAACCTATTACCATGCAGACCCTAGTAGGTACTAAAGGGTGGTTCTACTTCACGAATCACGTTCTAGGTTATCCTGAAAAAAAAACCAATTTGACCAGCTATAATGACATCTTCAGCACAAACAATAGGTAAACAAGGTCAAGGGGGCTCCGATGGGGGAATTTAGTAGCCAATTTCGCCATCAGTTCCATACTGACGCTAATTGACCTCTATTTTTTTAAATAAAAGAAATAGTCAATTTGGCTACCTATAATGACATCATCGGGATCCGGATACACTAAATTTTCCAATACGTTACAAGCAGGTGTACCTCGAAAATTACATGACGAAATTCTAAGGCCGTCCCGGACCTCCAAGTTTTTCATGACGTCACAGGGTTTCTCGTGCAATATTGTGTTATCGCCTCTATTTTCAAAATTTAAGTTTTTCAAAGCCAAGTAGCTTTTATTGACATCACAGGGTCCATCACTTTTGGTCAGACAATAACGTGCACAGATACATTTATGGAAGAACTGCTTAGGGACCCCTCTCCAAGACGTTTATTGCTATTACACGCGTGTTTAGCAAGCACATTATAAATTTTCGATGTTTTATAGTCACGATGTTTAAATGACCTTATTGGTTCGAAAAAATAATCAGAGACTGGAGTCTCTATGAGTATTTTTTTTTTTCTCAGCTGGCCGTAAATCCAACGAAAGAATGAGTTCTAACATTTTCAGCACTGTCCAGGTTCATGATTCCACATTCATGATCGTGAATTTTTTTAGGTAATACATCATGCATGAATTCACCACAATAATAAAGTATACGAAGACACTTTACGTATCTACCTATATCCTCCTCAGTTTGGGGCTGGAACGACCTTTTTTTAAATTCTGATACGAATTTTCTTTATTGTTTCAAATATAGACCTTTACTTCTCATTGTGATTGGTATTCCATAGTTTCACTGTGTCGTATCACTTTAGCCAACTGCTTCTTTGCTTCTTTAGCTGTTATGACTGCTCTGGGTAAGGTCCTCCTGCAAGAGCCTCTGCAGCTGACTGTCCAGCAAAAATAGGTATCCAAGGGATACCCCTCTTCTTCTTTTAAATGCCTGCACCCAATTTCAGATTAGCACACATGGCTCAGTTTACTAGAAACGCGGCAGCGCGTTGACAAAACTTTGCATCTTTAGCCTTCTTCTGCCCGAATCCTTTTCCTCAAGTATACGATCGGCATTACGTCTGTCCACACCCGGTGCATATACAATGTCGTGTTGGGAACAAATAAGATGATGCTGCAAATAAACGACACGTTCAATATTTATACCGGGATGACATTGACAAAGCTTTTCGTGTGATTGTTGATACAGAGAACAAACATTCATATTCAAAGGAAAAATTTCACTTGACTCACGTTTACTTTAATGAATTAATTAAAATCAGCCAGTCTACTATAATTTTACCTATTATCTCGAATACCAACATGCTTCATTAAACATGGATGTGGCAGTAACTAAACGGGCACACCGACAAGATGCTTCTGGTCTTAACATTTCAGGTTCAAGAGAAACTGATGCTCAGGTGTTTGATGGAGAATGCATGACAATTTCCTGGAGGTCCCACCAAAATATATGATACATTCTCAAAAGACTGGTTGTGTGGTATTCTAGCTGACAGTTAAGCATTAACTTCGATAATAATTTTGTAAAATATTCCGGTTGGTACACCTGTACTTGTGGTCGTCATCAAAGCAGCACGTTTTTGTCAGGGTACAAAAAAAGTTTCAAACTACAATAAATTAATTCATACAATTATATACACCACTATTAAAACTTATTTAATTGTATCTTTACCTGCTGGAGAATGAGCTCTTTTCCTTTTCTGAGGATCTGCCACTACTTTTATAATCAAATTCTCTGGTACAGGTATTCGGGTAGTAGCTTCTAACTCCTCCTAATCAGAACTAACATTTTCAGTATGATTCCCTTCTTTTCCAGACATATTTTCTGTAGTAAATGAATTCCAACACCCAGAGCCACCCGTTTTATAAAGCAGTATCAGTTGCCATCATCGCTTATGTGTTTTTTCAGCTTCATAGAACTAGCTTTCAAATTGAAGCCAACAACCGAACGTGCTCTATAGATTTGGATAAAGTGACTCACGGAATAATTTATGATTTTGTTGATAAGAGGGATACTGCCCCAAGGCGAGTTGCCTGTGCATTCCTATGGACGCACTAGCAAAGCCAGGTCGACAACACCGGTGGCACTGAACTGACAATGAGTTGCGCTATTAACCCCTAGTGGCAGAAACGCGTACTACTCTAACTTCACCCACGGCAATGCTATTCCGGTTATTTTTGGGTACCACATCGTATTTAGTGCGGCCAGTACGCGGGCGGTTTATTACTGGCGCCTCAGCGCACTGAGCTACCCTGGTGGGACTGGGTACAAGGATCGGGAAGGAATACCATCATGGCCTTTTTGAAGGAAGCAACCCTGCATTCGCCTGGAGTGATTTGGCGAAATCATGGAAAACCCAAATCTGGTTGCCCAGATGGGGATTCGAACCGGCGTCCTCCCGAATGTGAGGCCAGAGAGTTAACCACTCACCCACCACACTCGGTCTGGCGGGTACTGTTTTCCTGATTTCTAGTGGCGAAATTGAGAACATGACAACGACTGAATTATTTAAGGATTCCTGAGAGTTAACCTGCTACGCAACATTCTGGAGAAAAATATATATTTAAGTATACACGAAGGATAACTTCTATTTTATTTTATGATAAGTTTAAGTTTATTTCAAAATACACTGAAGTTTCCAGAACACTAGCATCGCTGCAATATTGTTGTAATATACTTGTAATTGCATAACATTTAATGTTTTTCTATATACAGTATTTACTCAATTCTATAGATTTGCTTTCACTATAACGCAGAAATGCTTAGCGAAATTGTAAAACATTCAAAACAAAAGAGAAAAGGAAAGGGATAAATACTCTAAACTTCTAGTGTAAGAAAGAATCTAAAAACAAATAGTATGCTGACAACCTGTCAGACTAAAAGAACTTCCAACTTGGAATTAAGTCATAACGTGTTCCGTGACAAAAACAGCAATTATCGAACACATAATAAGTCTAGTCATTTCAAAGAATGAAGTGATTTACTGACCGCAAAATAGATCCACAGCATGAATCGATTTTGTTTTGTGGCTTAATCGTGTGTGGGATCTCCATCCAGATTTGGCTTTCTCATGGTTTCCCCACATCAATCCAGGCGAATGCCGGGATGCTTCCGTCAAAAGACCATTGCTTAATTCCTTACCGTTTCTTGTCCCCCAGTCCCATCCCGCCTCTAATGACCTTCGTGTGTGGTATTCCATCATTATTGTTTTAGCTAGTTTTTAATTTGTTCCTAGAGACACAAGCTCCAATTTTCGAAGCACATTTCTAAAATTCAGATTTTTTTTTTTTTTTTTTTTAATCTATACGGAATGTAAACGAAATTTTTTTTCCCCTAAGATACGCTGAAAAGGTTTTTTTAATTTTCAAATTATATTGAATTTTGTGATTGGTAACTCTAAATGAGCAAAGAGTTAAAGATATTACAAATGTATTACATTCCGTAACTAAAGATATATGTATCGAGTGTTTCATGCTATCAATGTTTGTAATATATAATTGGCACAAACGATAACAGAAAGCGTAAATTTTTGGTCGAGGTTATAGTACTGATTCATTATGCGTAAGTCGTAATTATGAAGGCCCTATTATGTAGTCACCGCTTATAGGATTATCTAGTGTTTACATCTGCTGGCAAATAATTTAACTATTTTCGTATATATGACAGTAAGTAAATTATAAATATCGTATCAATATCGTGGTTAAAATAACCATTACTTTATTGTTTGTTGAATATATTTCATAACAAATATTGTGGGAATTTATTAATAACTACATGAAATTCCTATAAACAACAGTTCGTTATAACATATGTACCGTTAAGAGGTAGGTTAACTCTAATTTATTGGGACAGAAAGTACGCATAGTACCTATCGCTGTAAGTAGTTGATTTTGCTTGATCTGTGTACAGAAGGGCAGAAACACTCAAATTTAGTATTTTGGCCTCTTTATAATCAGAAAATATATTACTACTATGGACAAAAAATATTTTATGCGTTAAGTTATAAAATCGGCTATTACTATTACTATAGTTAAAACCGTTATTTTTTTAAATTTATTTTTAATTGCTTTACGTCTCTCAACAGCGAGGTCTTTAGAGACGGGAAAGGATGCGGGGCAAGGAATGGGAAGGAATTCGGCCATGGTCTTTTTAAGGAAGTAACCCGGCATTTGCCTGGAGTGATTTGGGATACCATGGAAAACCCAAATCTGGATGCACGGACGGGGATTCGAACCGCCGTCCTCCCAAATGCGAGGCCAGAACGTTACCGTTACACCACCACGCTCGGTGTTATTTTTCGTGTGATGCGCGGAAACATATACAAACATCTCAAATTTTACGGTTCTGGTATGTCTGTCAACACTGAAGTACCAAATGTTATGAGAAATCTAATATAGTGTAGGGCAAACTTTTTCCCGGTGAAGTGCAACGTCAACTGGAAATGTCATTGAGCAACAATTCCCTAATATGGTTCGGTCCCGTGTGCCATGGAATAATCTAATAACCGGCTTCCATGTTTGGCTTAAGCTGAGTCACAAAGTAGGCCCTGCCTAGCTAGACCGCCCCTCCACTCCCGGCTGTCAACGCATCTAGAATCCCGAGAGGTTATTCTACTTTCTACGTGTATCGTTGTTAAGTGTTGACTGTTGTTCTTTGACGCAATGTGGTAGGCGGGAGCCACTGTGGATAGAGGAATGATGAATTCACGAACAATTTCCAAAATATTATGCGCCTTGCGTCTAAAGCCAGCTACCAGTCCCCGTTCAAAGTATGTTAATTTGATATTGAACGGACATAATCAAGTCAGAAAACCTGCCACAAGGCTCATGAGAGAACAAATGAAAACCCCCAAACTTCTCGACACATTTATACATCTCCCTCGGTGCTACAAATTAATCTGAATATTTGCATCTATCTACCCCGTGACATTTGACACTTGTGTAACATCATCACAAACCCCTCAAATCATTTTACGTTATTAGTATTATTACAATTATTATTATTATGCTATTATTATATTTTTTATTAATTATAGATACCTTATTTATTTGTGCAAATGTCTGTAACCAGTTGTATATGTTTTTCGTGTTTCCACATGTAGTAGTTTGTGCTGTAATCTGGGTAGCTTTAGATTATAGTTTTAATAATTTGTATTGAAGTATCTTGGCCAGCAACAGTAGGGCGCATTAATGAGTGTTGCAACGCGTACGGTAGATAATGCTTGATACAAGTTTGTGTTGCACTGTAAGGAAGCTGCAATAGTTTATAAAATGTTTTAGGAAGTTTGTCTACATGTTACATGATGTAAACAAGGGATTCAAGGAGAGGAGTTCATTAAATTCGGTGGTATTTAATCAGAAAACTGTGTTTTCATTTGTGACTTCATAGCAATACCTTCCGTTTATTGGTGGTTGCGTGATTAAGAATTGTCTAAGCTGACGGATTACACGTGTTGAGTGATGACAAATCATCAGCGATTAATGTGGCAATACTAATAATCAACGTAGACCTTCGAGGGCTGTCTTGGATAATGGTGATGCTTATATATGGCATACCACTGTCATAATAATCAGGTGGAAGGCTTACAATTTCCAACATTCTTTTTTAAATAAATTCCGTGAACACACAAAACTTTTTTACATGTTTACTTGAGTGTAACAGAAGTGCGTTAGGTAAAAGGAAGAGTAAATTGGTAGTGTACTCAAGAAAAATACATATTTTATGGAAAATTCCGTCTTGAATACAAATTATTGTTGATATCTGATGCAATTGCGGTTGTTTATTTGGTTACTAATTTTTTCGAATGCTCCATATGTTATTGCCCAATACACATTTATTATTATTATTAACGCTGCGTTCAGAAGTAACATCAATATCAAAAAGGGATTAATTATAAAAACGATTCCATCCCGTCTTTGGATTCGAACCGAGGAGATACAGAGCGGGAGCTCAGGTGTAATCGAACGACTATCCTAAGTTTAAATAAGATCACAAAAATGGAATAAGGTTAAATAAGCTAATGGAATAAAGTTTTGTAATTTTGTTTGATAAAGGAACCATGAGTGAGACGAGCAAGCTGCGTCGTAGCTAATGCATGTAATTACCGAAAGACGTCCAATGAATTTTAATAGGGAAAGCTGCACATTTAAGGTACAAGTTTTAATACATTGAGTAAAGTTTTGCAGTGGTTTGATTATTGGGCAGTCGAGCAACAAGGCAGAACATCACGGTCGGCGCCTCATCAAACTAATTAGTTAAGATGTTATCTGAACTTGACAAATATCCTGCTAGAATAAACTAACAGGAGAGTAAATCAGTTGTACTATAACATGATTGAAAGTGACATTTGTTTTGTTTGAGTATAGCTAAACACGTAAGAATAGTATGTATAAAGAGTAGAAAGTGAGATAAATTAAATAGTAAAGATGATTTTATTACGAGTGTAAAATAGTATTTAAGATATCAATTTTGCTGTCTCCTCAACTACCCTTTTGTAATGAAGGATAAATCATCCGGACAATCAATTACAGATATGCAGAATGCACTATCGTAATTGTTCGCCAATTCAGTAACCTTGAAATTAGGTTCTGATCAACAACAGTTTCAGGCAAGAGCCGATAGCCGGTGTTGGAACGTGAAACCCAAAGAAATTGCTCCTTAGAGTTTAACTCAATGATTTCAACAGTACAGTTGCCCACACAACTTGAAATTTAATTGTTGAACACGAAACTTCGCAAAAACCTCTTCATTCTCCTGCTAAGGTCATTCCTACGTTCCTCGGTCCAGGTATTATAATTGAATCTGACCTGCACATATCGCCTGTGAATAAAGTTTCCTAGAGGTCCATCTTTATTTCAAGTAGCCAATTGATCTTCACTCTTACTGATTGTTGTGGTTATCGTTTGTGAGCTATTCTGGACACAACAGTCGTCAAATGTAAGCTACCAATTATCTTGGAAATGGTCAGCCAATTGTGAGCTAACCAGTCAGTTATTGGGTGACGGCGTGTTATCTAGACGAGAACGGCCCAACTCTCCTCTCCCAACACATGCAAGCCGTTAGCTCGGATAGTTGTAATTACGGTTTTCTGGCATATAACCATAAAACAAATTGGGTGGTATTATGACAACGTCTGGAAATGTAAAGCTCACTGTTCTGTTCGAAATACTACTGACTTTAATTAATACGGTACCTTGAAACAACTTTTAAACACTTATGTTACATTTAAACAAGTTTAAAGTACATTTGACATGCTATTTTTGCTCGTGTGCAAAGAGCATGAATTCGCGCAGTACAACCTTCTCCAAGTCGCCCAACAAACACCTGCCATGCTACAATTCAGGCGCCCAGTCAACAACCTCTGCCCAGCCAGCTGTGTGGCCAGCGTCAAAGATTATTACACTACTGACATAACAATACTACGCTACCCGGTTTAGTGAACAACCTATAGTCTATGGAAACCCAGCAGCATTACCAATCAAGTTACAAACATTAATACTTAGGATACTTAAAATTAATAAATGCAATATAATTCGATATTAATAATAATAATAGTAAATTAATAACAAAAATATTAGTGGTTAGTTTTTGTAGAAGTTATTTAAGCAAAAAACTATTCGTCATATTTTGATAGGATTTTGATTAATATGCAGCCTGTATTTCCACAGGTAAAATGGGGTTTGTTTCATTTGGATTTGAGATTGCCAAAATGAAACATATACGATAATTTGTTGTTGTTGTTATTATGGCTTTAGGGCGTCGATGACGTGATCATTAGTGCCATAACACGAACCAGTGTTACAATGTAGCAAAATCAAATTCTCTAAGTCAGACTAATGAAATTCAAGTTGTCGTAGGGTTTTAGTCGTCTTTTTCTGAACGCTTCAAAATTTTTAATGCTAAAATAGCAGACGAGATTTTCTTTCCTTCCAAATTCCAACGTATAAATTGGGCAGGAGATTTTCCTTAAAGTATTCCTTTCTTGCCACACTAATTACATTTTCAAATGATGATGTTGGTATGTCAATGTCATAACCTGGCTTTCGCCAAGCATATTGCAACATAGGCTGATACCTAGGTGCAGCAAATTGATCGTGAATCACGGAGTGACGTATCATGCTGAAATAACGATCACGTATCTTCACTTGTGGTTTGGTCTTACAAAATCAGTAATCCTTCTGATATAGAGCTTATATTGCCGAAAGAATTGAACATCAAGGGGTTGGCAATATTTCGTTGTTATCGGTGGAAATATCTTCAGCATAACATGTTCACGGAGTTCTAGACTCCAGAGTTATGGAAATGACACACACCACTGAATTCTTTATGATCGCTTGTTATTCTAAACATGTTTTCGTGCGTTTCCGAGAGTTGGAAATCAAAGGTGTTCCTTGAGAGTAATTCATTATTACGCAGATGTTCATGCATACTTCTGTACATTGCTTTTTCGAAATGATATGAGTCAGTAGTTCCCAGTTTTTGAGATATCACCCATCTTATAAAGTGTACTTCAATGCGTCAGGAAAGAGCTTTTAAAATTATGACTAATCGCACGCACCGCATTAGGCAGATGATTGTTAGCACGGACAGTTGGACTGCTGGAAAGTTTACTAACGTAATAGTGGCTATACGTAGAGATTGAACGCAAAATGGTAAATGAATCCCGATGTATACAGCTTAAAATTTCAAACCTGGTCGAGAAATTTATAATTCCTCACTCCATAGTATCAAGGGCGTACAGAAAGTACCACAGGGATGCTGCTGTATTGGAAGGATACCGCGTCGTAACAAACGGCTATAACTTTTTGATGGATTAAATGTCTTTTTCTATTTTCTTTTGTGTGGTGGGTTACAGACACATAAATTCTATTTTGGATGACAGTTGCCTAAGCAATGTTACAGCCTTAACTGTTACTTTTATTCTTTCAAGAGATCCAGGAAGAAAAATATTTATTTATCGGAGATATTCTTCGTGGGAGATCGTTTAAATATTTATTGCTAGTATTTAAAACTATTCGGTTGACATATTGATTTCTATTTTAATTATGTTCTATACACTTCTTAATTTATTATATAATCTGATAATCTCTCTGTTTGTAGCCACACTTATAGCTTCTTTAATTACTTTGCTTAGTATTCTATAATGAATGGTAAACAATTCATTTTCAGTTTTCCTAAATTCTACATAAATTTCTCGTTAATGCCTGCAATATTTTAATAACTATTGCAATACAATTCTATTTCTCTTTTTTCTGACGGATTGGAAAAAAATAGGGATGGATTTTTCAAAAATTTCCAAAAACCTTTAGTCAAAATAATTGATTTTATTAACAGAATGTTCCACTGTAAAAAGTTACAATACAAAATTATACTCTATTAGAATTCAGTCTTCGTTTCTATACAGTTCTTAAACGAATGTCCTATTTATTTATAGTGATGCAATCTGCATTCAGAAGCTCATTATTTATTGTTATTTGTGAATTATTATTCAATGGCCTAACTCTAATAAATCTTTTCTGTTACTTTCTTTTTCAGAATAATAATTAGCATATTGCATTCTGACAAACGATTCTGTTTCTCTGTTGTTATTTTCCTCTGTCTTTATTGAAATCGAGGAGCGAGAAAAGACGAAAGCCGTTAAAAAAAAAAAAAAAAAAAAAAAAAAACCGCCTATATACGAGACATGAAATGTTTCTGACAATGATGCTACTGTTTTTCTGTACTGTGATTGGGAAATTGGCAGCTCGACGAAAGACTGAATCATCTAAGTATTTCTAGGAAATTATCTGTTATGCAACTACGTATAAAATTTATGTTTGAGTATCCACGGAAGGAGTTTTTCAGTAAATTTATGTGAATTTCAGGTATATATAGAAGTTACCAGTGAGAGATCCATAAATAGTCAATACTACAAAACTGTTTTCTGCTTATCACTGAAACACTATCTGCGAAAAGTGTAACTATGTTGTGTGAGTGGTAAGTGTTGTATTTATTGCTGCACCACCCATTTTCATCTCTGATCCACATAAAGATTATGTTATTTTATTACCTTAAGGCGGAGACGACATATTTCTGATAGTGCTTTGGTGACATAAGATTTGTAAATTCCGAATCAATGCTTTTTTTTTTTTGTAATCATCTCGCTAGTCCTTTTGAAGTATTCCTGAATTTCTTTTGAAACAGAGTTACTTTTATCACACTCGCCATAGAAATTCTGGGGTAGTATCCGCTTTAAAAAGAAAGTGAGGATGAATGTAATAGAGCTAGTTTCTTCCTTTATTGCTTTAATCTGCTGTGCTCTTTCAGCTGTCACTAGGAGGCAGACTGTGTAATATCGCCATTGTAATGTGCTGTGAGTCATATCACTCATTGCTTTGCCCACCACAATGCCGCTCCTGCTACAATGGCCTTATCTCGTTGCTATCTTCCTCTATGCAACCAGCAAATCTTCCTCACACACTCGACCCCCACACAATGACCCTCCGGTCGGTGCAGTTCAATTAAAAGCGACCACACTGTTGCCATTGTCCTATCTGCCAACAACGTTGCTGCATAAAACCACTTTATTTCTTAATTGTGCCTGAATGTCGAGTCCTGTCCGGATGATAGTTCACAGTGTCGCGTTTATTCGTAGAGCATTTAACCAATGAATTGTTCTCGAGAGCAAACTGTGGTGGAATATTAAGAATGAATGTGAAAAAGTTGAAATTTGATTCCGTCACATATTCACTCACCAGATCAACTTGAAACCAACCAAAGGAGCATTGTGACTCGACTAAGCAACACGTACGCTAAAGATACAACCCCAAATCTCAAGGACTCATTGTTCAGTGATTCGTCATCACATATATGTGTCAGTACAATCATGTTGGATTTCGTGGGTAGTACATGTATCAGGTAATGGCTATTATTATCTAAAATGTAAGTAAAGTTATCTGCGTTTTCTAGCGCTGCCATTATCGCCATTTTACGGAGTTTTTCCACATTTTGGCGTCACTCCTCTTTTCCCAGGCTTGTGATTATTTGTAAGTCAGACCACCGGCTAGAGTCTTGCCGTATGGGGAAACGGATATGTTGCCAAGTGTGTGCGAAAAGTGTAACTATGTTCTATGTATGGTAAGTGTATTTTTTATTTGTGTAATGTGTAGTTTAAGAGGCGTAGCCTAAAAACACCCATTAGGACGGTCTGTACGTGGGTAATAATTCTACATCCTCTTTCAGTGTCTCAGGCAAATTGCTCATTACTCGTTAAGAAAACACTCTCTTATACCTTAGATACAGTTACATAGACAGAAACCGTCGGATAATATCAGAAAACATCTCGATGTACATGGCCCAGGCATAAAGAAGATAAAATACTGTCCTATTTCCTAGACATAAATTTTGATTTATGAGTTACATCAAAAAAGCTTCTATTCCACATCAGAGTAATCACGCAGAATCTAAAATATAAAAATTAAAAAAATCAATATGGAGTGTTACTTTCTTCCTTTTGCACTTAGTTAAATATTTCCCCTATTTCCTATTTATTAATATTTTTTTTTTTTTTTTTTGCTGTCATCATTCTCTCGACTGGTTTGATGAAATCCTCCATAATCTGTCTTCCTCTACAGATCTTACCTTCGACTGTTCCCTCCACTAACAAATTAACCAGAAATATGACCCAGAATCCTGACTCTTCTTTCTGTTAGACTCTTCCACGCTCTTCTTTCCTCACCCACCATTTCCAAAATATGTTCATTTCATATTTCAGCATCCTCCTAAAGCACCACAATCCAAATAATTAAATTTTCCTTCTTTCTGGAATACCTAAAGTCTTTGCTTCTCCCTATCGCATCAGATCAATTTTTATTTTTAATCAACTATCACTTGCTATCATTTCTGCTACATTTCATCACTTTTGTCTTTGCCTTGGTTTATATATAGTCCAAAGTCTTCCTTTAGTATTCGTTCATGCCATTCAGTAACTTCTCAATATTCTACATACAAGTTGAATGTTATCGGGAATAGACTACAACCTGGTCTTAAACAGTTTTTAATTGATACAAGTCTCTCATGATTCTATTGGTTTTTATTTATTTTTTTACAGCCACTTATTTCTTATATGGATTGTATTCTTCTATATGGATATTTTAGACGCGATTTCTTTAAAATTTTGAACTTCTTTTCCCTTCTAACGTTTCGAAAAACTTTTTGTAAATCAACATACGCCATGAAAGTATGTGATATTAGACTTATCGTGCGATAATTCTCACATTTGTTAGCTTGTGCTGTCTTTGAAAGTGTGAAGAGGATACTTTTATTAAAATCAGTTCGAATCTGTCCTGTCTCATAACTTTTTGATATCACTTTGAATATTCTTTGGAATCCTTTGTCTCCTAGGTACTTAAGATATTCTACGAGAGTTTCATCAATTCCAACTACCTTACTTGATTTTAAATCATTCGAAGCTCTTTCAAGTTCTGTCTTCAAACAGGATGATCTTAGTCATGAATGGTCGACAACGCCTTCCTTCTCAAGGACACTGTTGTTCAAATCACAAAATTCTAACGACCTGCTTCCTCGCTCATCTCTGTCTCCTTGACCAAAACTTCCTACAGTATCCCCCTCCTTTCCTTCTTCTACTACCGCATTCCAATCACTCATGATTATTAGACTTTCCTTCCCCTTCACATATTGGATTAATTCTTCAGTTTCAGCGTATGTTTTCTCTATTTCTCCATCATCTTCCTGTGACATTGGCAAGTACACTTGTACTAACGTGGTTGGAGCGGGCTTTGTTTCTACCCTCAACAAAATAATCCTGTCACTAAACTGTTGATAATAATTCACCGTTTTCATACTGTCTTGTTCATTACAAATCCTACACCAGTGACTTCACTGACAGCATTTGAGTTAATTATTCTGTGCATCCTTCAACTCAATCTCACTAATCCCAACGATATCTGATTTAAGTCGTTCCATCTCCCTTTTTTAAGTTTTCCAATCTGTATGCCACGCTCCGACTCGATGACTGTCTCTATCTATTCTGATGACTCCTGCCTGAGCAGTTCCCACCCGTAGATCCGATTGAAGGACTATTTTATCTCGAGAATATTTTACCCAGGAAGAAGTTGTCATACTAAATGTAATTGGAGAGGATTAGTTGGCTTAGGATAAAGTTTTGGTCTTTAATGCAGTGGCTTCCCATTGTATTCTGCAGCCCCAAGCCGTGGATCATTTCTGATTCATCCGCCTTTAGGGGCCGTTTCGAACCCGAAGGGCAAGTGGGTGCCTTGGATCGATCTCCGCTCTTCCGCCCTCCTTTCGGAGGCCGTTGGCAAACAGTGAGTGACTCCTTATACCGAGGATCTTTCAGTCGCCAGAGCTTCGTCCATGCAAACAGGGTGCTCCACGTGAAGGAGAGGTTAACATTTGGTTGGAATAGGCTAATTCAATCTCTCCGAAAGACTTCCAAAATAAGGGATAGAATTTGTGTGTTGACTTTTGTAATCAAAAACAGTCAGCACAGAAACGTACTTATGCTGGTATATCTATCCCGACAGATCAAGACCTTCTATACAAAACCTTATTAGTTTTGGCTACTTTAAATTCCTAATTGAGACTGAAAACTTTTGCATCCCATCCGTTGAAGAGGGTGAATAGTATCGGTAAACATTCTAATTCTGTCTTAGTGGATAGCAGATAGATAAAGTAACGTAATGCCACTGTTGAGTTCCTTAGCAATTTTAAAACAATATTGGTCTAAATATAAAAGATTTTTTTTTTTTTAATAGGTGCCCAATAATGGAGTCGGACATGATAAAATTATTCCATTAGTATTCCAGGCCAGCTATGTAAGTTATTATAAAGATGAGTTTTCAAGCAAAAATATAAAACTTTTCGTAAAGTTATTCCACAGTACGACGCATGATGGAAAGAAACGAGAAAAACTTTCTATAAAAATTGTAGGCAAAAGTTGAGTACTTACAAAACTAAAGTATTCTAATTTTAATCAAAATTCGGTGCTCAGTCAGAAAGGAATCCATACAACCTCGCAGCCAGGATAATGCAGATAATTTTTTGCCGATATTTCGTCTTACATGGAACTACAGTTGTATGGTTGTGTGTATGAATTAGGCCTATACGTTTCCCTATGAAACCGGTTAATCCAACAACCACAGAAGCGGCTATATTGACTGAACGTCTCAGGGTATATTCACTTATTTCTTTTCTATAGCCTAGTAGCAGAAAGGTATAGACCTCTTCGGATTCTAAATGGTAACTAAAAGCGAATTAATCAAAACTGATGCATAAATCGGTGAGAGTATCTTGATGAACATTTGAAATCTAAAATTAAATTATAATGATTTTTCGTTAGTATTGAAGTTTAGCTGATGATGAAATTCATTATTTGCAGCTGTAATGGCCAAGTGCAGAAATTTTTTAATAATTGTATAAGTATTGCATTATTAGATATTAGATTTCAATACTTAGTTATATATTTTGATTTTCACTATTGGCGGGAGGATTTCGCATGGAGATATTATGTTTAATGGATCATAATCGTATTCCGAGGATCACGGGAGCCTTTACTGGGGTGAAAGTAAATTTCAAGGTCCGTAAAAATTACAGCGGAGACTGGATTTCGACATGTTCGCTTTGATCCCATGTGAGTACAGTCTCCGGGATGTGGAACAGTACATACACTTATTAATAATATCAATTATACTACCAGCAATTGATAACAAGTTAGCTGCTTAATAACCCGTCAGTATAATCAGTATCCAGTAAGTTAATTTCTTACAGACCAATCAGCATAATAAGTTTCCATTGTAATCTGCAACTACATATTATATAATCTTAGTTAGTATATATGTGGAACAATGCATACAATTATTAACATTATCAATAATATTACCAACAACTGATAACCGGTCAATTACTTAAAAACTTGTTAGTATGACAACTTTCCACTGTAATTTGTAAATTGTTCCATGTTACTTACTATATATGAATAAATTTTGCAAACAGTGTAATTACTTCATTTGTCAATAGTTTCGATAGAAAGAAAAACCAATATATCATTTTAGTAATTGTGGACAACTTTGTCACCTTACCCTTCCATACACTATATATAGTATTTTCTCAGCCATTCTTAATTACCAAATTCCAAGAGAGTAAAATGAGTTCTGAACCAAAATTTTTTCAGTTGGGACTTAAAGTATTTAGGTTTCCCCAGAATGAGGTGCCATAAGTGACCAGAGAGTGAAAAATATGCAAAATATACTAACTTTCTTTTTTCAGTATTAGCTATTCTAGATATTACCCTCAGTGAAAATGTTACAGAATTCAGTTTTTTAAGAAGTTGTTGAATAAGTTGCTTCCAATTCAATTTATTATCTAGGCTATATATACACCCAGGAATTTTGTGAAACTTCTTTAAATGATTGTGATATCACATTATAGCTGTCCATTGTTTAATTTTTTGTAACGAATTGAAGTAACTGTGTCTTTTCTACATTAAGTATTAATTTGTTAGCACTAAGTCACGTGTTAATTTTATTTAGAGCATCATTTGCTGTGTTTTCATGGTTTTTTACTGATGAGACTTTCAATGATATCCTAGTATCATCTGCAAAGAGCACCATGTATTCACTATCACCTAATAATATATGGGACCTTCCATTCCCCAGTCACGCCACCATATCGCTGAAGAATGAATCCCAGGATCATAGCAGAGGCTGACACTAGATGAGAGTTTTCTTTTTAGGAATGAAAGCTACTTCTTGAAGTCGCGTCGCAAATGGCCGGATTTCTAATTTCTCAACGCGTTTTACCGAAGTTTTTATATTTGTTTCTACGAGGCGATAAATAGAAGTAGAAAAGAGCTTAACACCATGCCTTCCAGAGAGGCAACTACAGCAAGCTCCCCGTTCCAGTGAATCCACATCCAAACATTTTCATGTCTTCAAATACTCAAGGAATCGTCCATTAAAATGAATACTTTTCAATTAAAAAAAAAAAAAAACAAAAAAAAACACACACACATTGGTCTACAGGTTTCATTTGAGAAAACAGAATTTATGACCTGCAATAAAGAAACACCAAAAAACATGGAGACAAAACACTGAATAATAAAATGAGTTCCCTACCTCAATTATCTTGGCGAAACAATACAACAGAAATGAAACCGAAGCAAAAGCTAATGAAATTAGTTGCTGAAAGATGAAAACAGCTTATCGTCTAACACAAAACATCTACAACAACAACAACATCAAAAAACATCTCCAAGTACATAAAACTGAGACACTTCATCACAGTTATTAAACCAGAATGTCTCTATGGATCAGAAACACTTATTTTGAACAGGAAGAAAGATATATAAAACATTGAGTAAAATGAACGCAAAATTAAAAGGAAAATTTTGAACTCAAACCTCATAGGAGACCAATGCAGGTTCAAAAGTAATCAGGAAATTTTAAAATATGCAGACATTCAAAGTGATATTAGAAAACGAAGACTAAAATTTTACGGACACATCAAAAGAATGAACTCTAACAGGTTGACAACAAATAGCTGAATTCTATGAAAACCGAAGAAAAGCAATATCAGATACAATAAAATGGATTGGAGAAATGAAGAAAGACCTCAAATTAGCAAGAATTGCTCCAAAAGATATCGAAAACAGAGTAATATTTAAATCCAAAATTCACAAGTGAAAAGTTAACCGGAAGGAAAGGCTAAACAAAATACCTGGAACAACATGGTCAGATGAGAGAAAAGAAGCCTACAGCAAGCGTATGAAGGAAATACGGGTACAAAGGAAAGCGAACAAACGCTTCTGAGTACTTTGCGTAGTCCTAATGAGCTTATCCACAAATAATAATAATAATAATAGATAACGCGTTGCTTTCTAATTTGTTTGAAATACAAATAAATTCATTAAACCATTCATAATTCATGCTTGTGCTTGTTCATTTACTCCCACTCATTTTTATGTGTAAGATCATCCAGGTCAAAGTTTTATTAATTTCGTGAGATTCAGATGGTACCCAACTGGGACACTTAGGTATATACAATTCTCCATTTAAACTTACCATTCTAGTCGGTTCTCATTATGCGGAATGTTGACGTAGGCACAAATAGCGCCAGAAATCAATGAATAGGGGCTTGCATTGTTAAACAGGTACGTTAGCGAGACAGACAAACTTCAATCTCAAAACCATTGATTTAATAAGTGTAGATTATCACAACGAACGATACCATTAACTTTTATCATAGGCTGAATAAGAACATCATTACCGAAACTAAATGAGACCTCAACAGCAACAATGATCATTGTCTTCACTAGTAAGCCCCACTACATCTAAGACGAAAATGAATCGTAGAGCTACTTTAAGTACTGGTTGTTAGATATGTACACATTTCCAATGATCGTTTGAGAAATTTTACGCAAATTCCAAAGCTATACGAAAGGATATCATTATTACCGACATACAAATCTCAATAAGACTTCAAATCGTAAAGCATAAAGTAAACACATAGACCAGAGTGACGGGAAATAAATTTTAAAAAAGTATATCACATGAAAAAATCGGTAAACGAAGGGTTGAAGAAGCATGACATGTAGTAGAAAACGTTATGCAGTTTAAAATATTCTGAATAATTAAAAAGTAACAAGTTTAGATCATAAATAAAATGTAAAAGTTGATGGATCAAACGAGAAATCGAAGACGTTGCAATATAAGAAGAAAGAAATTAACACGAACACTTTTCAAATGAATTAAGCCAAAAACGGAATTGAGAAAATCAAAGAAGGCTCGAAAAGATATGAGAAGAAGTTGGGTAACAAATAGTTGCAGGTAGAGTTCAATATGTAACAGAATTCTGGAGAAATTGAGAAGTGTTGAATTAATATCAAACATACTGATGTAAATCCACCTTACATCTAAGCAAGCAGGGAGAAGAAATGCCTATCACGGACAACCCAGTTAGTATTGTCCTGAGAAAAAAAAATATATATATTTTTTGTTTAAATAGGAGCTTCAGTTCCAGTTTGAAGTTGACTGAATGATGTAAGCTCTGATAAGGCAGTACAAATAATTTAAATACCTCCAAAACAGTAAAAATTTTATTTATATATATTTAGCTGTAATTAACAGATTATTCAAAACAGAATCTACAGAATATGGCACCGAAAAAATGACGACAAATCTGCATAGAAGTGTAAACGTGACTCGGATGAAGAGATCTTAAACAGAAAGAAAAGATAATCAGACTTTCGACGGTTAATGGATAGCAAGGGGGTCGACTGAACGAATAACGTTAGCTTAAATGTTAAATCATGGACTCTACTGTTTCATTAATGTATAAATTCACGTAATGCTAGGAACACTTGCGGGAAAAATCAAAATATTTTGTTTTCTGTTGCCAATGAAACAGGATTATGGAAGCAAAATACATGAAAAATGAATTGAACAAAATAAACAGTAGCAAAACAATGGCCGAAAAATACAGGCGATAGCAATAATGATATACAAATTTTCAAAATTTGAAAAAAATGCTGTAGAGAAGCAGAAAGCAGACTACAATAAGTAAGTGACTCAGCAGCAGAGAAAAAATACTTCAAGGATAACGAGCACAGAGCGCTGGGAATAACTGAAAATCTGAAAATTAAAGTAAAAATATTTAAAACATGACATAACATATATGTTACAAGAAGAAATAAACCTTGTAATATTTCAAATGAAGTTATCGTAATTACTAAAACGATGTGTTTGCGCAGAGTGTTCAAGATCATCTCACTGTCAAGCATACAAATCGCCGACGAATGAAAGTAATAAGATTGTGACCGTTACTTTAAAGTTTTATTGATATTATTCGGGGAAATAAATTTTTAAAACCACCTATGTTTTATAGGTACAGGAAAGGGAAATCCAAAAGAAGTAGTTCATGAAAGCTCTGGTAAGACTTGGAACAGAAGATCTTTCAGATGTATATAGTAATGTGTCCCTCAAAAAATACTGTAGTCTATTGCCGACCACTGCAATTGTGTTTCAAAAATGAAGAAATCAAAATGTTAAATTTCGATTTAAAAAACGTTTCGTAAATTTTATCGTACGAAGTAATGGATTGTTTATCTAAAAACTGGATTGGTAAGCATTACAAAGAACAGAACCTGGAAGGATAACCAACTGCGTACAGATCATTATGCGACTTTCAGCGTCTTATTGTAGTTACTATATTCCTTTGCCTAACTTAACATTGCGACGTTATTTCAATATGGAGACGCCGCAGTCATGCTTAATTATAATATGTAACCAGTTTCTAAAGGAAATATGCTGAAAAATCAATAGACTTTAGACAATCTGTGTAAGTAAGCTATGAGGCCGTGTCAAAAGGCGCTTTTCAAGATAATTACTATCACGTACAAAAATAACGAGGCCCATTAAAGCTTAGCATAACCTCGTACAACAGCGTAACAGGATTACGTGTAACAATAAGACCAGAATAGGACATCAGCCAGCGAGTTGGGTCGTCTCAATCGAATTTACTCAACCTTGGAAACACGAAAAAGAGCATCGCTTGTGGCAAAGTGGCTTTAAGGTCGGGCCACACTAGCCCGCACCGAGTCCGCACCGTCACCGCACCGACACTCGGCC
This sequence comes from Vandiemenella viatica, assembly GCA_031002005.1. NCBI lineage: Eukaryota > Metazoa > Arthropoda > Insecta > Orthoptera > Morabidae > Vandiemenella > Vandiemenella viatica. The sequence continues at coordinate 123,356,998 of CM061921.1, read as the reverse complement.
GAGTGTCGCCTCGCCCCCTCGCGTCCACACTAGTCCGTAGCACGGCCGTGTGACGGACGGGTTCCTACTCGGTCTTAAGTCTCCTTTAACGTACACACTTAGCTGTTTCACGGAATTAATGTTAGAAAATTACCTTAAAAGTGATTTGGGGATCGTAGCTGCGGCTACCACCTGCACTTTACTATAGAGTATTGTAAACTCTTGCGCGTAGGCGTACTTTGTAATCTACAAAAGTAATAAAGTACGTTAAAATACTATTTTTTTTTTTTTTTTTTGCCTGACTCCTTTTATTTCCAAACAGCTCCTATGCATACAAATAGTATCCCAAAGCAGTTTTAACAAATGATCGACACACTGTACTGGACTGAAAGATTCTCGTATATCTGTACATAGTCACAATGAAATGTCAAGCGTCACTCACTTCACATTTAACTTTTTTTTTATTTTTTTTTTTTCCTTTTCACTTATTTTTTTTAAAAAAAAAATAAGATTATTATATATTTTAATTTAAATACAGACCGCAAAGATTAAAATAGTAACAATTTCATGTGATCTAAAAATTCCAGTCACAGAGTTTCCCCATCAGCCGCGCAGTAGACCTCTATCGTTGTCACCTAATTTGAAAAGAAGACCTATAGATTAACGTGAAATTCGAACTACGGAGTGTCCTAGCATCTTAGCATTAACAAATAAAAGCTTTGCGAGAGGTGAATGTCAATTTTAAGACCCATAAAAATTACATTTGAGACAGGAATTTGAACCAGGGACTTTCAGAACCCCAATCGTACGCCGTAACCATCTAAGTCAAAAGAAACATCTGGATGCAATGAGAAATTAATATTCAAACATAATAAAATAAATGTACTTTTATTCTATGTAATTTATTTTTGCCATCCCAAAACACAAATGTACTTTTATGTTACTGAATACATATTTTTCAGTACTTCTAGATTCAGATGCTTGCGGCGTGTGATTTGGGTACGGAAGGTCCCCGGTTCAATATCCGGATCTCGGGTGCAATTTTTACATGTTTTAAAATCGACCATTACCTCTGGCAAAGCTCTGATTTGTTAATGCGAACATATAAGGACTCTACCTACATTTTGCGAACATCTGATGAGCCTTAAGTGAACCTGAAAAAAAATTACACTTTCGACATGCAGTGTCTTCAATCGAGTGAGCGACAACAATAAGAAAAGTACCGAGCGTGGTGGTGTAACGGATAGCGTTCTGGCCTCGCATTCGCGAGGACGGCGGTTCGAATCCCCGTCCGGGCATCCAGATTTGGGTTTTCCATGGTTTCCCAAATCACTCCAGGCAAATGCCGGGATGCTTCCTTAAAAAGGCCATGGCCGAATTCCTTCGCATTCCCTGCCCCATCCTTTCCTTTAAAGACCTCGCTGTTGAGAGACTTAAAGCAGTTAAAACACATAATAATAATAAGGGAAGTGTCGGAGCGATGACGGTGCGGTCTAGTGTGGCCCGACTTTTATAAGACGAGTTATTTTAAACAATGGTGCTTAGGTTATGATCTCTTTGCGTTGAATGGGGCCTCGTTGAAGATCCAGATTTGTGGGGCATGCGGATTTTGTCAGGCGGTCGAGTGTGCTAGTTCAGTTAACTGACCGCTCTGTAGAAATACTGGTGTGGTGCATAAAAGAGGAAATACAAGTTCAGAGCAACGTAGTCAGGCTTTTAAATCATTTCCACAGACAATACTCAAGTGGATGAAAAACCATAAACATATAAGAATCAGAATTTTAAGAACGAATTGCAAAAATTCCGAACAGAACAGGATAAGGAAAATGAACTAGCACACTCGGCCGCCGATTATGTACCGCCTGACCAAAAAAAAAATACTGAAGTGCCCAGAAGGGCAGAAGGAAAAAAAAATGAAACTGCATGGGTTTAAAAAGTATGTGTCGTTATTTCAGGGATTAAAAAATCGAGTCAAATTAACAAGAAACTTGGCATTAGTTTCCACATTTCCTTACTCCAGTATGACGTCCCAAGAGAGAGACGTTTTAGTCTTTGGATGCTGTCAGTACTGAAAACTCCAAATAACACTCCATGATTGTTATTTGCAAAATACATGTATAATCGCTTTAATTGTTGTAAAAATAAATTGAAATTTCTAATGGGGATCCTGCAAATTTTTATGACATAGGGCTGACATTAATATTTCTTATTTCGTTTCCGTATTAACAATTTGTTTCAAGTTGCTGTTACAGTGCTATCACTAGGCTTGTCATAGTCAAATGGAATCTCTCGACAAGCATTGGTTGTACCGAAATCTGTAATTGTTAATACTCTTTCCTCAAAACATAAATGATTGTTTTCCGTACATGGAGATAGCGATTATATTGCTGGCTAAATGCAACAAATTACTATCCTTGCTTCATTAATTTCCAAGCATTATGTTGTTACTGACTATTGTATCGTCTTATTCAAAACGTGCAGATCCGTGCCAATTTATTGGTTTCCTTTCGGAGGCCTATAAAAAAAGTTCCTTTGATCCACGTTTCGCTACGAAATCGTCGAACGCTCTCTTTCCATTTCCATGCCGCAGTTATCTCGGCTGCATACGTCTTAAATCGCGCACGTTACCACCGGACTGGTCATTAGGCAGAAAGAATGATCTTATCTGCAGCGAGCGGTACATCAATACCCTCAGACGATGCGAATAGTCATCGCAATACAAGACTTCCCAAATTCTACATTAATACTTGAAAGTCATACTGTTGATCGAATAGTATCAATGCCATTTAAATAATTGCTGCCTTCACTACATTTCACTTCTACATAGGTTCGAAAACGAGGAAAGATGTTAAAATTATTAGATAAACCACCATACTAACGTATTTAACAGAAAAAAAGAAAAATTTACCTCTCCTTGGTCATAGTGCAGGTATTGAGTTGATGATTTTTCACTACTACCTCAAAGAAACCAAATCTTTTATTTAATAGATATTTGCTAAAACTACCACCGTTACGTTTGTTATTCGCCTTTCCTTATTTACGACAATTTGTTAGATTATTTATTTATTTTGCGTTTGCTGCTATATGACATTTACAACATTCAACAAGAATTATACTGTATTCAAGGAAAATGTTGTTAGATTGAAGACAAAAATGAAAAGAATCGTAAAATGTTATCACAACATTACTATAATGTTATCCATCATTTCGGAGAGGTGTGAAAAGGTGAGCATCCACTGAATTCTGCGATCTTTACATCTTATACTGAGAAGTGTCATATACATAGCCGTGTCCGTCAGAAGGGTGAACCAGAAAACCGGTAGTGAGTTTTGCTTAGTGTAACTTTAAATAGCGAAGTGGTGTTCTGTTTAAATTCGCTATTTTTTTGAAGCAGAAAACATATTTGGAAAACAATACAATCAGACTTATTGAGGCACAAAACTGAAATAGACCGTGATTAACCTTAATCTAAGTGAGATCACACATCTCCGGTCGGAAGTTTTGGGAGCAATAGAAATCACTTAAAATCAATCAAACCTTTTCCCAACATTTTTGGGTCGTCTGCCTTATCGTTGGCTTGGTCAAATCTGAAGCTATGGTTTCACTGCCGCATGAACTTGCTGTCGCCCTATTCGCAGGGCGTACAAATTACTAGGGGAAATGAAGTGCTGGCGTGGAAAAGTGTAGTTTATGAGGCTGGGACTGGGATCCTGGGCCCGTGGCCTGCCCGTTGTACCTCCCCCGTGGCCACACTGGCGGGTAAAATCAATCAAAACATATTCCAAATCAGTTGAAAAAAAAAAAAAAAAACACTGGAATTTGTTAAAGATCTCATATTTACACATAATGGCTTGCCTCAAGTTACCAATTACATTTCTCACATTCTTAACGCATTAACAAACTTTGTTTCACAACAATTATACACAGTACGCAAATCAGATTCTAACAGATGAAATAAACAAAATTTAAATAGTCCCAGTAAATTATTTCTTTCTCTCTTACCAAACTGGTTATCTAAAGAAAAGAAACGGTTACGGAATGGGTCATAAAGATTCTTAAAGCTATTAATTTTCCTGAATGTCTGTAACATATTTTAAATATTACGCATATTCCAATAGAAAAAAAAATATATCGGCAACTCCTGCTAAAGCTCCACACTAACTGCGTATATCTATGGACCCGTGGGAGTTAACTATAAGCAAAGACCGTAGGTTACTCACTCCCAGAAGCGTTATATTTCATTTTCAAGATGAATAAAGCACAAGAAAAGTTTATAAAAGTATGCGCCGACGTTATTATGGTTCATGTAAACGCATATACAAAGTAAGACAAGTTTGTTCAATGGAGATAGAGTAGTTAGTAAACAAATATAGGAAATTTTTGTAACAATTTCAGATTCTCAGTCATTTATTCATGTGATTGGCGTACCCTCAGCTGTATTAACTCTTCTGATGATTTGAGCCTCCTTTGTTTTTATGATATTTTTTAGAGGTTTTGAATAAAGTTAAAAAAAAAAATACTACGAAAATTTTTACTATAAACTGAATAGTATTATAAGATAATTGTAAATCCGTGGAGTGGATATTATATAGAACTTCATAAACCATTTTAGAGTTATCAACGGGAAAAAAATTCTAACAATATCGTGGAGCTCTGCATAATTATTTACGTCTTATAGGTATGCAATATATGAATATGATGATTAGTTTCTATACTGTAGTGATGAATAATATCGTGATCTGCTGTTATCTGTTTCCGACGTGAAATGAGAATTTTCTATCCAAATAACTTCCAAACGTAACTGTTACTTTAACTTAATCTAAAATTCTGCCGCCGTCAGATTTTACTGAGGCAGATAAGAAATACGACGCACTTCTGTTTGCGCAGACGTACACAAAATTTTGTTTTTGGCTACTCTTACTTGTAAACAACAGCAACATATACTTTTCTTTTTTATTACAAAATTAAATTTTTTCCGCGTTCTTTGATCTAAGAAAATTTTAATTTTAGAACTCATATCGCTATTGCGAACAATATTTCGAAGGACTAACAAAAATGAAAATTTATCCAGGCAATGAATCCTCTTGAGTTAGTTAATTCAGTACTTCACGTTTATTGCAAATTGAGCTTGCGAATTGATGAGCAGGTCTACTATAAAAATCATTTAGTGATAATAAAGTTAAATAGGTGAAATTCCACTGTTGGCTGATGAAAACTATTCGTTTTAATACTTTGTCGATTCTAGATCAGGAATAAAACACTACACACAATGACGCAGCTGGTTAACAAGTTTAAGCCGTTTTTCTCTTCAATTTTTCATTTGCTGTAGTGACTTGTAATGTGGAGTATAAACAAAATTTACAACTCTTTCTTAATGTTAGAAATTATAACAAATATTTTTCAGGAATATAAAGAACTACTTTTTTTTCAGGGAAGTTTTTCTGCTTTATCTAGGCACCACATTACACAATATGCCGTACATTTTCCATGTAATATATTATGGCCACAGAAGGGTTGATAACATTGCCTTTTCCATGTTTAAACAAATTTTGGTTAATTATTTAGACTGTTATTCATTAATCTCAGTAACTTCCTTGTCAATTCTTTGCCTCCACATTAAATATTTTGTAACCAAATTTATAATGTTGTGTTAGTTAAGTCTGCATGTTGTTAAGTTATGTAGTAATGGTGTATTGTTGCCAAGATTAAGGACTCCATTTTTTCACCAGTTTTCTTTTCAGCGTGTCTTGTTACTACTACGATTTGGGTAAGAAATCTTGTCTTATCCTCTTACTTCAGTGAAATTGATACCGCTAAATCACGACCAAACATAGAGTGATAAAACATACACTAACACTCAATAAGATAAAGAATCTACAGAAAAAATTAAAACAAAATAAGACTGATTGGACAAGTTATAATCGCACTGCCACACACTCAGCTATTAACTGAAAACTATAGAGAAATTTTCTACTTTCCAAATAAATGCTAACAATGGTTCAATGTTGTTCATATCTTAAATTAAGTATGGTTGGAACTTATCTCTTTTATTTGAGAAGTAAAGAGCGTGGTGGGTGAGTGGTAACCATCTGGCCTCGCATTCGGGAGGACGCAAGGTCGGATCCCCATCCGGCCATCCAGATTTTGGCTTTACATGATTTCTTGAAATCACTCCAGGCGGATGCCGAAAAAAGATCGTGGAAAAATTCCTCCCCGTTCCTAATCGACAGTTTCTTCCCACCTTTAATGACCCCGACGTCAACGCGACTTAAAGACAAAAGCAAAGAAAAAATATTATACGGTCTCAAATCATAAAAACCATCCTCTGTATGAATTAAGTAGGGGTATTGCTTCGAGTACAATAAGTGTATTGTACTATAACCTGGAGATAAATGAATTGCAGTTAAAGCGGTTTGTTAAGCTAGTGCAAGGATCTGGGATAAACCATCCAGAGTCATTCACCTCATATACGTCTTTTAAAATAGTTTAAACCAAAATCCCAATGATTTTAGTCAGACAGAAAACGGAAGCCCATATAATAATTCCGGGAAATAACTACTCGGAGTTATCATAACATAATGTTTTAATACTACTTAATTCGTAGATGTTTCAGCAGCAAATTAAAGCAATGTAACTTAAGTGTTAAAGCCGTCAGTTGCGTTGTTCAGAAAAACGAAACAAATGTTCTCCGTAAATAATGAGGTGTATATCCTTAATATAGTTTCATCTATTAATGACCTTAGATTTAGAGCTAGAGATCACCAGTGATAACCATTAGTAACCCAAGATTCTTAATACGAGGAAAACTTAGAAGATGATAACTGTAAAACTGAGTCTAAGTAAATACTGTAAGCCTAATGTAAATTTCGTTAATTACAATTTATAAGCCTTATTTATACGCGACAGGCAGATTTTTTACTTCTAGAAACAAATGCATATGCAAAACAAAAGATTTCCCGAACATTTCATAAAAATAGTTTTTTTCACTATTTCATTATTATTTATATTTATTTATTTATTTTTGATGGTTAGTAACAACTTCTTTTTACGACAGTAAGTATAAGTAATTTTAAGTGAGGAAGGTTTTTTTTATGGGTTTATGCCTCGTAGACGTCGATGTAATTAGGGGCGAGAAAGCAGTAGGGTTCAAGGAGCGGGAAGGAATTCGTCCATTGGAATTTGCCAGGAACGATTTGGAGAAACCATGGAAAACCCAAAACAGGATGCCCGAGTGGAGATTCGAACTCACGTCCTCACAAATGAAAGGTCAGAACGTTACCGCTCACCCACCACTCTCGGTTAAGACGTTTCAGAGGTACTCAGTAAATATGGAATAATTGTTACTAAAACAAATAGAAATTAGCTATGATCAGGTTTTCTCCTATGAATTATATAAATTTGTTGGTAGTGTCTGCAGTTATTCATTCTTCACTTATGTATTAAGATCTAGCGTAAGCGCCAACACAAATCTGTCACAAATGGGCGTACACAATTTCAGCCTCCGATCTAGAAGGCCATTAATACTGATGCTCGTGACCTGCTTTCTCCTAGTTCACATATGAGGCACCTTGCAAAAGAGTTGTCTACTGTGTGTCTTTCTTTCTCCACGCTTGCATCCTTTTTCTTACGCATTATCATTAAAAATAAATTACCTCCGCGGAAGATATCATTGTATCAATTTAAAAGCATCCCTTGCGCTACAGAACGCTAAAACTTCATCAGAAATATCGTTATACATGCTATTTTAAAGTCCGTATTACGTAGTACGACGATCGTGCGGCTGTAGCTTATCTTCGCTCTTCAAATGTTGACGGAGATTACGGAGAAGCTGACACAGTTCATGTAGCTCTTATCTCACCCAGTCGCCGTGCAAACACAGCAAAGAGCATTAACACGTCCATGATTGATTCTACAAGAGTGGATGTATGCTGCAGTGATATTTCAGTTGTGGAAAAACACGAAAACCAACAACTACGTTAATTTTTCTTATGTTCGCAGAAAACTTGTGGTAGTCAATTTACTGAAAGTGTATCATAAGATTTTATACCAAAATGTACAGTTTTATGAATAAACACATTACTTTATTCGCTCTTATCAAATAATAATAATTATCTGGCTCCCACTTAAATTCAAATTATTTTGTTCAATATGCTGATAAAATGTACCATTCGTACAAGATTACTATAAAGACATTTGAAACAATGTTCACCTCAAGTGAGTTATATTTGTATATGCAATACATTTTATCAAACAAAATTAATCTATTTGATCTAATGAAGGAGACTGAGTGCAAATGATTAATGTTCCATCCTGAATATGCATGCTTGGTGTTTCGAAAGCGTTACATTTAAAATAGAAATGAAATAAAATGTTAGCGTCAAGATCAATTTCATCGCCTAAACCTCCAAAATACGTTTACAGTGGTTTACCCAGATTATTAGCTTAAGAATTCACACATACCGCGTTGATAATAATAATTACGTGTGGTCTTAGTGACCTGGTGACAGGGTTTCTATTGGCTGCGTATTCCGCCCCTGTCTTTTTTTTTTTTTTTTTTGTAACAGTTTAACGTCCCTTTTTAACAACGTGGGCTTTAGAGACGGGAAAGGATGGGGACAAGGAATGGGAAGGAATTCGGCCATGGCCTTTTGAAGGAAGCATCCCGGCATTCACCTGGAGTGATTTGGGGAAACCATGGAAAACCCAAATCTGGATGCCCGGACGGGGATTCGAACCGCCGTCCTCCCGAATGCGAGGCCAGAACGCTATCCGTTACACCACCACGCTCGGTTGCCCCTGACGTAGCCGCCTTAACCTAACCCGGTAGTGCTTCCGGCTACAGACGACCTACAGCCTTAACGATAAATCCGAACCACGGACCGAGCGTGGTGGTGTAACGGTTAGCGTTCTGGCCTCGCATTCGGGAGGATGGCGGTTCGAATCCCCGTTCGGGCATCCTGATTTGGGTTTTCCATGGTTTCCCAAATCACTCCAGGCAAATGCCGGGATGCTTCCTTCAAAAGGCCATGGACGAATTACTTCCCATTCCTTGCCCCTCCCCCCATCCTTTCCCGTCTCTAAAGACCTCGCTGTTAGAGAGACGTTAAGCACATTTAAAAAAAAAAAAAAAAGAACCATGGAAACGTTCTGGCGTACTTCACATTATACACCAACCTGTGCCAGAATTGAAGGTCGGGTTAAGGGCCCATGAAAATCCCCACTAAGATAGGGATACGAACCAGGGTCCTTTCAATCCGCAGTCAGACACCTTAACCACTAACCCACCACATCGCTCTTCACGTTGAAGATACGAAAGCAGTGTGCATGACTGTCTGGACGATAGTGGTAACTTTATACTGTATTTCACGAATTGTTGAATAGAAGCTGCGTGCTGACATGCATTTCACATTGCGAAATTAAAATGAAGATCTAGAAAGTTAATTCAAAATATGGAACTGCCGTAGTCTATCAAAACTCGTAATTTGTAATACAGCACTTTTGTGGGTGGAATCTAACTACAAACCATATTAAATTAACATTCTCTTCCTAAATGTGAAAAACGTCCTTGTGAATAACTGGTCAGGTCGTTGGCAAGTAGAGGGTAAGGAATGGAAAGGAAGTATCAAGACATTTTCGAAAAGCGATACATTATGAGTTTATTATGAATATAAAGAGCTTAAACAAATTGTTTTATTCTGTGATTTAGGTATATTACGATGCAGGTGTTCACAGCATTTATTACTTGAAAGCTTATGGCTTAAAAGTGATTAAAATAACCATGATATCTCAACGTATACCTGCCGTTTGAAATGTTTTGTGTAGCGTCTTATGTAGAGTTATTGCTGTCCTGGAAACCGACTATTCCGTAATATCAATACGTTGCGGAGGTGCCATGAATGTAAAGTAGCGATTTTCAGGAGCCGTCCATTTATTTGGGTGGGGTTAGGGAGACAGATTCCCATACTCGCTCCGCACGTATGCATGGTATATGATGTAAGGAAATTAACCAGCAATAGATTTGCCTGAAAGACTAATTCATCTGCGAGGATCAATTAACATTTGTCACCTTAGCATACTGACAAAATATCAGGAACACTAATAATCACTGATTTTACTATAAAATTACAGAACAATTATTCTGAATGAGGGTTACAAATTTGCTTCGTAACACATGGTATGTGGCGATGATGAGAAAATGTGTGGTTTTTTTTTTTTTTTTTCTTTAATTCTCCGAGAGCAATTTATGGCCATGGGGCTATTTGGATCAAAATAAGTAATTTTTTTTCCGCATCTTTTGCGCGCTGCCTGGACGTCATTTGCAGTGCTGTAGCTTGTGTGTGGTGTTGTAGAAGAAAGCACAAGAAGATATCTTCAACGATTCTCACATGAAGTATATATGAAACAGCTGCAGTAAGTGCTACCTATGTTGAAATCAGACTGATGTAGTTTCCAGCCCTTGAAATTTAAGATCTGATAGGAAAAACTATAGCTAATACGTGCACATTTCATATGTATTAAGGCTTTCAAGTACTGCTCAACAGTTCTGTAAACCTGTTAGCTGTATTTATTGCCTTTTTACAGAGCTATTAGAAGTCAACGAAATTTGCTAATGTGGGGCTATTTGAACCACTTTCGGCGAGACTATTTTGCGTTTATATTGCATACTTATTTTATTTTTTGATATTTACACGAAGGCGATTGTAAACGAAGGCATAGGTACTGGATATTTTTTGTTTGTTTAAGTTTTATCGTAATTTATCACCATAGTTGATGAAATATTGCATTCTTACGAGAATACTCATACACTAAATAATGACTGGAAGCGTTTTTGTAAAATAACATCACAAAACAAGATTTTTTCGTGATGACAACGGAGTAGTGAAAGCTGCAAGGTAATTGTTAGCTAGTTAATTATTAATTACTAAATTTTTAGGATTTTAGTGCATTAGTTACGTATTATATACACCTAATTTGAATCAAGGTAGAAGCCAGAGTAACCACGAGTGAAATTACTGCCAGTGGAAATATGTTTGTTATTCAAATATAGGTCTAGAATATTAGCGGAGTTTGTGGTAAAGTTAAAATGTACACAGGACCAGACTGACAACTGATAGTTTTTGCTACAGGTAAGACGCAAGGAATTAACATTGTGCGTTATTTTATAACAATTTTACTAAGTTAATCAATTGCAAAGAAATGACTTGCCCTGAACACACCGTTCATTATTGACGAGCTTTGAAGCTAGTAATAAAATAAAGTAGCAGAAAAGTATTTAACTAAGGGTATTGACTGACATGGGGACCATCAGATATGTTTAGAACGGTTTTCAATCTCCCACATATATCTTGAAGCGTACGAACCCTGTAGAAGCACGTGTAAAGTGTCCTTGTGGCTTAGGTGATAAGGTGTTTGCCTTATAATTTTCTAACCTGAGTTTAAATCCCCACAGAATCAAATTTTTTGTTTATTTCTATCTCGTGAAATTACTGAGGATGAATTTTTTATTTTATTTCAATTTCATTTACAAACTTTCCGGCGTTAAACCCACGAAGAATTCATTGCAATCATACGCCAGACAAGTCTCCATTCATTCATTATTTGTTCATTTTATTTGTTTTGGTGTGAAATTAATTAGACAGAACGACGTATGCAGTCTAAACTAACCGACGAAATCGAATTTACAAAGTTTTTCTCGTCAATCGTTTCGGTTAGCTTCTAGTTTTATGTTTGAATAATCTCCTGGAATATTAGAAAACAATTAACTAGATTATCGCCTTAATTTCATTCACTTCCTGCAGTTAAAGTAATGTGTTAATACGGACCACGTATTTATTTTTTTATTGAAATGCAAGCATTTTAAGTTAAAATTTTTGTGGTATTTGCGGTGAAACTCTTAACGTAAGTATTTAAAACGACACCATTTCAAGTTGTGGGACGTGTCAAGAAGAGTGAATCAAGTGAGAAGATTGTCTGGAAAGTCAAATGGAACGGAAAATAAGTAACAAACTCGCAAACAAAACGTTGTAGAATTTAAACGACAAATTACAACTCATTCAAAATGGAATGACGAGAAACGAGTAGCGCTATCAAGGAATAAAGAAAACGAGCTGCTTATTTAGTTACCGTGTTGAAAGTACTTTTTTTGTCTATTGCCTTACGCCTCGTTGACGTCGAGGTCATTAGAGGCGGGAAAGATTAAGGAGCAAGGTACGGGAAGGAGCACGGCATTCACCTAGAGTGCTTGGGAGACCCAAAAATGGATGTCCGGTCGGTATTCGAACTCCCGTCCTCCCTAAAGCTTTACCGCTCACCCACCATATTAATTTTCAAGTTAATACAAATCAATATACAACTAACATCTATCCACTTTGGAGAAAATGTCGAATGGTGAATAGATTGCGTTAAAAAAGTACATTATTTGCCTGGGAAATCGAGCACAAAAAAAAAAAAAAAAAAAAAAAATGTAATGGGCTATATACAAATTCCAAATTTCGAGCACAAAAACGTTATGGGCCGTATAAAATTCCAACGATTTTAAACAAAAAATATTTTCGTCGGGTACTTATTTCTTAAATCATGAAATTCTTTGTTGTATGATATTTCATTTGCTGTGAAAAAAAAAATTACTGAAGACTAAAACTGAAATATAGGAAACTGTAAATTATGAAGGAATTTTTCGATCAATAGTTTCGGAATTAAAATGGAAGAGTTTTATTTTTATTGTTTCCAAAAACGTGGTACAAATCTTGGAACATAACCATTCCAAACATTTTAATAGTCGATGGGTTACCAACTTTCATTTGATGCCCATTATGATTATCAACAAAATATTAATTTACTTCACCCCCCGTAAAACCTCTATAATTATTTTCGTCCCCCCATTTTTCCAAATTTTGTCTTAAAATTTTATTTGTGGGAGTAATTACAAATCTGTAAGGTATTAGCCGTTTGTTCAGGAGGTACGGAAAGTGTATGTAGCAGTAAAATCATGTTTGATTTATGCGAGAGTTTGGATGTCTCTGTGTGTAATGTAATGTGTGTTTGAATAGGAACTCCTTATAGCTATATTGTTTCCGACTGTTGCACAGTTATATACTTCCAATTAGATTGTTTATTACGTCGAAACTGTTAAATTCTAATGCCGCCTTGGTAAGAGAGAATTTTAAAACATGCCGTCAACTAATTTTAAGGAATCTCAGGGAGTATTGTAATGAAGCGGCTGTTTTTTACCGTTTGCGCGGTGAAGACAATTTGACGTTGTTTTTGCGTCCGCTGTGTCGTGTTGGCTTATCGAGCCGACGCAAAGCTTTGTGGCAAAGTTGCAAGTCCCGCCTCGCCAGCACAATACCTTTTGTATCCAGAATTTCAAATTGGGAAAGGTAAGGTGAGCACACCTGGCTGATACCCACAGCAACTGGACGTGAATCATAACATTTCAATAGCACAGACGCAACTGGCATTATAACTTACAGATTGTGCTATTACATAATACACGCATTTTTTACCACTATCTTTTATAGTTAAAAGTGCATGGGCTAAAGTATATTTTATTAATCCTTTTTTGTTTCTCTCAAACAACATCACTTTCAATGCTTTATATAGCTTCTTTATTCCAGCCTTAATTTGCCAATGTGAATCCCAAGCAACATGTATGTCCTTTCGAGTTTTCACAGTTGGATGTTTCTTTAGTCCTAGGAGTTTAGAGTGAACGGTGTTTATATAAGATACTGTTTGTGCAAGTCCATATGATCTCCATGCCAAAGAAAGCTTTAAAATCGTAGAAATAATTTTAAACATTTTGCTGACACATTTTGTTAAGGACATTTTACTAATTTCAAGACCTGTTAAAGGATAATCGCTTTTTTAGTAGGCCATTCCGATGGCAAGAAATAATTTATTTATTGTAGTTACGTGAGGCAGTTTTGTTAATGTGCCGTATTTTGTTATATATATTATATCAAATGGTTCTAAATGAATTTATTAGACTTTGTAATTTATCTATATTAATTTCAGTATATAACACTTACTATGTCACGTGCTGCCCAGTTATATACTTCCGATTAGATTGTTTATTACGTCGAAACTGTTAAATTGTCTATAATTTGAATTTATTACAAATAAGCTACAAGTTGTATTAGGAAAGTTTTAATTGTTTTAAGGAATTACGTATTGGCTGCGCTATTGCTTTGCATGACTGTAGAACCTCCGTAAATCAAGCAACCATTTATGTTTCTTTGTCAGTGAGCGACGTGTTTCCTCAAAAAATCAGAGTAACTTATTCAAAAGATACCTTCCTATTACGCTAATTATTCTAGATAGAGTATAAACGCCAATTAAGCTGCAAATTCGAATCATCACTACTTAGTGTATTTCTTAATATTAATGGTATTAATTGTAATACGATGCAATTAACTCCCTGGTAAAATTACAAATACGTTTACTCACTTTCTCATTTCTACTGCTTCCATTGTTCTATTTTATTCACCCCAGTCTGATTATTTTTTCTATATATTGTTTTCGTGCGTCATTTAACCCTTTTTATGTAACTATAAGCTGCAATGAAATATGAAACAAGTTCCAGTTGAAAAGTGAATTTTTTGCAGAATGTTTGTAAAATATCCAATAAAATGTACATTTTCATTGTTTCTTTCGTGTCGCGTGTTTACTTTTAGCATTAAAAACTAAATGCTTCAACACATATCCTTAAATGATTCATCCAGCTGATTAGCATTACTATCGCGTTTAATTTATGGAATACCCAACGTCATTCACACTGGCCTCGTTGTGACTCCGATTAAATACGTTAAATTCAGTCCTTGTTACAGTATTTTCCCCCATGGAATGGTACTATATACGAATAGCTATGATTTAAATAAAATTGCGTGTCGTTTCACTACGTTCTTAAGAGCTACTTTCGCCATAGAGCACATTTCTGACAGTTGCATTTTTAATGTGGGGTGTTAGTATTTACCTTCAATAACCATTCCTAGAAGAAATTAGCATTGATGGATTGAACACTATAGTTGAAGACTGCGTTATTGTATAATGAGACAGGGTGCTGCGCATAGTGGCATCGGATACGGACTAGACACACAGTGATGGCAACGGGAGATCAACCGAGCAACCAGCTCTTCAGCAGGTTGTAGTCAATGTTCGAATATCAGCCGTACAGTATTCCTTTTTTATTTATTGGAAAGAGACCGCAGCTACGATTCTCAGATAATCTTCATCACAGGAATGTCTAACGCGTCAAATGTGCGAAACGATCGATTATATTGACCTTCTTATGAATTTTTCGAAAACTTAATCCTTGTTATCATAAACTGCAATTTTGCTATGGGGATAGCCTCCTCGGCGTACAGAAATAGGTAGCTGGTTCATAGCCATCACTAGAAGTCCTAGTGGAACAACCATGATGCACCGAGATCAACTAATAGCAACAGTAACATCTATAGCAGAACAACACAATCAACACAACTACAGCAGTCTCTTCCCTCTGACGGAAACAACACAGTCGTATGTTAGGAAGCAGGAAATCATAGCACAGGAGCACATACCTGATCCGCCACATAGAATATCAGTGACTATCTTAATAATTTGCTTCGTATCTATTGTGACTACTTGAATATTTTACCATCAGTTTAATTTTGACGCCAGTGGGATTAATTTGTATGGATATAATATTATATCTGAGATGTAGCATTTAATTATAATTCATAAGGAAAGAATTCGCAACACTATCATACTTTTATCAAAACCCACAAATTACAATGAGAAATACATAAATTTATTTATCGTTCGACAAGACGTTCCACAAACTTTATTGATGTTTAGAAAATCAGATCCCCAAAATGATGTCATACGTTACCAAAATTAACAATTACAATGTCTTTACTCAATGCAGGGCATGGAATTTCTTACTGTGTATGATGAAGCACATTAGGGTCATTACGTGCTATAATTTGATTAACTTGAACCGTGGCGGAAATTTAACTATTACCGTGTAATGACAGATGGAACACCGCCCTGCGAAGCGTCTAACACGCAATGCGTGTGGAAACCCATACCCAGCGGCAACAATGTGGAGGAAAGTTCACAGACAAACAAATCATTCGCATAAACGAATGTGAGAGCCACATCAGTTACATCTTCGTCTGTCACAAAATACAAGTCCATGGACGCCGTAACAATGAATGCATCATTTCGTAAGGATGGTGGTCTTCTCTGCGGCACAACAGTAGGTCAAACGTGTCTTTGTTAGTGCGTTACAATTTTTCATAATTCGATCTATGGATCGCAGTCTTGAATTAGCTCTACCAACGGTCGAAGTTATGTACATGTCCCATTTCATGTTTCTTTGAACTATTACGTCGAAATACTTCAGAAAATCAACCATTTCAATAACTGAACTGTTTACTTTGTACTTTACAACAAACGGAACCAAGCGTGGTGATTAAGCGTTTTCTAATAATATAATAATATAAGCAATATTTGTTTTTGTTTTTTTACTTAATTTCATCTTCAACCTTTCTATTTTAAACGATTTTTTTTTTTTTTTTTTGTACTTGCTTTACGTCTCTTTTTAACATCGAGGTCTTTAGAGACGGGAAAGGATGGGGGGCAAGGATGGGGTCAAGGAATGGGAAGGAATTCGGCCATGGCCTTTTGAAGGAAGCATCCCGGCATTTGCTGGAGTGATTTGGGGAAACCATGGAAAACCCAAATCTGGATGCCCGGACGGGGATTCGAACCACCGTCCTCCCGAATGCGAGGCGAGAACGCTAACCGTTACACCGCCCCGCTCGGTATATTTTAAACGAAATACGTAACATCGAGAAGATGGTTTTTTCCTATTTTCTACAGAAGATATGTTTAATTCTGTGTACTATAGTGGTGGTATGTAAATGGTTGAAAATAAAATAATGTTCGTAACAAAAAAAAAATATTTAAAAAAAAATAAAAAAATATGGAGCTCAACTAGGAAATTAAAGCATCTGGCAAGTGCTCATAAATGTTGCTAAATGCTTTTGTCAAATTCGAATTTACTAAAATATTCACCACGTGACAAAATTTTTTCATTGGCTATGGGTGAGGCACATTACAAGCCATTGTTGGTATATTAAGCTGAAATTTCGTTTGTTGTTTCTATTATAAGTAATGTGATTTGTTTCTAATATTATTTCACGCAATAAAAGTATATAAATGAAGTTGAAACCAAATTAAAGCAATCATGCTCAATAATATCTAAAGATAATCAAAAATAGAAATATTTGATATTATCTAGATTTAAACCAGCGTCCGATAATTAGAAGCACTCACCTTATCGCCTAAATTGCCTGACCACTTGCAAAACCAGGCACTCTTTCTGGCGTATAAAAGACATTAGGATTTTTCACATGAGAACTAGGCTGCATTTGAAGAAATGACGATGCCACAGAGCTATAGAGTGTATATACTTCAACATACGTATATGCAGGAGATTGAAATCCGTTTTTATGGTCTACTCACTACAGATCATTTTCAAATGGACAACGGTTACTGTAGGCCCACTCCACTGCAACCATCAACCAGCAAATATTGAAATCTGTCGACGGGGCTACAAAGAAATTTCAAACGGACGATGGTTATGTACTCTATTACAAGTATCGTCAATATCTTCCTCCATAAGCCAAAGGGTTTGAAACATCTAAAATCTAATATCACCAATATGGGTATCGAACCAGAAAATGCAGTTGGCTGCCTCAGGTGGAGTCGTCGTTGCTGGTCTCGCTCTCACTATGCTATGCTATGATGTCAGTGTTACGAACTACTGATTTTGGATAAGGTCACGTACAATTTCAAAGTGTTTAGAAAAGTACTAAAGCAATTATTCCTGTACATTGCACTGTGTATTACAGAAAGCTGTTGTGAAAGTGTTTTAATTGTTGCTAGATTGGAATGTGAAATCGACTAAAGCCAGGAATGTGATAGTAAATAATAATTATTGTAAGTTTATGGGTGAATTGTTACGAATAAGTTGATTACCTTGAATTCAATCAATTTTTGTTGAAGACGTCTATTAATAGGTTATGAAAGTCTAGAGAGGCTCGTGGAGTCTCGTAGTCTACAGCCCTCTGCAGCCGCAAGGCGGCGATTTGAATTTCTTAAACTAAGCGGGGAGTAGATATATAAGCCACACATTACAAGTCCCGTTGAAAATTGTATCACGGCTTTTGTTCAACGTTTGAGAGGTACAAGGTGACTGGTCCATTCTATCGCTTATACACATATCTCCTGGACTGTACCTATCTTTCGCACGTATTTTGCTGTAACACTCGGGGTATAGTACACTGCTGTCATCATCACTGGCATAATACTATAATACCATTTTGGTGTACCCCCTTCTTCTCATTTTACTTAGGTGCAACCTTTTATTAAATGCTTCAAGTCTGATTTTTTATATTTATAATTATTAAAAGGGCACTCGTCCTTCTAACTATTGAGCCAGCAAACAACTGTGTAGCATTTTTTTTATTCTTTCCAGTTGTTGAATTTCCAAAGTGTATTTATATATGGAAGAGAAAGATAAATTGCACCCCACACTCACCAAAGTTGAAGGAAGGAGGCCTGCTGCAACAAAATATAACACAAAACACAATATTTCGGGCAAAACCCTTTTTGAAGCATATAGATATATGTGTCCGTGCTTGCGCAAGCGATTATATATATATAGTTATAGTTATACATATATATATATATATATGTGTGTGTGTGTGTGTATAACTATAACTAAAACCACCTTTGCCAGAGGCTGGACTCGAACCGGCAACCAATGCAACGAGAAGTGGGTATGCTGCCGTGGTCGGCGAATAGCCGAAAGCTACCCAACCACTGCAGAAAATTCCTCCCACTGCCTGTTTGGTCCTGGCATTGTGGAAGACGCGGATTCGATCCAAAGAATTCCATGGTTTCCAAAAATCACACCAGCCGAATGTTGGAGCAGTTCTTTCATAAACGCCACGGTCCAGGCTGGGAGCGATATGGAGAGTCAAGGTGACTAGGTGGATGATGCGGACTCTGTGGACGGCTGGAAGCTGAAATACTTCCAGTTACTGGACCAATGTTGTGAGGAAACTAAAGCTGCTAAGCTTATATAAAACTGTTCTTATTTCACCATGATGTACTGGTACTGGATTAATTACTGATTGTGCAAGATAGTCACAGTGCCTGTGGTGAGCTTCCCTGTAAGCAGAGCCTGTTCTTTTCCTCTGAGACATAGTTTAACAACGGATCGTCCTGGCAAGTGTTGCTATTTTTTTTTTCCTTGGAAAAATAAGAGAATATCTGTGCTTTGGATGGCAAAAATAGAGTAAGTTTATTTTTTATGTTCGAACATATATTTTTCATTGCTTTTTGACATATATAACAAATTTTTTTTTTTCCTAGACGCTTCCATAACCTCTGTAAGGTCTATATTTAAATTAAAATACATGATGATCTCATACTTTATTAAGTAGAGCGAAGATTTATTTATTTCATCTCTCCACTTTCCATTGGTGACAGAAAAACTCTCTCAGCGATTGCAGAAGTGGCATGTACCAATAAAAGAAATTATGTTAAACATATTTGGAAAATATTCATTTATTGAAAATGCAATCATTTTTGAGAAGTTGGCTCAACAGAAATACTTTAAACATCTACAAGTATTTTTTCTTCGTATGAGCGGTCCATTGCAATTTGCTGCTGATGCTGTTTTAAAGCTTCAATAACACACGCAAAATGTTCAAATTGAAAGGGTTATTTCAAATTAAATTGTTCTAATAATAATAACCAATTTTATTCAGTGAAATCAAAGAATTTCTATAAATAATCAATATCTATGTCGTTCCTATACCATTTTTGTACGTAATAACTCAACCAGTGATGTGAGAATCTGTGTTGGCTAAGAAAAAAGTATTTAAATGTATTCTATTATTATTAAAAAATTTAGTACTCCCATGTGAATGAGAGTACAATATAATATAGTACCAGTGGCATTTCTCATATGATGAATCACATTTCTCTGGCATCTGAACTTGGTACCCGAGCATCAACCACTGAGTTACCAGAACACGGCTGAGCATTACTATTAAACTTGTTGCTTCCAATAGCCTTCTTTATTTTTACTTTTTTTTTTTTTAAAGTCACTTATCCTACAGCCAGTGAAACAAATTTACAATATTAAGTTACAACTAACTTTTTTAACATAATACATGTAAATAACTTAATGTCGCCAGTTTCAACAATTAATAGAAGGAATGTGTTACGTGACTGTAATTCGGCCAGTATTCAAAGAAATGTGGCGGCTCGGAACTAAGTGCTCAACAGGTCGATGTTGAACTTATGTGGTCTATTTAGTTTAGATATCTTCACTTGGACAGTCTCTGAGATATGAAAGAGTACACAGATTTTTTTATTTTTTTTTTTGCTTATGGCTTTACGCCTCGTCGACGTCGAGGTCATTAGAGGCGGGAAGGGACAGGGGACAAGGAACGGGAAGGAATTCGGCCATGGCCTTTTAAAGGAAGCATCCCGGAATTCACCTGGAATGATTTGGGGAAACCATGGAAACCCCAAATCTAGATACCCGGACGGGGATTCGAACCGGCGATCTCCCGAATGCGAGACCAGAGTGTTAACCACTCACCTACCACGCTCGGTACAGAATTATTAATATACCTGTACCAATAATATTACCAACTACTGATTACCGATTACTTACTTAAATCCAATTACTATATTAAATTTCCAATGTTAACTGTAAATACGAAACACCTCATATTCGTTACTATATACGAATACCATTTCCAGATGCTCTAGTTACTGCACTTACAAAAAGTTTCAATACAGAGATACTTTACACAAGTTTACTGATTGTGAGTAACTTTACAATTTCCACTTCATTAAGCCAAAATTATATTTTTTCCACACAGTATCAAATTTCAAGAAAAAATTCTTTCACAAAGCAAAAGTTTCTGATGCAAAATCTCTTTTGTTTGGTTTTAAATTAGGTTTTCGTCCATAACATTTTATAGCCCTTGGTAGGAAACTGAATAATAAGGTCGGCTACATGATATCCATTTATGTATAATTGACAATGACTTCTAATGTTTGTGAATGATATATTTATTCCTACTATTACACCTATGTATATCAGCACTGAGACTAAATGTCCAGATTTAAACACTACAAAAAACAGGAGGGAGTATATGTACTATGCTGGCTTGCATTGTAAGTACACACAGATCTCCAAACCGATTTCTGCAAAGTGTCTCTGGGCTTCAGCAAGTTTTTGTCACTTGGATGCCATAATTTAGCTGGGAGTGAAAATGTGAAAAATATACCACTTCCTTATTTCCTAATAACCTATTCTAGTCATTATCCACAGTAAAAATGTTTCAGAATAATGTTTCTTAAAAATTGCTGATGTGCTTCAACTTTTTAACTGCGTATATATACATCAACTGCTTTTATTGTTTGCTTCTCCTTCAGACATTTCATTATAGCTGTCCTGTGTGATTTCTTGTCGATATTAAGAATGAATTTATTCGCACTTAAAAATCTGTTAATTCTTTAGAGTATCATCTGCAATGTTTTCAAAATATTTTTACTGGTAAGCATTTATTCATGGGAGATTATTGATATGAATTAGGAACAGCAGAGGGCCAGAATCAACTGCAGAAAGACATAATATTTAACAATTGCACATACTGAGTCTTTAACCTCATGGTACACAAAATATTTTATTTAATTTGATATAATTGCGATGAAGCGCACGCTACGGTGGCAATGTCCCTACACACCTGTCTTTCTCTTTTATTCTTCCCACATGCTATTAGCGTCTGCTAATTTAAACTTCAAATTCTTTAAGAGTTTTTAGTAAATTATTCATCATTTCGATCGGTAATTTATTCCTATCCCTGACACTCTTTCCTACAAAAAAAAATTTTCCCACACCCTTATGTCTGAAATTAAGTTCAAGGTTGTGGCCATGGTAATCTTTGCCCTTCCAACCATCTCTCTTAATTCTCCCAAAAATATTTTTCTATGCCTCATCACCAATATGAGCGCCCTGGTGGCTCAGTGGTTAAGGTGTCTGACTGGAGATCGAAATGTCCTCGGTTCGAATCCCTGTCTCGGCGGGGATTTTCAAAGGCGCTTAACCCGACTTTCACCTCTGGCACAGCTTGCTGTGAAACGTGAAGTACGCCAGAAAGCTTCCGTCGTTCGGATTCCACGTTAAACTGCAGGTCCCCTGTACCCGGTAGGATTGCCGGGTTAGATTAAGGCAGGGGAGGAATGCGCAGCCAATAGAAACCCTGTCACCAGGTCATTACGATCACACGGAATTATTATTATTATCACCAATATATACCTTGTACACTCCCATGACTCTCTTTAGCCTCTTTCTATCTTCCAACCAATCCCACTCCAGCTCCTGTTTCATATTATTCACCCATTGTGTTCTGCGGTAATTTCCAAAGACAAATCCTGCAGCCCTTCCAACTCCTGTATTTAATACCTAAAATGTGTGTTATGACACCAAATATTACTAAAATGTAATTTAGTTTTTGTTTTTTATTACAACCGGGGCTTATGCCGCAGAGGTGTGAAGTGTATAGATTGTAATAATATCGTTGATGTTATTGTGTAATAATGTCTTTGAAATAACATAATTATGAGAATACGAGTTCAGTTGTTTTTGTTGGGGATCTGGTATGACAGAAAAAAAGAAATGCTGTATCTGTAAATAAGAAAAAGGAAATGTTTTAAATATACATGAAGTACAAAAAAGAAGCATGGATTTTTGTTATTAATATAAAACTAATATTACTACGCGAGATTTGGCGACCTTGTGACGAATCTGAACTTTAGATCATCGGATGCATTTGGCAAGTACAAAGATTTTTCTTCTTTTGGGAAGGCAGTAACGTATGCGGCGTGGCCAACTTCATTCAAGAAACCGGCGCAATTTGCGAGACATTTGTTTTTACTCAAAAAGTAAATATTTGTAAGAAAAGCAAAAAGTGACTAAAATTTTATTTTATTTTATAAGGTAAATGTAAATTGAAAAGTTAATTTTTTTATATGAAGAATTAACCTAAAGTTACAAATGATACATGCACTGCACCTCTTAAGCAAGCTTATCTTGATCGGAGTAATTTAAGTCACTTCAGAATATTCAGAAATTTTGTGTGTGTGTATTTGATTATAATTTTTGTTAAGTGATTTCTGTTGTGTTATTTTCCCTTTAAAACTGTTTTATTTATTGTATGTGTTTCTTTGCTTGGCACAAATGGTTTTGTGTACAATAGGAAGGGTTGGCTTGATTTTCGTCTTTTCGAGGCAAGAAGAAATCATTTAAATTAATAAATAAATAAAAATACCTAGTGGCTAGCGTTTATCTTTGGTCAGAAAGCTATTGTAAGATCAAAAATTTTTTTTTTAATAAGTATGGAAAGTGATAATTAATTGTAGTAATCAGTTTTTGCTCCAGTGTAGAAGCAAATATATTAGAGGCTAATATATTGTCGCCAACACAGATCGAACAAACTAATACTAATGATAGGAGAGGTGATACTGGCCCTGTTTTAAATATTATTTTACAACAATTACAGGAAATGAATAGAAAAATTGAATTGTCACAGCAGAAAACAATTGAAGAAATGAATAAACGATTTGAAGCATCAGAAAAGGGACTGGTAGATCGATTTGAATGATCAGAACAGAGAATGACGGAACCATCTCAAGAAATAAATAAAAACATTGAACATTTGCAACATAATGTAGAAAGTTTACATCAATAAATGGATGAAATAAAACATAATATGGAAATAAAAACAAAAAAAATATATGAACATGTAAAGGAGAATGCGGGAATTTTGAAGCATGGATGCAATGAAGAAGTGGAAAATGAGATAATAGACAACGTCATTGATTTAAAAGGAAAATATGACTCCATTAAGAATTTTACCAGTGCGATTTGTAGGAGACAAATGGACAGCAAGAATGACATGCATAAATTAAAGATATACTCTACGGATGTTCACCAACGGGTGACAACGATAAACGTAAAAGTCACTTCAATGACTAAAAATGAGCTGGAGCAAATGGAGAATTTCAAAGATAATGGAAAGTCAAAAAAGATCGATAATGTAGTCAGAGATATGGTGCAACAGCGTTCGCAATTATGAATGGTAACAATGTAACAGATAAAGGAAAAAAGTTACAGGAAATAAAACTTACGCCTGGAGGAAACATACATTTTGAAATATTTTTAAAATCCTGCATATATGTTTTACCTGAAGATTGGTTGGACAAGAAAAAGATTAAATATTTGAAGAATATGTTGAAAACAGATGCAATTACATGGAGCTGCGAGGTCAGTGAAAAATGTCAGCATTTTGAAGAGTTTCTGAAGCTTTTTCTAGATAGGTACCGGTCTTGAAAAAATCAAGGGTAGGTAAAAAGTGATTTGCGAAACAGCAGACCATACAGGAAAAGCAAGGGCATTTGTGAGTCACTATTCCAAAAATTAGAACGCCTAGAAGAATCTTTTGCAAATAATTACAGAGCACACAATGTGATGACAAGAGAAAATGAACAGAATGGCAGGCTAAAGTTGACAATATTCCGACAGAACGGAGCAAATTTGAACCGATTGGGTGAGAGAAATTATGAGAAAAACGGAGAAGAAAATAGGCACTCAGGAAATGAGAGATCAATGTTCAAGAGAAGCAAACAAGAAATGGGAAAGAACTGGAAAAGAAGAAAGAAAAGGAAGTCACGATTAAAGTTTGGAGTTTTAAAAACCCCAATTTTTTTGTGGGGGCACACGAACCTTGAGTATTGAGCTTATATGAAGAGCAAAAAAAAAAAAAAAAAAAAAAAAAAAGTAGAGACCTGTAAATAGTCATAAGTAGAATTTTATTAGTTGATTAAGGTGGAAATTTATGATAAAGACAATGAGAACAAACTGAATACAGCAAATGTAAGTTGATAACGGAAAATAAAGAAGCATCAGCTATTCATAATGAAGACTAGCAGAAGACAAGAAGAAAATTACAGTACAGCAGTATCTACGATAAAGAAGAAGAAGAGTCGCTGAGTGGAGACAGCGAAGGAATGTTAGCAATGATAAAGGATTTAATATTGAAGAAGAAGAATTACTAATTTCTACTGTAGAAAGAAAGCACAGTTAACAAGAATATGGATTTTCCAGTGGTGACCTAATTTAGGCTAACTGGAGCTAGGAAAATAAAAGCTGCATGTGAGGCTATAAGATGCAGAAATGTTTAATGTTTTGTAATATATATATTTACTTTGGGTGCTTCAAGCCCAAAAAGTGATTGAAAGTAATGTGTATTGATAATAAATTCTTTTTAAACTACACTGAATCTGAATTTCAATGTTTTCGAGTGTTAAGCTATTGATCATATGGACAGAGAAAAATATTTAAATGTGGATATATGTGTGGCGTCGATGTGGACATTTTGTCGTTCCTGTTTTTTATGGTGGAAAAAAATCTATAACGCCAAAATGGGGGGCATGTATGACACCAAATATTACTAAAATGTAATTTAGTGTTTGTATTTTAATAACAACCGGGGCTTATGCCAAAGAGGTGTGAAGTGCATAGATTGTAATAATATCATTGATTTTATTGTGTAATAATGTCTTTGAAATAACATAATTATGAGAATATGAGTTCAGTTGTTTTTGTTGGGGATCTGGTATGACACAAAAAAAGAAATGCTGTATCTGTAAATAAGAAAAAGGGAATGTATTAAAAATACATGAAGTACAAAAAAGAAGCGTGGATTTTTGTTATTAATATGAAACTATTATTACTACGCGAGAGTGTCCCATACTACACCACATGGTGAAGGAGTTTGAACCCTTTTCCTACCAGATAAGTTTGTTATCTAACGTTATGCCAAGGTATTTACATTTCGAGTCTTCAATGAGCAATTCCTTCCCCCCCCCCTTTTCAATCATAATCAACCTTTAGCTTTTTATCTGTGTACCTAATAGGATGGCTCTTCTTTGCATGTATCTTCATCCCATGTTCACTCACCCAACTATCTGTTGCCGTTTACAGTCTTTTGGCGTTTTGATCCTATTATATAACTTTGTGTTACTTAAAAACAATTGTTCATTAGAATAACAGCATTGCTCCCAGACTTTTTCCAGGGGACGATTGTAGAAACCATCCCGACATTCACTTCGAGTGATGTAACTATGTTATGTTTGTGCTAAGTATATTTTTTGTTTGTGAAAAGTGTAGTTTATGAGGCGGAGATTGGGGACCTTCCCATCATTCACCACGATGGCTGCGGAAAACCGCGTAACAGCCAGTCAGGACGTCCGATACGTGGGGGCCTGGTTTCTATCCAGTGATTCTTGAGATTTATAAATATTTCTTATACAGCTACTGGAAGAGATTTGTTAATGCAGTAGTCAGGCAAGGTTATATAAAAACCTGCGAAAAAAGAACACTCTGCTTGGATGTTTCTTTAATGGCAGAATTACATAATAAAAACGTATAATGGTAATCATTTTAATCCTTTTGGTGGTTAATTTACTATGGGAACGCAACTCACACATGGAGATTTTATATTTGATGTGAAATTTAAATCGTATGAATATTTCTTTAATTTTTAGCTGACGACGAGAGTACTAAAAAAAAGCGGCTTGAGATGTATGGTAATTACTGAAGTATGGCTTAAAAATAGCGCTCATGGGATGTGTTGCACCTGTGGCTTTATTTCTTTAGTGTACTTGCGTGGAGAGTTAAACACTTGCCACACACCCCGCAACTACACGCCTTGCCTCTGCAGGTCTGAACTGATCGAAGTGTGTTAACACGAACCGTGAAACCACCCGCAGTTGCCCACCTTGTCTCTGTAGGTTTGAACTTCAAATCGTGTAATCATCAGAAGTCTCTCACTAACCACCTCGTCATCTGGTCGCGAATTTCTGACCAGCGCCGACAACTCAGCGAATTATACCACCCGTTTATATAAACTGCTTGGGGCAGATCCTGTCTTGCCTTTCTACTAATAGCTATACCGTGGATGTTTCACACGAGTTCGAAACTTATTTATAGCTGCCAGGAAGTTACTGAGACAAGTTTTAATGGTTCATTCCCCCAATAGCCATAAACAGTTGTACGTTGGATGATTTTGATCTGAGATGCACATTTACAGTGGGAAAATAGAAAACTCTTAACCAATGACCTACCAGAATAGCTTGGAAACCGGCTCTAGTTTTTAATTTGTATTGCACAGACTAAGTAGGGACAAATGTTGCCCTCCTCTGTTACAGCGAATACCAGCTTTCATCTCACTTTCTTTCCTACCACAGAAGCAGGATTTTGAATGATGCCTTTCATGCAGTCACAGCGTTATGTACGCCCACTGAAATTGCGGTAATGCTGTGTCTATCTTCATTGCGGTGTATAGAACATTCATAGGCGCATGTTGTAACTCCCATTTTTCGACTAGAACACAGTATATTCCTCCATGCTCATGGATTCCATAATTCAGGCCCGCGGTTTCATCGAAGTACTCTCAATGCTCAATTAACTGGAAAACCACGATGAAAAATTCTATGGAGCAGCCGTAAAAAAGAATCTATATCCAGTTCTTAACACAAAAGGTATATCGACGTCACCAGCAATTGTAAATTACCGCTGCAAGGACCAACGTAGCCTCGATGGTAGAAAAATTATTAGTTTTGGTGTTCTGTATGAGTACGGGATACAGATTCTGGAACTTTTCTGGAAAAGCCCAGGTTCAGCCTATAGGAAGCTTTCGTGGTATATTGAATTCAGCCAATTACAGGTGCCGATGCATGATGTCACAGGCCGGTGGTAGGGTAGGGTTTTTCTCAAGCAACATGTGTGTTCTCTCTCTTTCTCTGGGAATTTTCCATTGACGACAGCATCTGAGGCAAATCTAATGTCTCAACATTTGTCAATTGACGTCTGCGGTCTGGAATGTGACTTAGCTATATGCGACGCGTTTCAAAGACCGGAAAGGGAAACAAGGCTTGACGATAGTGGCATTTGTATCCCTATGCAACGATCTCTTTTTAACCAAGTTGAACACGTATTTCGAGAGGATTCCAAATTTTATACTTTATCGTGCCGTGAATTCCATCGTTTGACGCCGGAGGTTGTTTCACAACGCTATCCCACAAGTATTTCAGTGAATTCCACTATGTGAATGTCCAGTAAGTGTCGCTAGACTACATCTAATTTTTTTAAATATTTTTTTATGTGCTTAGTGTAAAGAAAACATCTTCTCAATATTTTAATTTGTACTCGGGGAATAATAATTGTTTTTGTTCGTTACTATTTCTAGTTTGTATTTTAGTCAATAATTCATACATTGTCGATTGTGTGAAAATTTGGGAAGTGTTCACAAATTCCTCTTCGCACTTCGTATGTAGTTTGAGCCCCATATTACTGCCAACAAAGTAAGTTTCTTTGTGATAATTTGCTTACTAAACAAAACGGCTGTACTTTATTTTAGTATATGACCGCTTTGTATGATCGGGGCTTACCAAAATATGTTATGAAGGCGAATTACAATTCCCCCGTGAATTACTTTTGTGGTCCTTTAGTAATGTTATCTTCAAACAAGAAAAACTCACACATCATTCTTCTTTTCAGTGATTTCGGAAATTGTAATAGAATGTTTATTAAACATTGTTTTAGAGTATCATCCTAAAATATTATCTTATTTAGAAAATGAATATTTGTTTAAAACAATTTAATATTATATATACTGTTGATCTTTTCTCTTAATCTTCAACTTTCATCATTAGGATGTAACACTGTATCGATAAAAAATAATTACAGAAGCAGGTACCCCATAAATTCACACACATTTATATTTCTGTTGGGTGAGCAGTAACGCTCTGGGAGGATCCTAGCTCGAATCACCGTCCGGGCATCCAGATTCTGGATTTCGATCGTTTCCCCATATCACTTCAGACGAATGCCGGGATGGTCCCTTCAAAAATTCATGACCGAATTCCTTTCCGTACCTTGCTCTCAGTCCTTTGTCTCCTCTAATGACCTCGCCGTCTGCGAGGCATAAAGACATAAGCAAAAATATATGGATCTGTGTCCATAGTTTTTTAACATTGGCTCTGTTCTGTATTATGAGAGTACGTTTTTCAATCCCAGACAATAGAATTTCCAAAATAATATTTCGTGTACATCAAACTTCTTTTTTACCGCAAAACTCTGCGTTCAACTATCGGAAACCGCAATAAATTTTGGTTCTACCTTAAATAAGTCGGTTGTAGAGACAAAAATATGTCAGTATTAATAGAAGACAAACGTGAAGCTAACGACAGCCACAACAAGGCTACCGTATCTAATAGCGAATTTAAAGATTCATTCATTGACGAAGATACGGAAAGTCATACCCACTTTTTCTCATTGTGTTGATGGTTTCGTTATGAATAGAAACAAGTAGAAGTGCAGAGCTAATAAAGTTCATGACGCTGGGAAAGCGCCAGATCCCTACGGTATCCCAGTAACAATATTTTCTGAGTAATCGGCTGAAATAGAACCATTTTTTGTCTGAAATATACTGTAAACCCTTATAAAGGAAAAAAGTGCATT
Source organism: Vandiemenella viatica (assembly GCA_031002005.1). Taxonomy (NCBI): domain Eukaryota; kingdom Metazoa; phylum Arthropoda; class Insecta; order Orthoptera; family Morabidae; genus Vandiemenella; species Vandiemenella viatica. The sequence goes on along the minus strand of CM061921.1, from coordinate 123,327,360 downwards.
TCGACTGGAAATTTGGCCCAGTAATTCCCGCTTTCCAGGAAAAGAGATCAAAGGGATCCTCGGAGTTATCGAAACATATCTCCAACATCTGTTTGCAGTAGAGTTCTGGAGCATGGTACAAAACGAATTCTGATACCAAACCAACATGGATAACAGCAGAATAGATTATGTGAAACACAGATGGCCCAATTTTCGCATGACATTATGAAAGTTACTGATGCGAGTTCTTTTTCTTGGATATTAAGAAAACTTTAGACTCTGTACCCCACAACCGCCTATAAACAAAGATTCAAGCGTAGTGTGTATCGGACTAGATACGAGATTTTCTAACTGGTCCGTCGCAGTATGTAGTTGTTTATGAAGAAGTTTCTTTTAATCTAGGTCTTCATTTGGGCGTTCCACGAGGAAGTGTAATAGGACCACTTCTTTTCATAATTTTTGGAAATGACCGCAGAGTCAACGTTAATAATTGTCTGCGATTGTTAACTAATCTTAAAGAGGAATAGTTTCTTCAAACCAAAACGTTTCGATAGCTACCTCTGGTTGCTTCATCAGGCGAGCAGTATCACCTGAACATACATATGAAGACCTTTTCTCAAATATAAAGCGGTGGTTAATATATTCTAATATTTGGTGCTATTATGGAACCAGCTGGCGGCGAATAAGGGTTCTCAATTGGCACTAGCCATTTGACATGAACCCACTTTACATCGTTTAGTTGCTAGTCCTAGAGAACAAATCAAATCTTCTCAGTTTTTTTTTTTTTTTTTTTTTTTTTTTGCTAAGTACTTACGAAATGTTCAAAGATTCAGATGTTGCCAGTGACATTTGCTCGAAATTCGCCTGATGGAATTCACTGAATTACTTGCGGGACAGAGTTATGAAATAATGGAATTAACGTCTTTTTGAGGGCGTGATAGAGGGATTAGTGTCGAATTATCTTGAAATACTGGTTAGAGGGAAAGGGTTAATTAGGGCTAGTAGTATTAAAATTGGCATTAGAAATATAGAGGCGCCGCCGCTCTATCGGACCATTAACTTAAAACTTATTTAAAATTTCTGTCAGACATATAATAAACGGCCTTTTACCTGTCGGCCGGATATTAATGGCTGCCTTTTAATTAAAATTTTTGTCAGCAGGGTAATAAACGAGGCTATTACCTGCTTTACCCCCCGCTGGCGGGCCGTCCTTGGAATCCTTTTATAACAATTAACCCTCAAGGCCACCAGGTTTGGGACAGGCTGTCATGGACACTAGTTATGCTACTTAGACACGTGCAGGTCCAGACCAGTTTAGCGACCTCCACCCCTTCTTGGAACCAACCCGGCCTCAGTTTCCAGAGACATCGACACCATATAGGCTGGATAAAAATTGCTCAATTACATGACCGTTTATTTCAGTACAGTGATCTTAAAATAGTAATTATTCGCAAATTCATCGTAACTGTTGAGATAATTAGCATATTTTTGTATAGTGTGGTCAACGGTTCAAAGCCCCGTCGGTTTAATAAAGCGGGAAGGAATTCGGCAAGATAAAGAAGAGAGAGGATGAAACCTGGTGCCAGCCCATTCAGGCCAACTCTTTCGAAAGATACCGCCAGGCTTAACGTCACCATTCAAGGTAGTATACTAGAATTCGGTAAGGTTAGTTTTATTCTATGCATGCGGAGTTTGCTGTGAAACACAAATAGCCGTTTGCTTCCTGGAGTCACCGCGAACAATTAAACGAGGGCAGATCGGAAAGTTAAGCACAATAATTTTTTTCTCCTCTGGTATTGCAGCTGGAACGTTGAAATTTTACGACGATATAGTTTGTGCTATAGACTTTTTTTTTTTTTTTTTTTCATGTGCAGCTTGTGACGGTTCTAGGGCTTTACAGAGTGTATTCTAAGACATTTGTCTGAGTTTTATTAAAAATATTATGAATTGCGAGCGTGGTGTAATATTAGGATCCATGCATAGCTACAGGTATTGCGACACAATCCTGGCGTCTTGGTAAGTGTTGCATCAAGAACCAGCGTCAGTATAAAAAGACGAGACGCCACCTAGCGTGGCTTTTTCATCACCAGTCTTCATCGTAGTCGGACCTTCGGTCCAGAGCAGAGTTTAAATTTGTGTGGCAGTGGGTGACTTCTAGGTGTTTGCGGTAACCGTCTGAGTTGGTCTTTTGTCTTTGTTCGGGAGTAAGTGAGTCGTCTGGTATTTTATTTTTGTTATTCATCGAAAGTGAGGATTTTAGTATAATCACTCAAATTAGGTTTTTTTCGTCGAAACTAGCAAGAGCTAAGTTTACATAAAGTGTGTCAGGTTAGGGAAGCAATAATAATACCAGCGAAATTTCTTATTAGTCGACACTCAGCGGTTGCGCAATTGTTTAAATTTGCAACGTCTATTCCACTGTTTTAAATTCCGTTCCAGTTTAGAAGTTGTATATCAGCCATCAAGTATTGATTTTCTAATTTATAATTGTGCAACAAGTGTGCAAGAAATTGATAGGAACTTTTGTAATTGGAAATCGTAAATTTCCAATGTTGCGCAATTTGTGTGATGTTCAAAGAACAGGTTAGGGATTGTTAGCGGAAAGTATTAAGGAATTCCAGGGATTATTTGCGGTCGTAGCAGAACTGTCTTCTGACTTTTTTGGAGAAGAAGAAATTATTTACCTGGTGAAAAATCTGTTGTGTAAGGAATCTTCTGATAGAAATTTAAATAATATACCGGTCGGTGGGTCTAACAAAATTTAAGGAAAGCTGTGCATTAAAGACTTGAAAGAAAATCATCTAATCTATGATTTAGTAGTTTTGAGATATCCTTCTAACCTTTTATATATTTCAGAGAAGGTTTGAAGTGACCACCGCCGAAGAGAGAGAACATTGTATGTTGTTAATTACTTGATGCTTTCCAGGTAGGCACAAGTAAACGCCACGAGAACAAGATACTTTATTTTTTGGTAACTGCACAGACCATAAAGTGAGTGACTGTTATATTTTATTTTAACAACATATAACGTGCCGGGTTCTTTCAGATGGCGACTCTTGCCAGGATTATTTTACAATATATGTAACTAATTATTTACATTGAGTTTTAGAATCCAGTGATCGAACTACACAACAGAATATTTTAAGATTCTGCAGTAAGAATTCTTACGACGCGAAAGGCTCCAGCTGAGCGATAAGGGAGTGTTTGGGGTTCACCGACCTGGAGAGGTGGCAGAAAAAAATTGGGCGGATGTCCCTGGAGGGTGTCAACTGACGAGTGGCTGTACAAACACAAGGGGGTCTGTGACCTTCTTCCACACGCCAAGGAATTTCAAAACAAACAAATAACCAGGTTCTGTATTTGTGCTACGAAAGTAAAACTGGGAAAATATGCAGGTAATAGTGCTTCGAAAACAAAAATAAAATATTGAAGAGGACTCTAAAGGTACGTTAAAAAATCAGTGCCGCCTCGTGGCGGGGAAAAGTGCTTCTTTTGGGGGAAATTAATTTGTGTATTGTTTTTGTTTGTTTGTTACCTCAAATATAATTCATGATGGAAGGTTTGAGTATGCAAGAGATGTTCGAAAAATTAATGGAAAGTCAGGCAGAAGCCACCGAAACTTTGAGTCAAAAGATAAATAATCAAGGTGAGGAGCTAAAAGATAGTCAGATAGAAGCCACCGAAAATTTGAGTCAAAAGATTGACAGTCAGGCAGAAGCCACCGAAAATTTGAGTCAAAAGATTGACAGTCAGGCAGAAGCCACCGTAAATTTGAGTCAAAAGATAGATAATCAAGGCGGGGAGTTGAAAGGAAAAATTGAACAGAGTCAAATTGACTGTGAGAACAGGTTTGAAGAATTGAAATTAAATTTTGGGGAATTCCGGTCAGAACAGGCTAAATGGAAAGCAGATATTGGACAGAAGCTTTCTGAATTTGAAGACGATTTTTGTGGTAAATTTGAGGAATTCAAAAATAGTCAAACTATATCTCTGGTGAAGGCTACGGAAAATTTTGAAAATAAACTCAGGGACCATGTTGAAAGGATAGAAAACAACCAAACAGGGTTAGTTTCTAGTTTGGATACTAAGATCGGGGCAATTATGATAGAAGTGGAGGATGTTTTGGAAAAGAAATTGGGAGTTACTAAATCAGAGTTACAAGATGAAATTCAAGAAAGAATTTTGGAGGTAAAGGAAAGTTATAATAACGATAATGAGAGTCTTACCCAAGAGATTGATGAGTGTAAACAAGAGATGCAAGAAATAAGGCAGGATTTGACTTCTGTAGGAACCAATCATGATCATATGGGACAGGAAATTGAAAAGCTAAAGGGGAATTTGGCATTTACAAGGAAAACGGTAACTGAGGATATTAAGATTCTAAATAAAGAGTATAAGGAATTGGGGAAAGATTTGGTACAGATTGCCATTAATATTAACCAAGTAAGTGATGATTTGACTGATGTAAGGAGGAACATAACGAATCCTGTTGAAACAGATAAGAGAATTGAAACAGAGGCACAGTACTCTGAAAGTGAATCAGAAGGGGCTAGAGTTGATGTAGTTTCTGATAAGAACATTGGAGCTGAAATACATGTTGTTGCAGTAGAGTCAAAAGTAACTTGTGTAACTGAAATAGTTGAAGGTAGTGTAGTTTCTTGGTCAGAATACTGAAAAGACTACTGAAGCACTATCAGGGATAAATTCTGAAATTGAAAGGGAGATTTCTGACGAGGAGAGTGTTGAAAAGATTACCGGGATAGATTCAGAGTGGAATTTTGAAACTGTAGGGGATAATATAAATTCAAGTCAGTTCAATTCACCAGCCAGTAGTGAAGGGAGTAGACAGAATTTGAAACTTGTTTTCAGGGGGTTGAATACATGTAAATTAATGATGGGGAAAGGGACAAAGTGTTACTACTTGTGTACACCTAATCAGATGTATTTTGATCGGGGTTTTGCTAGGTTAGGAGAGGAAGGGACCGACTTTTTGTTGCTCGTATTGTGACGGAGGAAGCGAGAAGGTACAGCGGGTAAAATCGATTGTTGACGGAAGTCGACCAGTCGGCCGCTGCGTCAATTGCTCCGCGGAGGAAATGTCCCGCGTAGTATTGGAAATGGGATTTGAGTATTTAAATTCATTTGTTTGAAACAATAAAATATTGTAAGGGTTTAGATGACTGTAAAAATGTCATGCTGAATATACGAGCTTTGCAGCTGAATGTCTCAGAAACATCACAGTTCATTGTGTGACCACTTGGAGGTCACAATCATTGTAAAGCTTTCTGCATTTCGGGTAAAGGTGAAATGGAAAGCCACAGATATGTCTATTTGTTATTCCAAAATCTTTCATCTTGGTTTAGCATGATGATTACCGGGAATTGGTTCATAATTCTACCAGTTCGCCGAAGAAATTTAATAATGTTCTCTATGAAAAAAATGTATAACTTTTGTTTTAAATTATCAATAAGAATTGTCGTTTTTTTTGGTGAATGTGAGAGATAATTGGTTATTAAAGGATTGATTGAGGAAACTTGTTATCGTTTGAAGATCTCGTTTGCAGATGTCAAACGCTAAGTTTTTCAGATGATCCTCAGAGACATAAATAGAAAAATGTTTCTGGAAGTGTGGAAGCGTGATGAATGGATGATGTAAAAATAGGATGTAATTAGGATTTTTTTTGGTAAAAAGGAGAATTCCCTATGACGTCGAATGACTGATGATTTTGAATTTTTCCAACAAAAAAATAATTTGAAATTTTGATAGGTTATGTAATGGTTTTAGATTACTTCTCATTGACCAAATGGTTATGGTCAGTGAAATATTTTCAGTTCACGGGATATGTATCCCAGGATTATTATGAATTATTTGGTTCTTTTCATTAATAAAGTATTGAGAAGAAGGCTGAAAGATTTATTTTGTCTATAAATAATTAAAATTCTTGAAAGCATAAATTAATAAGACTTTGTAGCATATTTAGGTGATACCTATGGTATTTGAATATTTTCAAACGGTAGTAAGTCTTGAATACTATGTACCGTTAATGTAAAAATTTAAAATGTTTGGAAGGTTATTTAAAGCATAACCTGATATCATTGTTTCATAAACGCTTAGCAACATTGTTGAGCATGCGTTTTAGGGTCTGCGAACCCAAATTTTAATTTTTTGTTTTTTTTTGGTAAGTGATGGTATTATTACCAGAATTCTTGAATTTATCAGTTAATTGAAAAGATACATTTATACATTAAGATTGTTTATGTAAGACCACCACCGAAATTTTTTTTCAGAATATTGAAAAAAAAATATATTCTTTAATTTTTTTTTCTCTAAACTTAATTTTTAACTAAATCACCAAGGTCAATTTAGTAAAAAATTGGAGGGGGCTGTGACGGTTCTAGGGCTTTACAGAGTGTATTCTAAGACATTTGTCTGAGTTTTATTAAAAATATTATGAATTGCGAGCGTGGTGTAATATTAGGATCCATGCATAGCTACAGGTATTGCGACACAATCCTGGCGTCTTGGTAAGTGTTGCATCAAGAACCAGCGTCAGTATAAAAGACGAGACGCCACCTAGCGTGGCTTTTTCATCACCAGTCTTCATCGTAGTCGGACCTTCGGTCCAGAGCAGAGTTTAAATTTGTGTGGCAGTGGGTGACTTCTAGGTGTTTGCGGTAACCGTCTGAGTTGGTCTTTTGTCTTTGTTCGGGGAGTAAGTGAGTCGTCTGGTATTTTATTTTTGTTATTCATCGAAAGTGAGGATTTTAGTATAATCACTCAAATTAGGTTTTTTTCGTCGAAACTAGCAAGAGCTAAGTTTACATAAAGTGTGTCAGGTTAGGGAAGCAATAATAATACCAGCGAAATTTCTTATTAGTCGACACTCAGCGGTTGCGCAATTGTTTAAATTTGCAACGTCTATTCCACTGTTTTAAATTCCGTTCCAGTTTAGAAGTTGTATATCAGCCATCAAGTATTGATTTTCTAATTTATAATTGTGCAACAAGTGTGCAAGAAATTGATAGGAACTTTTGTAATTGGAAATCGTAAATTTCCAATGTTGCGCAATTTGTGTGATGTTCAAAGAACAGGTTAGGGATTGTTAGCGGAAAGTATTAAGGAATTCCAGGGATTATTTGCGGTCGTAGCAGAACTGTCTTCTGACTTTTTTGGAGAAGAAGAAATTATTTACCTGGTGAAAAATCTGTTGTGTAAGGAATCTTCTGATAGAAATTTAAATAATATACCGGTCGGTGGGTCTAACAAAATTTAAGGAAAGCTGTGCATTAAAGACTTGAAAGAAAATCATCTAATCTATGATTTAGTAGTTTTGAGATATCCTTCTAACCTTTTATATATTTCAGAGAAGGTTTGAAGTGACCACCGCCGAAGAGAGAGAACATTGTATGTTGTTAATTACTTGATGCTTTCCAGGTAGGCACAAGTAAACGCCACGAGAACAAGATACTTTATTTTTTGGTAACTGCACAGACCATAAAGTGAGTGACTGTTATATTTTATTTTTCAACAACATATAACGTGCGGGTTCTTTCAGAAGCTCTAGCGAGAGAAGCGCGCATGTTACTGTCATCCACGCGTGAAGAGCAGCGAAGTGTAGTTCAATATTTGTGGGCCAAAGGGCATTCACCGATTGAAATTCACAGGGACATGCATGGCGTATATGGGGACGATTGTCTAGACCGCAGCAATGTTTCCAGGTGGTGTGCATTCTTCCAAGAGGGACGCGTGAACCTTAGTGATTCGCCACGCTCCAGGCGGCCGGTATTTTTCAACTCCGCAGAATGTCCGTGCCATTGAGGCAGCAATCTTGATGGACCGGCGTGTGCACTTGCGAACCTTATCGCAGACATTTAACGTTTCCTATGATGCAGTGTACGACATTGTTCATGACATGTTGAAATTCCGTAAATTTCGTGCTCGCTGGATTCCTAAGAACCTGACAGACAACCTTAAGGGCCAACGAATGATGACAATCTTGGATCAGTTAACGCGTTACGTCGCAGAAGGGCATGACTTTCTGAAAGGAATCGTCACTGGTGATGAGTCGTGGGTGTACTACTACACATCCCGAACCAAGCAGGCCTCTATGGAATGGAAACATACTGGTTCAACAGTACGAAAAAAATTCAAAGTGACTCAATCGGCTTAGAAAGTGCTTGTGACAGTGTTCTGGGACATGTTTGGCGTGTTATTGGTGGACTTTGCTGAACACTGAATCACTGTGAATGCTGCAGCCCATATGAAAAGCTTGGTGGAGTTGCGTCGTGCCCTTCGTGACAAACGCCGCAAAATTTACGCTAATGGGTATGAAACTTCTTCATTTTTTGGTGGGAGGTGCTCCAGCATGCACCATACATTCCGGACCTGGCACCGTCTGACTTTCATCTATTTGATCCCATAAAGACATTCCTGGCCGGCCAAAATTTTGCAACTGGTGCGGAAATGAAATCAGCAGTCCGCAGATGGCTACGCTGCCAACAAACGGACTTCTACGAACAGGGCATATTGAAAATGATACCACGATGGGAGAAATATGTTGAGAAAATTGGTGACTATGTAGAAAAGTAGGTCAAAGATGTAAGTTAATTTGTGATTTGTTTGGTTGTGATACATATTAACTTTTAGGGGAAAACAATTATTGTGCGTTACTTTCCGATCTGCCCTCGTATGACGCAGTAAACAGTTACTTATAAATGTGTTGTTTAAATTGTGCACGAATGGTATGCAGAGTATTGATAGTGAATATGTACAGCCTGGTGCGTTATTTCTTTTTTTTATTATTGTGTATGTAATGAGAGACGGAGAAGGGAGAGAGTGAAAGATCGTGCCGGCCTACTCTTCCGAAGATACCGCCAGGCTTAACGTTCCCATTCAGTAGTCAAATCACTATCAACAGTGTCGTATGCCTTCACTCCACACACTATGGAGAGGCTGAACACAAACCAGGAATCATAAGACAAATGAAATACCAAAATCGTACTCCAGAGTACTAGCTGAAATGTGAAGCAGTATGACGATTTCTGAAAACTTGTCGAACTTAGTAGTCAGTCCTGGAATAGTAGATGATTTCGGCTTACGGAATGCGGCGAGCAGTTGTAAGTGTAAAATGTAGATTTCTAACATCAAAGTTATTTTCTCGTATCTTAGAATTTTACGGAAAGTTGCGTGGTAGAAGGAATAAACCAAAAGCTATGAAAACTTTAAGGTTTTGTACGATTGTGCCCTACTGAAGTTCTAATAACTGAACTTTCAATCCTCAGCCAGGAGCGCAGCAAGTTTAAGGTCGCATGGTATTAAAATCATGAAATGTAAGAATCATAGATTGAAAAATAAGAAATTATAGTATTAAAAGTACGATAAATAGTATGAAGAGTATGAAATCACAATATAAATCTATAAAATGTAGTATGAAAAGTATCAAATCATGGTATGAAATGTATGAAATTAAAGCATCAAATATATAGGACACAGTATTAAAAGTATTAAATGTGTGAATCATAGTATGAAAAGTATGATATCATAATGTAAAAAGTATGAGGCATAGTACTAAAAGAATAAAATAATAGTATTAACATTATGAGGAACAGAATGAAAAGTATGAAATCATAGTATAAAATGTAAGAATCATTCTACTAAAAGTATGAAATCATAGTATGAAAAGTATGAATCATAGTATTCTCGATTACACATACATACCCAAACACCAATTCCAGTTGGAAATAACGAGTACATCGCCTAACTCGAAGTACCAAATCGTTACGAACAATTTCAGTTCGTTACTCACATATGTTGTACAGATGTATGAATACGACGCATCATCCGGTTCGTCCAGCAACTAATCAATCTGAACGAGAGAATTAAATGTCGTGCATCGCGTATTTCTCAGGATTTTGATTTGAATTCGTTTTGTTACAAAGAAAAACGATGTAGTACATCCATTCTGAAGGTAAAAGACTCCCCTACTGGCGACCATACCTGCAAAACTTGTCTGACTTGAAGCTTAACTAACTTCTCAAACGTCATCTAAATTTTATGAAACAGGCAATATGCCTCAGTAATTAGGTTCTTGATTTCTAGCGTTGAGATACCAGCATTAAACATTGGCGTCGCTTAATGGAATGCCTTACTGAAGTTCTAATAAATGAACTTTCAATCCTCAGCCTGGAGCGCAGCAAGTTTAGGTCGCATAGTATTAAAAGTATGAAATATAAGAGTCGTAGTAGGAAAATATGAAATTATAGTATTAAAAGTATGAGGAATAGTATGAAAAGTATGAAGTCACAGTATAAAATGTATCAGTCATAGTATGAAATGTATAAAATTAAAGTATAAAATGTATGGGGCATACTATGAAATGAAAGAATTGTAGTATGAAAATTATGAAATCATATTTTTAAAAGTATGAATTATAGTATGAAAAGTATAAAATCATTTTATGAAAAGTATGAGGCATAGTATGAAATCATAGTATGAAAAGTATGAGGCATAGTGTGAAAAGTATGAATGATAGTATGCTCGATAAAACATACAAACCCACACACCAATTTCAGTTGGAATCTTGTGCTGGTGGTATAATGTAACCCCATATTTCCAGTCATATACTACATGGAGAATTTCAGACTTCCAGAGTTATTTTTTTAATGCCAATCTAAAAATCGGGCCTGGTGGCTGAGTTTTTAACGATTGTCACTGTTATGCGGAGGTGGAGGGTTCGATTCCGGGTCCGGCTGTTCAATAGTATCTGTTGTACTAATTTAGACACAGACAACCGTTTCCGACAGCGAAAATCATTTTTATTGGTGTTTGTGCCGGTAGCAACGGAATGAGTTTTTATTCACAGCCATTTGATATAATTTTTCTTGTATTTTTGGCTGGTAGTCCTTGAATCGTTATTTATTCTTATAAAGTACCAGTTTCTATTTGTCGCGCGCTCCGTCTACGTAAGACTACAGTATTGCGTTTCGGTATGGGCAGAGAGGCCCTTAAACATTTCGTGGTTGTAAAATAGGTGATCTGATCTTAACTCTTCAACTAGCAGGCTGTCAAACGCGTGAAAATTCTCTCACTTAACTCTGTTTACAAAATTCCTACAGTCGCAATGCAGAATTTCACTGAAGATAGCGTCCACTAAGTTGTAGATGATGTTAGATCATTCATAAAATTTTTCGTCAGTGGCGGTGTACGAGCCTATTCTGAAGTCTAAAAGGATCTCGTGAACAACGCGATGTTAGATTGGTGACTTGTGGGACAAGTGATCTTCCACAGGTTTACACCCACCACCACTTCCCCCACAGCACGTGTCGTTGACAGATTGATGGATTGTGAAGCAGCTGTTCCCCACATACATCAGGCTAACCCCCACCGCCACCACGTCCCACACAGAACGTGTCCTTCCATGGGCAGGAACGAACAGGTTTACCCCCACAACCACTACACCTTGTTTAACGCCCAACTGGCCTTCTAGCATCAGTGTTCAGAGATTACCCGCCAAAGTAATATTGTTTTCGTCAGTGTATCAGCTCAACGCTAGTGATTCTAAGCGTTTGACGATAGGTTTATCTTTCAAGCTTGAATTTGACTCAGTAGTGGTGCTCGAAAAGTGGGACACAGAACCAAAGTTATACTAACGTATGAAGAATGGAGTGTGCTGACTGAAGTATTTGATGCAGTGTCCAATTTGTTCAACACATACAGCTCCCACCCTGACGTTCCACTAGGCGAGCATACCGTCTCCTACCGTTCGATTTCCGGGGAGAAAACTGTATGTTTTTCCCCAAATGCTGATCCTACCAGCGGCGTCTTCTTCGACAATACGACTTGGAAGAGCTTCAATGACGCTCAGCCTGCAGCATCCAGAACCTTGGCCGTCAACAAGAAGTGGGGATACCTAGTTGCAAGATACTACTTAGAATTTGTGGATATTTTATCAACATAGAATTTGTGGATATTTTATCTAGTAAAAGACAATCATATGGCCACAGTGCAAAAACTGGTTGATATGTACATTAATGATGTTTATGTGGCTCAAGTGACACTCAGTTTGTCATTGGATTATAATCTACTAAAATATGAACTTATTGCATATAAAACTTTACTTACATTGCCTGATGTTAACAACATAGTAATGAGAATTACAATCCCGGATCGTATGTTTGTGATACTACATTAATGTGAAAAGTGTGATTAAAAAACAGATAAAAACTCAGCCACCCGGCTCGATATTTAGATTGGCATATAAAAAATAACTCTGGAAGGCTGAAACTCTCCACGTAGTATATGACTGGAAATACAGAGTTACATTTAGCTACCAGTACAAGATTCCAACTGAAATTGGTGTGTGGGTATGTATGTTTAATCGAGCATACTATGATTCGTACTTTTCATACTTTGATTTCATATGACTTCATATATTTTATACTATTACTCATACTTTTAATACTATGATTTTATTCTTTTCTAACAATGCCTGATACTTTTTACATTATGATATCATACATTTTATACTATGATTTTATACTTCTCATACTATGAGACTTGAATTTCATACTTCTAATACTATGCCCCATACATTTTATTCTCTAATGTTATACATTTCATACCATGATTTGATACTTTTCATTCTATGATTCATATGTTTCATTCTGTGATTTCATACTTACTATAATATTCCTCATATTTTTAATACTATGATTTCATACTTTTCAAACTATGATTCTTACATTTCATCCTTTTAATACTATGCAATTTTAAACTTGATGCGCTCCTGGCTGAGGATTGAAAGTTCAGTTATTAGAACTTCAGTAAGGCACTCCAAGAGGTATTGTTCAAATTCACAGTTTTATACCCTCACACAGGAACACTTCCTCCACCTAATAATCCTACAAAACCTTAAATTTTTCATAGCTTTAGGCTTGTTGCTTCTACCGTACAACTTTCCGAAAAATTTTAAGAAACGAAAAAATGACATTAACATTAGAAATTTACAACTGCTCACCGCATTCCGTAAGTTGAAATCAGTTATTATTCGAGGAGTGACTACTAAGTTCGACAAGATCTCAGAAATCGTCCTATCGCTTCACATTTCAGCTAGTACTCCAGGGTATGGTTTTGGTATTTCATTTCATTTCATTTTTCTTATGATATCTGGTTTGGGTTCTGCATCTCCACAGAGTGTGTGGAGTTTATTTATTGATCTTATGACCATGGCACATAATCAATAATACAATGTAACATTAAATTATAATTCAAAATCAACATGGTGCAGCCACTGCAGAGCTTCATTAAAAATATTAATAAAGTCAATCGGTGATCCTCTGAAAGCTCGAAGGGGACAATCAAAGGTCACGTGATGGATGGTTTGTTTTTCCTCACCACAGTCTAAATTCGGTGAATCTCTCACTCCCCATGTGTACAGAGCTGAAGCAGATCTGCCATGACCAGACCTAACTCTGTTAAGAGCTGCCCAGGTCTTGCGAGGAAGGTCGAGTCCCTTTAGTGCCTAGTACTGTCAAACAGGGAGTGCCATTCTGGTGGGGCTGAGGCTATCCACTCCAATTTCCATGCTTCTCTACTGTTAAAATTAACAGATATAATATGTTTTTCAGGTTTTTTTGCTTGGAATTCATGATTTTAATCTCTTAATTTGATTTTACATGTAATCTTGGATGGGCAGATCCAAGTTATGACAGATCTTATTATATGGAGCAATTAGGTGAATGTATCGTTTTATCGTAGGCGTTTCGATGTTACACAAAACAGGTATCAAATACAGTATAGTGGTCTTGATACATCCACTAATTATCCGGATTGTCTGGTTCAAAACTATATCGATCTTTTTGACGTGGGTGATATTCATCCAGACAGATTAACAGTACTCAGCTGCAGAATACACAAGGCTCAGTGCTGATGTCTGAAGTTTGGAGGCGGATGCTCCCCAGCATTAATCTTCTGCAGAATATTATTTCTGGTTCTTAGTATTGCTGCAAGGTTGTTTAGACAAGGTGCGATCCATTACGACTCCCAAATACTTGGGGAAGGGGTTGTGTCGGAGGGGAGTGTCATCAAGAAGAACGTGAAGCGAGAGATTCGCACCCCGATTGTTCAAATGGAAGACACTAGTTTCGGTCTTGCTGGAACTGGGTACGAGAAGCCATTTCTTAAAATATTTGCTCAGGGTTTCGAGGTATGCTATTAATCTATTTTCAATTTGCTGAACGTTATCGGATTGTTGTACTACTGCCAGATCGTCAGCATAAGAGAATTGTCTGGATTCTGTTTGTGGAATGTCAGAAATATATACATTAAAAAGAACTGGGTCTTGAAGAAGACCATTATTCACTCTTCTTATATTGACCATCTTATTATCTGAGACAACGTGGAAAGTTCGGTTAGCTAGCATGGTACTGATCAGACAAATGATCTTTTTGCACTTCAAAATGTTCTGCAGTTTGTATACCACGCCCTCTCGCCACACCGTATCGTAGGCTGCGGTAAGGCATACGACACTGTTGATAGTGATTTGACCACTAAATGGGGACGTTAAGCCTAGCCGGTATCTTTCGGAAGAGTAGGCCTGAATGGTCCGGCACCAGGTTTCACTCCTTCCTTCTCCGCCTCTCATTGCAAATAATAAAAAAAATAACGCTATGTGCTGAACATATACACTATCATACTATTCACGCACAATTCAAACAACACATTTATAAATAACTATGTCCTGCGTAATATAAGTGTTAGTGGTGACTCCAGGCAATAAACGACTATTTGGGTTTCATAGCAAACTCCACATGCATAGATAATGGATACACTGTCTAACAGTGGCCAAACCCTTCTGCGGTATCCAGAATAATAAAACCATATGAATTATTATTACTGTTATATGTTCATGTATCACACAAATCTTAACTGGCCGAATCTAGTAAACTACCTTGGATGGGGACGTTAAGCCTGGCGGTGTCTTTCGGATGAGTAGGCCTGAATGGGACGGCACCAGGTTTCACCCGCTCCCTTCTTCGACTTGCAGAATTCCATCCCGCTTTATTAAACCGACGGGGTGTTGAACCGTTGACTGCACTATACGAAAATATGCTAATTAATTCAATAGTTACGATGAATTTGCGAATAATTACTATTTTATGACTGCTGTACAGAAAAAACGCCAGCTCATACCGTGTCGATATCTCTGGAAACTGATCCCGGGTTGTTCCAAGAAGGGGTGGAGGGCGGTAAAGTGGTCTAGACCTGCAAGTGTTTAATTAACAAAGTTAATATAATAGGGCGCTAATGACCCCGATGTCGACGCGCCCTAAAAAACCAACAACAACAACAATAACAACAACAACAATAAATCTAACCCGTTTTCACGGCAGCACTTCCCAAAACAGCCAAACGAGGGTGGTTCCCGGCTCAAATTAGCATAACCGTTTCCCAGGATGGCCCTCCAGCGGGGGATAATAGCCTCGTTTATTATCCGGCTGATAGAAAATTTAATTAAAAGGCAGCCAATCCTGTTATAGCCGCGTTTATTATCCGGCTGACAGAAATTTTAATTAAAAGGCAACTGGCAGCTCTCCGGCGAGGGTAAGCAATCTATGTAAACGGCAACCATTAATCACCGCAGGTAATAGGCCGGATGAGAGGTAAAAGGCCTTTTATTATTCGGATGACAGAAATTTTAATTAAATGGCAGCAATTAATATCCCCCTGACAGAAATTTTAATTAAGTTTTAAGGTAATGGGCCATTAGAGCGGCAGTGCCTTTATACTTCGAATGCCCATTTTAATACTACTAGGCCTATGAATGCCGTTTTCGCCAAGCCTTGTTTATATGCATCGGGTTGTGAAAGCTCCACATATAATATTTCATACTACTGATGTCAATGGACCGCTGTTGAGTCACCAGAGTTCTTCAGGCCCTGATATCAATGGAAAAAACATAGCAAGATAGACAGCGAATACTCTTGTGGCTTGGGAAAATTTCCCCCTCCCCAACCACCGGCTTGTGATGTCACTCCCTTCCACCATCTGCTCTCCTTTCGTTGGCTCACCCCACTACTAGCCTGTGACGTTACATGACCTTGGCCTATTACTGGCTGAATTCAATAGCCCGCCATGCCTCCTGTTTGCTGAGTTTTTGTAAAAAAAAAGTCCCAGATTCGGTATCTCTTAACTACTATCATGCTAGACATATTTAAGCAAAACGCGTAATTGATCGTACAATCACTATGGATGTATTACCGAATTGTTAACATGATTCAGCGAGGTATAATCTCGTTAAGATTGCAAACTAACACCCTTTTCTTAGGACAGTGGTTGCCAATTAGTTTTTCCCTGTTAGCACTTTAAGAAAGTCTCACTTACCCCTTATAGCTGAAATTATAAAACATGAGCCAGTTTTTCACAATTTACTAAATTTATTCCATTAACAAACATCACAAAAAATCAACGAATTTATTTACAGAAAATATATTTGGCGATTAATGTTCTGTAATTTATTTTTCAATTACCTCAGTGCCAAGAGTCTACTGACGAGCCCCACTGCCTTAGAACATCACCCGGCGTGCTGGGTGAGCGGAAACTTTTCGGTCTCGTATTCGGGAAAAAAACTGGTTCGAATACCTGTCCCGCCATCCAGATTTGGGTTTTTCCAAGTTATTTTCAAATGACTCCAGGCGAATACAAGTATAGTTACTTCAAAAGGCCATGGCCGCATTACATCCCGTTCCATGCCACCAGTTTTTTCCCGTCGTTAATGACCTCGTAGTCAATGAGGCGTAAAGCAATAAAAGAAAGAAGCTTAGAATAACTAAAAAAAGCAACTATATGATCTATTTCCAGAAGTGAAAGTGTAAGGTTGGTCCTTCCAAGTGTAGTGGATTTTCGATCTACCGCGGAATCTGAGAAACGTAATCACTCTAGTTTGAAGAAAGCATCAAAGGCCATCATAGTGTGGCAGAAGGTAAGCATTAAAGGAGAGATGAAGAGGGATATAAGTCAGAAACCTTGGTGATACTGTTAAAAAAAAACTGGAATCAATTATTTACACGATTCAGACTTCGGACAGTGTCTTCCGATTTCTTAAACGCGCAGAATCAAAGACTGCGATGTGATTAAAACACGAAAAAAAAAACACCTTTGGCACGTATATTAGATAGACTTGACGCCATTTGCCTTTCAATGGGATGCCAACTCAAAAAATGTATTTCTGCTTCTTCCAGAAATAGAATAGAATATAATTTAGGCTGAGTAGCTTCAATACTACAGATGCGTCGATTAAAAATTTAAAAAATCCAAAGAAATTATTAACAGTTACACATGAATTAATACCAGGCATTTTTCGTGTGTTATAGAGACCAGAACAACAGCAAGGCAGTAGCAAGCTCACCTGAAGTACAGAAAGAGGTTAAACTTCATCGCAAGTCTTTTATCTCTAGAAGAATTTGTTGATATGATAGCTCCTAACGCTGTATCCTTTCAGAATTGCAGAACCAAAGTCTTTGTCAGTAATTTCTTATCACACGTCGTCGACTCCAATCTCCACAATGAGATTCGTGAGATGCCAAAGTGTTCTTCTGATATATCTCCGGCATGGAATACATATTACTAAAAATAGTCAAAAAAACTATATTGACCAAGTCCAGTTGGAATGATGACTCAGGTAATTATACCAATCAACGAAAACTTTTTACTACAGGACAATATCATTCAGGAATGGCATAGGGAAAACGGTAAGACTGCCTGATTAAAAACAGGTTTAAGCGATATAACTGAAAAATATTATAACAGCTACTCAAGACGGCTTAGGTTATTTGACTAGTCGCCCAGAAGATAACAATAAAAGATTCTGCCAGACACAATAAATGGGGTCAGACTTCATGGAATAACCAAATCATTATTCCTATTCAAAAGCAGAAACAGGCTATGCTTTTAATATCCAAGAGATGTATATGTATTGTATACCCTTGTATAATATTGTATGCCCTGTACATAGAGCGCAATGTTAATTCTCGTATTGTACACAGGATCTGGAGTAAATTTACCTATCCAGTCATACAAAACTTCTTTTTGTACCAGTTTTCTAATAGTTCCAATAAATCTTTCTTGTATATGAGTTTTTCAATTGCATTAGATCTATTTATTAAACTCGCGGAAAAGATAGTACTTATGATTCTGACTCGATATGCTGAAATTTTTCCCCGCACATAACTCACAACATCATAATGTCCAGAATAAGGCAACCTCGCCACTCCTTTAATGACAGTGCGAAGTCACAAGCATTGAAAATCTCGCCCGGAATTGTCAGGCCATTCCGATTGGCTAGAACAACCTATAAAAGTTATTCCGGTAGTGAAATCGGGGCAGTTTTGTTCTTATTTGTTGTTGCTGACTTTTTCTGGCTTATTGATGGACTTTTCTGGCTCATTTGATCATTTCCTCGGTCGAGGAATCAGTATTGGAATCATGAATAGTGTTTATAAATTGTTTTGAAGTGCAATCTTTAGATAGAAGAGTAGTGCTGTGTTCGGTGAAAACTACGGGTGATCAACGACCAAGTCACCGCCACCAATCGACGTCAACGGTCTGCGTTACCCGTCACTTAGAAACAATACCGTCTTATTAATAACGCAAAACAGTTCAGTTCATATAGTCTGTAAGTAATACCCTTGTTTAAATAAAAGAAGATGGCTTAAACATTTTAAAAATAAAATAAATGACATTCAGTCACTAATTTCATTGCAATACAAAGACGTCACGGCGTTATTTTGGTTACTTGCTATTTGTTTACCGTTCTGCCTTAGATAAGAAGTAATTACACAAGAGCAAACTACGCGGAAAAGTGTGACATTGCAATAATGCAAATTGTCCTACGGTAAAATCTGGGGAAACTTTCAAGCAGCTCTTGAGAAACTTGGCTGCTAAGGAAGGAAACAACAAGCAGGGATTTGCCATTTGAAAAACTGCGACCTATTGGCAGAGCGAGATTCATTCTCATCTGGAGTGAGAAACGAGCGTAAGGGATTGGCTTTACTATCGGACGCTCACCCGTCTGATAAATCAAATGCCATCATTATTCTTTCCGTCTAACATGTCCGTAGGACGCCTACAAACCGCTCTTCTAAAATTTCAAACTGTAATTGGATATTATAGACACGCAGTTACGGGAACAAATATTTATTTGCTTTGTGTTCTAACGGTAGTTTATATTTAACAATTAACATGAGAACAGGAATTCCTTTAAGAAACGAGAATTGACTAATAATTCCAACAAAACGAATCTTCATTTTTTACGATATTTTATGGGTTAAAGCCTTGAATAAATTGAACAATGTTAACGGAACAACTAAAAATAATTAATAAATATGATCACGCTGCTGAAATGTTTAATATTTGTTTTTCGTTTTGTTTTCTTTAATTAGAGTTATTAGAACCTCCGTCGACATGATAAGTGTTCACAGACATTTGTATTCCTGTCATATTCAAATACCTTTTTTATTCGAGTACGAAATTGGTAATACATATATTAATTCTTAATGGAGTAAAGGAGTAATGAAATAAAAATTTTGCTTGTGTTGACAGGTTTTAAAGCGTTGCGCAAATAGGGTAAAGAGCTTAGGTGGGTCTTCTTGATAGTTTTATTCATATCGTCCCAATTACTGGTTCATAACATTTGATCATCAGTCACCAATAAGCATAACAAGAAACTGTATCTTGTATTCGTTTGAGTATAGCACTGCAATTCGCGTCTATCTGTCTTGTGATACATAAAAACAACTTCATTTTTCTGCTTCTTACTACTTAACACAAAAAATATCAGATTAAAACAATGCATATGAAAGTAAATTTTCATTAAAAAAATCTTGAAAGGTTGTATGTATTACCATTCCAGTTAATTCTTATTTTGTTGTACACACAGTTAAATGAACTGCACGTGAATCACTAAATCGAAATATTTAATCAATAAAATCATTTCTCTGTTGTAATGTATTTTTAGTTAGGAAGTAAAGGGATCGTATTGGTGATTTCGAAATAGAATTATAATTTTTGCAATGAGTACTGAATGGTTTGTTACATAGCGGATCGCAACGAATAATACTTTTTTTTTCAATGGAACAATTAAAAAAAAACTAAGCTCAACAAGCTGAATTCTTAATAAAAAGAAAAGATGTGATGACCCACTAAAAAAACCCACTAATTTCGATCATTTTTATACACATCGAATTTTTAAAATAAAATATAACTATTTATACATTGCTGTAATAATTATCTTACAGGTTTACTTATTCATGTTTCAGTTCTTTACTATCCGGACAAACAGTATATTTTGTGCATTACGCTCTACATTCCATGCCAAAGTATATGAATGATGTGCAAGATCAAAATTTGAAGTATTGAGATGGGGAGCAATGCGATGTAGTGGTACAGTTTTTATGGAGTGAAGTTATTTCAAATGTTGGTAAAAAATCTCGTCAGAATTGCTTTAATCATTCGTGCAGTGCAGACAGCAGCAATTTTTTGAGAGGGCTACATATTGGAAATTCTAACAGAGCTGGCAACTGAACCAATGCGGTGTCATTAATGTAACTAAATCAGTTTTGGTCTTCTGGTTACAAATAAGCCAAAATTATTCACTGTCGTTTCAACGACACGAGAATAAACGATGACAAAGCGGTAACTGCAATAACAGAGTGCAAAATAGAGTCGATAAGGGCTCATAGGAGTGTGTTAGAACATACCAAAGGCATTATTATAATACCTTAAAGTTATCAAGATGCACAGTTAAAGAGATGTGACATCGATTTGTACATATAGTTGGATAAGGTATGGACATACATATACCGAACTGATCCACCGTGGTTTACGCGTCAAGTCAAAAATTACTCAACAAGAAAAAGAGGATACACGCACGCTCAAGAAGAACGAGGCGTCGTAGTGACTTTATCGTCAAGAGAAGAAGAAGTGACTAAAAATCTTAAAAATGCGAAGCGCGAGGACATTAATGATTTCCGTTGCAACTTTCATTCTAATAGACTTTCAGAAAACCCAGGGAAATTGTGGTCGTACTTAAGAACAGTCAGTTCTAGTGACAATAATATGCCTGTAGTAACTCACTAAGGATTTAAGGTTAACGAAAGCCGCTGTAAAGCTAACGTACTTAACATGGAATTCAAAAATTCATTCACTGACGAAAATAAGCACAGCATATCCTTTTCCCACGTTGTGTAGTGTCAGTGAAAGATTCGTTACGAGTAGATACTGCAGGTATTAAGAAGCAATTAGAACTTCTAAAGTGGAGCGAAGCATTTGGTCCCGACTGAATCCCAAAAAGAGGATTTTAAGAGTATGCGGTGGAAATCTAATCACTTCTGTCTGATATATACTGTAAATCCTTGAAGAGCAAACAGAACTACTGGACTGAAAAGTCTCGCAGGTAGATACGATTTTCAGGAAAGGATATCGAAGAGATCCATATCTGTTGCATTTGTTTGTGGTAGAGTGATGGAGAATATTACGTTCTCTAACATTATGAATTATCTATACGAAAAGCTATTGCTTCCAGCGAACCAACACGGATATCGAATAAATGGTCATTTGGAAAACACCTGGCCATATTTACGCATGAGGTAATGATGGCTAGTGATACAGGTTCGAAAGTCGTTGCAATTGTTTTTTTATTTTCAGAAAGCATTCGACTCTGTGCCACATCGCGGATGTAAGTAATTCGTCTGATTGCTAAGAAATTCAGCACATCGGGGTGTTATTTCGGGCATGGTGTGAAAAATGGCCACTCACACAAAACTTGAAAAGTTGTAATGCAAAAACAAAGAAGACGGCGTAAAAAACTCTCGAGCGTCGACATTTGGACCACTGTTGGAGAGTCTGGGATGGTTCACTGACAGTATTGAACAAGCACAGAGAAGAGCCGTTCCATTCTTGAGTGCTTGCCACAGTCTTCACGAATGCGTCAGAGAAATGATTCGTCGATTAGGCTTGGGTTCTCTAGTAGAAAAGGACGTACGTTTCGTTCGAACCCATTGGATAGCGTGCGTAGACCCTCTTTCATTTATGAGTGCGATGAAATACTTCGTCCACCAACCTAATTGGATCGCAATGACAGGGGAGATAATGTAGCACCTTGGTGCTTGTATGAACTTTTTTTTTATTTTTACTTATAGCTTTAAGCTTCGTCGACGTAGAGGTCATTAGCGGCGGGAATGGACTGGGGGAAATGATAGGGAAGTAATTCGGCCATGGCATTTTGAAGGAGGCATCCCGGCATTCGCCTCGAGTGATTTTGAAAAACCATGGAAAGCCCAAAACTGGATGCCTCGACGGGGATTCGAACCGGCGTCCTACCGAATGCGAGGCCAGAGCGTTAACAGCTCACCCAGCACGCTCGGTGTGAACTCTTTCCTCCGTCGTTTCATTCGGGATTGAAATGCACCTTCTACGACTCACAATTCTGTGGATTGCAGAGTATATATGCAGAAGTAGGAATAAACTATAAATGTCGTGTTTTCTCAACACGAGTGTTATTATAGTTCGAGATCTTAAGACGGAAAACCTTGTAACGATACTATCATATTTTTTTGTATGTAATGTTAAACTCTGAATTCTTGAAAAGGAGATGAAACGATTTAAAATAGTTGCTGGGATTAGTGGAAAGACGCGTTGTATTTCTAGTCTTGTGAGCACAGGATAATTAGAAAACAAGCTGTCAGTATATTTACTGGTGTAGGATTTATAACGAAGAAGAGACTAGCGAAATGGGTGAATTATTACGAACAGTTTTGTGACAGAATTGTTTTGATGGGGGTCATAACCAAGCCTGCTCCAGCCACGATAGTACAAGTATATACGCTAACTACACAGGAAGTTGATGGAGAAATATAAAAAGAGTTAATCCTAAATGAGAAGGAGGTTGAAATTTAATAATCAAGGGGGAACTGGAATCCAGCTGTGAGATAAGGAAAATATGGGAATATTGTAGGAAGTTTTGGTATAGGAAAATGAAATGAGCGAGCTGCTTTAAGGAAAGCTCTTTTGAGCTCACAGTATAGGAATCCATGGACAAACTGAATGATTGTATTGATTTGAACAGCAGTGCACTGAAAAAAGTAGGCGAAGATGACAATGATGACTTATAAGATTCTATTTTAAGGACAGAATCTGATAGAGTTTTGAAAGATTTGAAAATAAATATCATTGCAGGAATTGATGAGACTCCTGCAGAACAACTGAAATCCCTGGGATGAGAATGAATCCAAAGATTATTAAAACTGATATCAAGCTGTTACGAATCAGTAGATATTTTAATAAAAGTATCATCTTCACAAGTATCATCTTTAGAAGCACACAAACGTTGACAAATGTGAGAATTATCGCAACCTTTGTCTAACAACACATGCTTCAAAGTTGCAGATCAGGATAATATGCATAACATAGAATAGTGGAAGACTTTGGATTTAGTAAATAAAACCACGCAAGAGAAGTGAGACTATGAACAGCGGGTGAAAAAAAAACAACCAAAAATACCTTTATGGCATTTGTTTATTTAGAAAGAGCTTTTGATAATGTTAGGTAGGACTGGATGTTCAAACTTTTATAGAAATCTGGTCTACAATATCGAGATAGAAGAATTCTAAAATGTGTATAAGAATCAAGTCGCTATAATTGGAGAATCATGAAAGGCAAGTATCAGTTAAAAAGTGTTTTGAAATCTGTTTGCAGTCTATTCCCATTAATATTCAAGTACATTGAAGAGACACAGAAACTGTTATAGGCATTCGTATCCAAACACAGATATATATGAAAACACTCAGAGTACGGCACTGCGGTCGGCAACGCCTACATAAGACAACAGGTTTCTGGCGCAAGTGTTAGATCAGTTGCTGCAGCTACAATGACAGATTATCATGATTTAAATGAGTTTGAACATTGTGTTATAGTCGGCGCACGAGAGATGGGACACACCATCTCAGAGGTAGTGATGAGGTGGGGATTTTCCCATTACGAACATTTCACAAGTACATCGTGAATATCGGTTATCCGGTAAAACATCAAATCTCCAACATCGTTGCTGCCGGAAAAAAATCCTGCAAGAACGGGACCAACGACGACTGAAGAGAATCGTTCAACGTGACAGAAGTGAAACCTTTCCTCATATTGCAGTGGATTTCAATGCTGGGCCATCAAAAAGTGTCAGCGTGCGAATCATTCAACGAAACATCATCGATATGGGTTTTCGGAGCCGAAGGCCCACTCGTTTACCCTTGCAGAGTGCACGACACAAAGCTTTAGGCATCGCCTTAGTCCGTCAACACCGACACTGGACTGTTGATGATTGGAAACATGTTGCCTGGTCTGACGTTTCCAATTGTATCGATCGATGGACGTGTACGGGCATGGAGACAACTTCATGAATAGAAAAGCTCAGACTACTAACTGCTGAATATTTTTGAATAATTTTTTTTTAATTTCTACTTGCACGTACTGCCTGACTGGAACTTTATTAGCCACTCTTTGCCTGGTAAAGCTTTTCAACCGAGCGTGGTGGGTGAGCGGTAACGCTCTGGCGTCGCATTAGGGCGACGCGGATTCGAATCCCTGTCCGGGCATAGAGATTTAGGTTTTTATGGTTTCCCCAAATCATTCTACGTGAATGCCGAGATGTTTCCTTCAGACGGCCATGGCCGAATTCCTTCCCGTTCCTTGTTCCCAGTCCTTTCCCTCCTCTAATGTCCTTGAAGTCGAAGAGGCCTAAAGCCATAAGCAAAAGGAAATAAAAGGGCAAGCTTTTAGTCTGCAACATAGCGCAATCCTCATATTTCCTTTCACTTTCCGCTATACGCCTGTCCCTCGCAATACTCACAATCTTTACCTTTTGCCATCATCTGTTCGCTCGGTTCATGTTTTATTCATGATTCAAAATAAACGGTAACACTCTTCAGGATTACAATTTACTTCCTGTCCAACAATTTCAGGTGTCCCTCCTATTCTATCCTTTTATGTCTTCATTTACGAACTTGCACATTCCCATATTCGAGAATTCTCCTTCGTCTAATCCTTTGCTATCATAATTGTCTAATTTTCTAAAGAAAAATGGTTTCGCATTGTAAATCTCGTTTGTACTTTTACTTCGTCTCTTCATCTTTTTCGTTTTGTTTTTCTTTTTTTTTTTTTTTTTTTTTTTTGTAACGAGTTGTTACTAGTTCTATCGTCTACTCATCATCGCTTCTCATTTTCTCCCTATCACCTGAATTAGTGATCTTTTTATTTTCCTATCTTTACTCACCTCTCGCGTCTCCTTCTAGTTAGCCCGATTTATTCTCATCATTTTTCTCATCTTCTTATTCTATTACTTCTTCACATGTCCCCTCAAGTTTGATCCATATTTTTTTTACAATCTCTATTATCTATGCGTCCATGACCATATTCTATAAGACTCATCTTGCTGCTCTCAATATGTTGTTCCACCCCTTTTACTTTCTGGTGCTTCAACTTGAGGTTTCCGGTACTCTCTGGTATCATCTAGCGCTCCTTCGAATGATTCCAGTCCTTCAGTAAATTTTCTTATGTACTTATAAGTTGTTTATTGATCAGATCCTGTAGTACGACCCATTTTCTCTTTATCAGTACTGCTAATAGTTTCTTTAATAACTTCGTCCCCTGTATAACTTGTCATCTTAACCAGTATGTAAGCACAATCGATTGAGAACGCCGTTCGTAGTTCACACATTCTTGGAGCTAAGAGCTGTTCGCAAAGGCGCTAGTCCAAGATCATATATGGCATCTACTGCAAAAAATTATGTATCAATAAATTCATGTAATTACATATTGATAGAATAGTCATTCTCGGTCACCTGTAAATACTTACACATCGATATGTCAAGACAACCACGTGATCTACCAATTTACACTACTGATTTACTAACTACATTTACTAGTAGCACACTATAAGAGAATTTCTGCTTATGTTTCACAAAATTTGATTTCCGGCAGAGCTTCTTTATCGTATTTATTCTTTTATCATTTTAGTTTTAGATTTAACAATTACTTTAAAAAAAATTAACAAAATTAAGCCAACCATTAAATAAAATGTATAAACTGCTCTCGGGTGACTAGCCGAGTCAAGAGTGCGTTGTCACACGATATTTCGGCGACTAGAATCATTGCCGCCATCTAGTCGCCGAAATATCGTGTGACAACGCACTCTTGACTCGGCTAGTCACCCGAGAGCAGTTTCTACATTCTCAACGCCGAGAAAGACTTCGTTCTTATACATTAAACAAAACTTTCCATTTTACCGCAAATCACTTTAGAATCTTATATTTAATTGTTCATTACATCCATAATACTGTCGCTAGCTGCTAATAATCGTTTCGAGAAAAAAAAATTATAAAATTTTACATGCCAACCGACGAAAAACCTGTAAATTGCAGGTTTGTTTTAGATAATGTTGAGCTCGTAAATTATCGCATGTTGTACTCGGAACTATCAACATAAAGGATGCAGGTGTGTACGGGTTCGGGAAATACTGTTTTAGCTTCTCCCAAATAAATGTCAACCTCTCCTTCACGTGGTATGCCCCGTTTACACCGACGAGGCTCTGGTGACTGAAAGATTCTCGGTATTAAGCCGAGTACTCACTAGCGAGCTGTAACTGTAACCAACAGATACAGTAACCACATTCTAGTGTGGACGCGTGTAACGAACTTCGCTCGCGACGAACACCTAGCCACCTCACTGAGCGTACTCACTAGCGAGCTGTAACTGTAACTAAACGGATACAGTAAAGAGGTTCTTGTGTGTACGCTCGCTGTAACCGTAACGACAAGCCGACTCTAACCGCAGTGTTCGTTTGGAGCTCCGCAATGTCGGACGAAGTGTCTCTCTCTTGTGCAGCATACTTACTTGTAGATGCTCTACTGGATGATTGTAAACGGCCACGAAGATGGCGTATTCATGGAATGTATAGAGAAAGAAGTGATCTAATTCTTATTTTAAGAAATCAACAAATGAGTGGTCATTACAAAAATTTCACGAGAATTTCTCCAACTGATTTTAAATATCTAATGAACATAATTGGGCCCAAGATAGAACGAAGAAACACTTCGTTCCGAGAAGCAGTGTCGGTTCAAAACAGATTACCTGTGACGCTGAGATACTTAGCTACTGATGATTCTTTTACAAGTTTATAATATCTTTTTCGCATTTCCAAACAAGTCATAAGATCAATCATCCCTGAAGTGTGCCAGGTGCTTTGAAAGAAAAAATCAAGGTAATTCTTTACTCAATAATAATAAAATAATAATGCAATTAATTTTGAAAAAATCATAAATAATTTTCATACTTAATTTTCTAAACTCGTATCTGACGAATACTCGTTGTTGTCGCTGTATGGGGAGTATGGCTGGTTGTGCAGAGGAGTTTGTTAGTTTTGATTTGGGGAAGAAGTGGAAGGGCAAGCTATATCTGGATTTGTAGTGGAGGAAGAAGCTGAAGGGTGTGCAGCTTGTGTAGTGAAGTAATAACCATAATTATTTGAAATATTTCATGTTGAATTGCATTTTTTATTTCCTTGGCATATTTTTCATTTTTTCCTGTATAAAATCAAAGAAACACAGAAGTTCCGGTTTATCTACCGCATTTTTCAGTATTCCGAAAGCCTCTTTCAGCATTTGTAATTTCTGATCTGGTTTTAGCTTTTTATTGAATAGTTCACGTAGTGCAGCGTCACTGTCAGTTTTTGTGTCACCATTGAGGTCCTCAGCCCAGAAATAATTTTTTTCGTTTATTAATGATCAATAATAATAATTGAAATAATTTTATTTATCATGTCACGATTATTTTGATGAGGATTGAAACTAAGCCAGCTCAAACAAGTTAGTACAAACGTATATGACAACATCACATTAAGATGATAAAGAAAGCATGTAATGAAACTGAAGAATTAATTCAATATGTGAAGCAGGTGTAAATCTAATAATCGTTGGTGATTTTAAATCGGTAGTGCAAGAAAGAAATGATGGGTAAATTATTAGAAGTTTAGGTCTAGTAAAATTAAATGAGCAAGGAAGCAGGGTTTTAGAATTTTGTTAAAAATATAAACTCATCGTTGCGAACACACAGTTTAAGAATCATACGCGAAGGATATACACGTGGAAGCATCCGTGGAATACAGGCAGATATCAGCTAGATTATATCATGGTCAAACAGAAATTCAGGAATCAAATTCTGGAGTGTTAAGCATACCCATGAGCTGACATAGTCTCTGAACATAATCGAGCAGATATAAAATCTGCAGACATTGCAGACGTGACTCTAAGAAATAACTCTGTAAGCAGTTCAATTGAGGACGAATGAAATGCACTGAAGAGAGAAATAATCCAAGCTGGTTAAGGAAAATTAGGCATTAGAAACAAAGCCACCCATAGTTCTTGTATCACAGGAAAGATTTTGGAGTTGATGAATCGGAGGAGAAGTCACAGAAATTCTCGAAATGAAGCACTTTGAGAGCAGTACAGAAATTTAAAAATCAAATAAGAAAAAGAATCGTGGCTGCAGGTAAAGTGCCAAGAAGTAAAAAATGAAATGGTCGTAGGTAAAGCAAATTTGGGTATAGGAAAATTAAACAGAATTTTGGGGAAATGAAAAAAAAATATGTATAAACATTAATACGGCTGATGGGAAACCTCTTTTAAACTCACAAGATAGAGCCAACTGATTGAATGGATACATAAACAAACTGTATGAATTGAACAACAGTATACTGAAAAATGAAGGCGATGTCGACATTGTTGACTTAGAAGATCCCATTTTGATGACAGATCCTGATATATCTTAGCCTAATTTGAAATTAAATAAGGAGAACTTCTGAAATCCCAGGGAAAAGATGGAATCCAAAGATTATTCAATATGATATCAATCAGTTACTAAAAAGGAGATATTTCAACTGATTTTAATAAAAAAATCATCTTCACACTTCCAAAGAAAATTGTCGCTCTATAGACATAATATCACATGCTTCAAGGTTATTGTCCAGGATAATATACAGAAGATTATAAAGAAAGGATAATAGAAGACATTGTGGGTGAAGATCGTTTGGTCTTAGGAAAAACGGCGACACAAGAGAAGCAACTCAAGCTTTAAGATCAAAACGTGAAGAGCGGATCATGAGAAAGAATGATACTTTCAAGGAGTTTGTTGATTTAGAAAAAGATTTTGATAATGTCAAGTGGGAGAATACGTTCAAAATTTTAAAGAATATCGAAATAGAAGAATTTTATAATATGTACAAAAATCAAGTGGCTATAATAGAATTAGAGAATTATGTATTTTTTTATTATTTACTTATGGCTTTACGCCTCGTCTACGTCGAGATCATTATAGGCGGGATGGGACTGGGTACAAGAAACGGGAAGGAATTCAGTCATGGCATTTTTGAAGGAAGCATCCCGGCATTCGCCTGGAGTGATTTGGGGAAAACATGGAAAAACCTTATCTGGATTCCCGGACGGGAATTCGAACCGCCGTCCTCCAGAATGCGAGGCCAGAGCGTTAACCACTTACCCACCACGTTCGGTTAGAGAATTATGAGAGGCTTTTATTAGTTAAGAAGGGTGAGAGACATACCCATAAATATTGAACTTGTATGTAGAGGAGGCAATCAAGGAAGTGTAAGACAAATTTAAATATTGTATAAGCTGTTAAGATAAATGAAATCAGTGTCCTATGATTTCTTGATGACATTTTCCTGTTACTGAGTGGAATAACAAGATACTGAAGAAAGTTTTGGACTAAATCTATATAAATAAAGATGTATGTATGTATGTTTGTTTGTTTGTTCTTCATACAAATCCACAGTTATGATCCAATCTCGATGAAATTTTGCACACTTATCCTTTCAAACAAGGAGAAAAATACTGTCTACATTTGGGTGAAAACTATCTATATAAATAATAAATTTTGTCTTATAATTTCGAAAAATTACTGAACAGTGATAGACAGACGCGTTGGATATGGAGGTCTCTGTACCGTTTTTTCTTTGTAGCGGTCAGCAAGCTCAGTGGTTAAAACGCTTGCTTACTAATGTTTGGGTCGTGGTCTCCGGTTCGAATCTCCGTTGAGGCAACGATTTTTAAATATTGTTTTTGATCGTAAGCGTCACGCCTGGGCCGTCGGTTATTCGGATTGAATGTTAAACTGTAGCTATCACAAATTTAGGGGTGCAATGCGAGGCATATCGTAGGTAGTTTTGCAATGCTGTAGGTGTACATTGTTTACGTTGTATTGAGACCTCAGGGGTGATTTGCAACAGTCTGTGTGTGATCTGCAGTAATAATACTATAAATGCGGGATTAAGTCTCCGTCTTTTTGTTACGTTTTGATAACTAAATGTCTATACCGATATTGCCGGAATTTGACAAGAAAATCTGTAGGGAGGGCACAGGACATTTTTTTCGGTATGATTAACAGTTGTAGTCACGAAATTTTGAGCAGTTATCGAATGGTGACAGAGAGACGGATGTGTGTGTTAGTCTTTAATGTTACTTCGCTTGCTCAAGCTATGCTTCTTGCGCATTAGGTTAGTGTATAATTTGTTAGTAAATTTCGTTTAGAGAAAAAACGTATTATATGGTATAGATGTCGATTTTCTCTGTCCTTTTACATTGTGTCTGCTTGAATGTTTCTGGCACCAGTTTATTTTGCCTTCTGTTTTGACATGCCTTGCGGGCGTAAACTGGCCTAACTTGTAGCTCTAGCAGAGCACGAGCAGCTAAAGTTATTAGAATCAAAGAATCGGATGCTCATGCTGAAGAAAGAAGAAAAGACCAAGCTGAAATAAAGTTGCCCTTAGTCAATAACCCCCCCCCCCCATCCCCTCACGTTTGTTTTTCTGTTTTTAAATATGTTGGGAACTGATTCTCTTCAAGAGACAGATTCCACGGTAAAATGATATAGTGATGGTTTTCCTGTCATATTATGCCTACTCGGTGTTGTTTGGGACCAATCCTTTGTTACCAACAAATTTCTATATTCAATTCTGGCAAAGAAATTCTTAATCGACGCATACGAAGTCGCAGGTATCAGCTAGTATACAATAAAGCAAGACAAATTTGATGAAAGTGTAGCAGAAATGATAACAATAATAGTAGATTAAATTAAATAGTATCTGATCCGACAGGAGAAGTAACTGAACTGACTGCCGAAGAAAGAATGATGTGAACAGCAAATAGAACCTTCTCGAAAAAATGAGGTCTTTTAATTTTCAAATATTGACCTATGGTTCAAAAGGAACTTCTAAAAACTGTATGTGCGTGAAACGTACCAATTTATCGTTGAGATGCATGGACTTTGACGGAATTGTCGAAGGTAAAAACCAACAAAAAATAAAAGGAACCCACCCCGTCAATCGCATTGTATGTGTGCTTTTATTTTTCTGAAAAATCAAAGCTGTAATGAAGAAAGATAACACCTTCCTATTCTAAATATTTTTAACCATTCTGCTTTTGTATTTAACTTCCACACTAAAATTAGGAAACTCCGTTTTAGAAACACGGGTTTATTCCATAGTATATTATATCTACATCTACATCTGGGTTCGGGAGAGACTATACTAGCCTTTTCCAAACAAATGTCAACCTCTCCTTCACGTGGTGCACCCTGTTTGCACGGAGGAGGCTCTGGCGACTGTAAGATTACCGGTATAAGGAGTCACCCACTGCTTGCCAACGGCCTCTGAAAGGAGGTCGGAAGAGCGGGGAGCCGTACGGGGCACCCTCTTGCCCTTGGGGTTGGAATCGGCCCCTAAAGGCGTATGAATCAGAAATGATCAATGGCATGGGGATGCAGAAGGCATCGGGAAACCACTGCATTAAAGACCCAAATGGTATCCCGAGGACATGTAATCCTCTCAAATTACATATATCAAGATGGCTTCTTCCTGGGTAAAATATTCCGGAGGTAAAATGGCAATTCTGTATTTAAGATTAATACTTGAAGGGCGGATCAAGAAAAACAAAGATACTATTATGGCATGTTGATTTAGAAAAAGCTTTTGTTAATGTTAGGTGGGACAGTATGTTCAAAATTTTAAAGAAGTCAGGACTAAAGTATCGAGGTAGAAGAATAATCTATAAACTATATAAGAATCAAGAGGCTATAATAAAAGTAGAGAAAAATGAGAGACATGCATCAGTTAAAAAGGGTCGAAGACAAGGTTGTAGTCTATCCTCGTTAATATTCAACTTGTATGTAGAAGAAGGAATGAAGAAAGTCAAAGAAAAATTTCCATGTGGCATAAGTATTCAGGGAGAAAAAATCAGTATGCTACGATTTGCTGATGACATTGTCTTGTTAGCAGAGAGGGCTGAGGATAGTGAGAAGTTACTGAAAGGCATGAACAAAATACTGAAGGAAGATTTTGGACTGACTATAAATCAAAGCAAGACAAAAGTGATAAAATGTAGCAGAAACGATACCAATACTAGCAGATTAAATATAAAAATAGGATCGGATGCAATAGGAGAAGTAAGTGAATTCAGTTACTTGGGAAGCAAAATTACAACGGATGGCCGAAGCAGGAATGATGTTAAAAGCAGAATAGTACTAGCAAAAAGAGTCATGAAAAAGATAAACCTTATAGTTTCAAACATTGATCTAGGAATTAGTAAGAACTTTTTATAACTCTTTGTGTGGAGCACAGCACTTTATGGTAACGAAACATGGACTTTAGGAATACCGGAAATAAAGAAAATTGAAGCATTTGAAATGTGGTGTTACAGAAGAATGCGGAAAATTAAGTTGACTGACAAAGTACGAAATGAACGAGTTTTGAAGATGATGGGTGAGAAAAGAAGTTTGTGTAAGAAGCTCACAGAAAGAAGAGACAGGCTGGTAGGTCATATTTTGAGACATGCTGGATTGGTTAATTTGTTAGTGGAGGGAACAGTTGAAGGTAAGAACTGTAGAGGAAGACAGAGATTAGAATTTATGAAGCAGATAATTGAGGACGTTTGTTGTAAGGGGAATGTAGAAATGAAGAGGTTGGCACAGGAGAGGAAGGGATGGAGGATTGCATCAAACCAGTCGAACGACTGACGTCAGCAAAAAAAAAAAAAAAATCCCATATTCTCCAATAAATTCAAACGAAAACGACGTCTTCTGTCAGCCCAATCTATGTATCAATTCCGTGACACTGTCGTAAGGACTGTAACTGGCAGTCATGAATCTAGATGCTCTCTTCTGTACTTTCTCTAATGTGTCGATCAATCCATTGCGATACGGATCCCAAACTCCACAACAGTAATCCAAATATCATTCACAAAATATTAATGAGTCCACAACTTTAGTTCCACGCTTAATCAAGCAATAATATTCTTGTTGCTCGCTGTCTCTCCGGACGATAATAAAAAAACACACTTCTGCCACCCATCACACTTCATACTTACAGTCTTTGCATCAAAGATGTTGTATAATTATAAAAGTAGTTCAAGCCGTAGTCCGTTGTTAGAAACACAATAATTAATACAAGAATAGATACATATGAAAATAAATTCAGTAAAAACATTAAATTTGGTGTGTGAAAGTTTTTGTAACGTGATTAAGGCCGCACGATACGAAATATCAGACTTTGTCCGTGGAGTTGTATTTGCTTCTACAAGCATCGGAAATTCCATTTCCAAAATCGTTCGGTAATTCCACATTCCTCGATCAACGGTGTCAACGGCATGCCGTATATATGCCATTTCCACCATTACCTCAACTGCATGCCATGAATATGCCATTTCCACCATTACCTCTCGCCGTGGATAACGCACTGGTCGACCACTTCTACTTAATAACACAGACGTCTCCGTCAAGGTGTCAGTTTTGAGAGACAAGTCACACTTCGTCAAAGAACAGCAACACTCAATTTGGGACGTGTCTGTGTGGACAGTGCGGTGATTTTTGTTGT
Organism: Vandiemenella viatica; assembly: GCA_031002005.1. Lineage (NCBI taxonomy): Eukaryota > Metazoa > Arthropoda > Insecta > Orthoptera > Morabidae > Vandiemenella > Vandiemenella viatica. Next base: position 123,293,405 of record CM061921.1, on the reverse strand, counting down.
AGGTGGGATATGCCAGCAGAAAACCGCCCCTGCTAACAAAAAGCTATCAGCTGCTGCACCTCTCCTGGCTCGTGACCGTATCGATTGGACCCTAGATGTCTGGAAAAAGGTTACGTAGTCAAATGAGTCACGATTCCAGTTGGTAAGAGCTGATGGATTTTTTTTTTTTTTTTTTTTTTTTTTTTTTTTTTTTTTTTTTTTTTTTTTTTTTTTTTTTGTATGTGGCGCAGACCTCACGAAGTCATGGATCCAATTTGTCAGGAAGGCACTGAGCAAGCTACGACTTGGTATGGGCTGTGTTTACGTGTCATGTACTGGGAAATCTATTAAAACTTTACTGACCATTGAGTGGATATGGTTGTATTGAGCTACCTGTAAATCATTTTTATCCATTAACGTCCATCATGTTTCCAAGCATCGATAGACAGTGTGGTATGTTACCGGGCCAAAATCGTTCACGATTGGTTTGCAGAATATTCTGGACAATTCCAAGTAACGATTTGGCCACTTACATTGCAAGACATGAATCCAATCGAACGTATCTGGAACTTGATCGATAGATCAGTTAGTGCACAAAGTCCTCCTCCGGTAACACTTCTGCAGTTATGGACGGCTTTAGCACTAACAAGGCTGACAACTTGCTGAGTTAGTGCCACTTCGGGTTAACATGCATGGCACTGTTGGCCAGGATTGTTCCGCCGACTCCATTACAGAGTTCTGATTTGCCTTTGTCGTGGCTGGGCTTTCATTTAAACGTGAAATCCGAACCACGGAACGTTCTGGCTTGGCTCATACACTGAAGAGCCAAAGAAACTGGTACAGTTGCCTAATATCATGTAGCACCACCGCGAGCACGCAGAAATGCCCCAACACGACGTGGCATGAACTCCACTAATGTCTGAAGTTGTGCTGGAGGGAATTGACACCATGCATCCTTCAGGGCTGTCCATAAATACGTAAGAGTACGAGGGGGTGGAGATCTCTTCTGAACGGCACGTTGCGAGGCATCCCAGATATGATAAATATTGTTCATGTCTGAGGATTTTGGTAGCCATCGGAGGTGTTTAAACGTAGAAGAGTTTTCCTGGAGTCACTCTGTAGAAATTCTGGACGTGTGGGTTGTCGCTTTGTCCTGCTAGAATTGCCCAAGTCCGTCGGAATCCACAATGGACACGAATGGATGCAGGTGATCAGCCAGGATGCGGATGTACATATCACCTATCAGAGTCGTATCTAAACGTATCAGGGGTCCCATGTCACTCCAACTGCACACGCTCCACACCATTACAGAGCCTCCACCAGCTTGAACAGTCCCCTGCTGACATGCAGGGTCCATGAATTCAAGAGGTAGTCTCCGTTCGATACAATTGGAAACGAGACTCGTTAGATCAGGCAACATGTTTCCAGTCATCAACAGTCCAGTGTCGGTGTTGACGGGTCCAGGCGAGGCCTAAAGCTTTGTGTCGTGCACTCTGCCAGGGTACACGAGTGGGCCTTCGGCTCCAAAAGCCCATATCGATGATGTTTTGTTGAATGGTTCGCAGGCTGACACTTTTGATGGCCCAGCATTGAAATCCACTGCAATTTGCGGAAGGATTGCACTTCTGTCACGTTGAACGATTCTCTTCAGTCGTCGTTGGTCCCGTTCATGGAGGATCTTTTTCCGGCCGCAGCGATGTCGGAGATTTGATGTTTTACCGGATTCCCGATATTAAAGGTGCGCTTGTGAAATGGTCGTAAGGTAAAATCCCCATCTCATCACTCCCTCTGAAATGGTGTGTCCCATCTCTCGTGCGCTGACTATAATACCACGTTCAAACTCACTTATATCGTGATAACCTGCCATTGTAGGAGCACTAACTGATCTAACGCCTGCGCCAGACACCTGTTGTCTTATATAGGCGTTGCCGATAGCAGTGCAGTACTCAGAGAGATTACATGCATGCCTATACCAGTTTCTTTGGCTCCTAACTGTATGATAAACACAATACTTTTTTTAAAAAAAATTGTCCCACTGGAGACCAGACATCGAGCTTTTGAAAGCAAGGGCATTAAACACTGAGCCACCAGATGTGTGTTCTGAATAAAACATCTTTGTCTGGCTGTTCAGAAAAAGAAATATTAAAATTAATCATTAGATGAAACTAAATGTTTTTGTTCCTTTACACACCTCAAACATGTGCTAAATTGCATTTTATTTATTATGTTCACTGATCTGAATGCATTCTACTTTTAGTTTAAAAAAAAAATAAAGTAAAAAAAAAATAATTAAGCAATACCATTTTTGAGGGGATTTTAATAAAAATAAATAATAATAATTGTCACCTGCATATGTCAGTTTATTTTATTTTTTTCGAGAAACCAGCGACAGGTAAATATTTTAGGATGACTGTTGATTGAACTATATAAATGAGTAAATCATGTTAACAACCTTGTTACACGACATATTTTACTGAAACTTATGCCTGAAACTAACGGGGATGAATTGGGAAAATGTCTTTAATGTGACGCTATCTCAAATAAAATAGCTTTACAGCTTACTTAACGTATCAAGTATCACAAACCCAGTAAGTCGTAGTTACTCAATTTGCATTGCTTTAATGATTAGAATGTTCTCCTAATGAAACTGGAAATTAACTTTATTTATAACCATTTTCCTCTGTGCAGTAGTAAGAATAATTGTATATACTCATTAGCACAAATTATCACTTTTATTCCTTAAAATGCCTCTAGAATAACCGTAACACATAAATTAAGTAGCGACTGTTCTACATTTCATAATAGGTTATTTTAATTGCCTACTTCTCTATTCCAAAATAACAACGTTGTTCTCTCTCAGAGTAGCATGCATTATGTATGAGTCAAGAGGAAATACAAATTACTTAATTACCATGCAAGCCTTTAGTATCAAAACATTTACTCTGTTAGCCCGTATCCTTTGAAATTGATTCTTCAGGCTACAGACGAAATACTTGGTTCATTCAAGTTTAGACTCATCAGAATAGTAATTACTCCATAGTGTACATTCTCTTCGTTATCAGTATGTCCGATTTTTTAAATTTCCGATACATAACACTGAATTTTTATAGAAAGTAAGAAATTGTTAAAGTGGTAAAATTCCTACTTGATAGCTGGAAGTAGGACTAATCGAGTACAGGATGACGTAGATAACAATATTTAAGACCTTGGTGGTTACAATAGGAATTTATGTGTGTCAAATGAAGAATATTCTTCAAGATAACTTGAGATAATTTACAAGGCGTGTATTGGCGATGAGGTGTGGAAAAATGTGAGTGGAAGAATAAAGAATTGTGCATGGAAGGTAAAAGACGACATGATCGCTACCTGTCACTCGTTTTCAGGATAATTTTCTTGTGAGTGAGTTAGGAACTGGAATAAATTACCAAGGCAAGTGACGAACAATTTATCAAAAACACTGAAAAAAAATTGTTATAGGGCAAACGCAGACGGGTAAAAGAAAGAGGGAAAATTGTTGTGTACGGAAGTTGTTATTGTTCACTGGGGTTCATGCATCACGACCATGAGTTACTACGGTGTAGATAACTGGGGCGACAAAAAGAAAAAAAATAAGGGTGCTGGCTGCTTACCATAGAGAAAGATAACGATCAGGCTCTTGGAGAGAAACTAAATTCATATTCAAATTCCAGTGGTTTGCGTAGAATGGTCAATATTCGTTTGAATATGCGAAACACAACTTGCACTTTTAATTCACGACTTGTGCCGTATTATAGATGCGCAATCCCAGGTTGATATAATTCTATTAGATTTTAAGAAAGCTTTCGACACTGTGCCTCACACTAGGTTACTTAGGAAACTTCGTGGCTACGGCATATCTAGACAAATATGTGACTGGGTTGCATTATTTCTGAACGGCAGAACACAGTGTGTAGTTCTCGACGGTGAGAGTTCATCATTTACCGAGGTGAGGTCCGGGGTTCCCCAGGGAAGCGTGATAGGGCCTCTGTTGTTTCTCATATACATGAATGATTTGTATGACATAATAAGGGGGATGAAAAGATTATTTGCCGATTTATCGTGAAATCAAAACCCAGGAAGACAGCGCTTTGTTACAAGACGATATTATGAAAATAATTGCGTGGTTGGCAGTTGGAGTTAAACGCTAAAAAGTGCCAAGTCATGCGTATAAGTAAAAAGGTGACACCATTTAGCTCTGAATCTACAATTAATGGTACTTTACTTAGAACTGTGGATTCCGCTAAATACCTAGGGGTAACAATTCGTAATAACTTGTCGTGGAACGAACATATCGAGAACGTAATTGGGAAAGCAAATCGTATGATCCAATTTCTAGGTCGTAATTTAAAACAATGCACTCCCGAAGTTAAATCGATTGCATATAAGTCACTAGTGCGTCCTCACTTGGAATATTGTTGTTCTGTATGGGGTCCCGATCAAAAGGGGTTAATGGAGGCATTAGAGAGGGTCCAGAGAAGAACCACCCGATTCGTGACAGGTATATATAGTTGGAGGGAAAACGTAAGTGCGATGCTGAAGGAGTTAGGTTGCGAAGACCTGGAACACCGAAGGCGTTGCTCTCAGTGGAAGCTAATTGAAAAATTCACGACTGACATATTTCAGAATGACAGCAAAGAAAAATTGCTACCAGCAACATTCGTATCTCGGAATGACCGTGGAAATAAGATAAGAGAAATCAGGGCCAAACCGATTCTTTTCTGTGTTCATTTCTTTCCGCGAGCGATTAGGGAATGGAATAGAAAGGATTTACCGGGCGAGTAAACTTAATTTCCGACAGGAGTAGCTTCCGATAAAGCTCTCCGGCCATCCTGATCTGGGTTTTCCATGGTTTTCCGAGGTCATTCCACGCGAATGCTGGGATGGTTCCTCACAATATGCCATGGGCGCCTCCTACCATATCCCGTATATCCCTTCAAAACTATTACCCTTTCGGATAGGTGCAATGCACCCCCTGCCACACACTTTCAGTGAATCGCAGAGTAATAGTAATAGTAATAGTAATAAAAGAATTCAAATTTACCAGGTGTCAACTATTAAGAAAATAAGATTAATAGCACAAATGAACAGAGATTTTCAAATATTTTAGTAAGAGAAGGAAGCTTTACACAGGTAGTAGAGAAGAACACAAGGCGACCAAACATGTTGGATATCTTCCTAATAAAACCTGATGATAACCCTATCGGCTGTCAAGTAACTGAAGGATTTAATTACCACAATGGGGTTCTGTTAGGGGAAACAAGTACAATTATAAAAAGGCACCAACTTAAGAACTGAAGATATATTTCAGGGAAAGATTCAGCAAATGGAAGGATGGCTCAAGTGAAGTAGAAGCGAAGTGGATAAAGTTCAATGAGATGATAAAAAAAGGGGAGGCAAAATTTATTCCAGAACAGAAAATAAAGGGAAGTACAGAACCTACATAGTACAATAGAGAGGTATTGAGGTTAAAGGGTTAGTGAGATGAGAACTATAGAGACTTAAGAGACAGCAAGGCAGTAGGGAATATTTAAAACGACTAAACAATGAAATAGTTATGGAAAAGAGCGAAGCTAAAGATGGGTTTATGAAGAATATTGTTGGTGCATGTGGACTACCGAACGGCTCATCCAGAAATTTCTATGGTTATGTTAGATAAATGAGGTCAAGGGAATGTATTCAGACAATCGTAGATAAGAACGGAGAAGAAATTACTGAGGATTTGAAAATGGTAGAGATATTGAGTGACTGGTTTAATGAGACTATTAGGGTCTTTCATTCAGGGTTGAGAGGAGTCTCTTCACGTAAGTAGAAATGAAGAAACAACACAATTTGAAACACAATTCTCAGGGAACTATGAAGGAAATAAGAAAGCTAAAAAAGCGCAAAGGGTTGATGTAGGTAATATTATTACAGATTTATTAAAGATCATGGAATACGAAATTGTAATTTACATTGATATTTTATTTATAATGATTCTGGCATCCAGTCTTAGGACGGAAACGAGCGATAATAGTACCGGTTCGTAAAGGAGTGGCGACAAATAGGATTGAAAATCATAGGCCGATCTGTTTGACATTAGTGATGGAGAGAATAATATGTATCAATATCAGTAATGTCTGTGAGGAAAGAAACTGGTTTGCAAATAAAACAAACATGACTTTTGATAAGGATATTCATGTAAATCTCATAAAGTGAGCTATTTGCAAAATATTTCGAACAAATTGGACAAGGGAGGCCAAGTTAATAGTATAACTCTAGATTTTTCTAAGGCATTTGACAGAGTGATCCATAAAATGGTTTTAAATAAGTTGAAAATTATTAGAGTGGATGAAAATGTGACTTTCTAGGTAGAGGTATTCTGCTAGAATAGGGAATGCAGTATTAAACGAGGTGGAACTGAATGTGGTAATATACTGCGACCATTAGTATTCATCATTCTAATGAATGACAGTGTTGATGGTTTACAGTCGGAATTTAGATTCTGTATTGTGATATAATGGTATATAACATGATCAGAACAGGGGAATACGCTGAACAGTTGATAGGTGTCATGGATAGAATATGCAACTGAGCAGGGTGACATGGAATGAAGATAAGTGCCAAGATGAGTCAGCTTACTAGGAACAAAGATAAAAATCAAAAGGTTGTTTACGGTTACAGGATAGGGACAGAATTGCTTTTTGAATGCTTGTAGTGTAAACATCTTGGCTTAACATTTGATAATAAACTCTACAGGGCATGATACAGGGAGCAGGTGGTAGGAAAATGTTCTAGGATCCTTCATTTACTGGAGAGTGTGGTAAGGGAATGTAGCAGATAAGTGAGAGTGTGTCATATTCATGTTTAATATGGTAGTGTAGTTTGGGACCCAAATTTAGGGTATTAATTGCAGGAATTGGAAAACGTGCGGAGGAGAGCAGCTAGATTTGTTTGTGGAAATCACCGCAGAACCCAGTCAGTAACTGATATGCTAAAGGAGCTGGAATGTTGTGTTGAGTGCTGAGAATACAAGGCATATATTGGTGATGAGGTTTGTAAGGATATTTGTTGAAGATCTATGAGTAGTGCATGGACAGGGAAAGATGACCAAGAAAACGCGCTGGCATTCGATTTCATGCATAATGGTGCGCGAAAACTTTCTTTTGTGGGTAAGGTTGTTAGGGACTGTAATAAATTACCAAGAGAAATGATAAATAATTTACCAAAATCACTGGAGGGCTCCGAAAATAAAATTCATAATTGGAAAAAGTAGATGTGTTGAAAAATTTCACACTTGAAGTATGTAAGATAATAGTAAATAAATAATAAGAAAATGGTAATTAGATGATATGGAATTGGATTCGCAGCTGAAAATTCAAATTCAGATGTGTTAATCTTGAAATACCTGGCGTGCACTACCTTACGACAGGTTTTCAAAGGAGAAAAACTAATACAGCCAAAGTCATATAATTCAAAGCTTGTTAGCTAATTTGTTGTATTTTCAGGGAACATTATTCGAGGTACCAGTATTATTTTCAAAACAGAAACTCATAAGAATATAAATAAATTAGCCACATTAGTTTCCAAGGGTAATCAAATAGCGAAGAAGTGTCGTCACACATTATTTCACTGTTTCTTCTGAAGTAATAAAACAGATGATTATCTAATGTAACTTTCGGGTAACTTTTATTCAAGTATTACACGAAACATGATTTAATATAGGCCTAAATAGCATGAAACAAAAACAGTGCCATGTATTTCTGTAATATTTTTACTCGTTTCTTTTTTTAAGTTTCGCGTGGGTATGGTCCTGAATACGCGGGCACAACTCGCAGCAAGAATAACAAACATGTCTTTAGGGATTACAAACTCTCTGCTCTGCAGAGGTTTCAAAAACTGGCCAACATTAAATCTCAATTTTTCTGTATCCCAATGTTTCTTGAAATCAGTTTCTCTATAGTGGCATAGCAGTTTATTTTATTTCCCGACGTTTAGTCGTATGTTGCCGTCAATACAGTTTATAATTTTCAAACCAACGCAAAGAGATTTGTCGTGAAACTCACAATGGATTCACAACTTTACAGAAATCTCTTACGGTACATTTTGGGATAACTGTTTTGAAGCTTTTTGTAAAAAACTGTTGTACTAAAAGAAAAAACAGTTCACAGTGACGAGACATCAATTTCAGTGCTCCGTACTGAGAAATAAAATTGTGTGCTACTGTTCTGTAAACTGGCCACTTGCAAAAACTTTCGAAATGAGTTTTTTGTTATTAGTAATAGTTCGTGGATTCACTGAGTGAAACGAGCCACTCATGGGCTTATTTCAACCTCTAATTCGCCAGTTACAAGTTAATCCACAACGTAACAACTGGATATAAGAACACCATGATCATGACAGGTATAAATGTCAGCTGCTACAATGTTTGAGGATTAACATTTCACGCAAGTTTTCTCTACTCTACCCAAGTATTCGTATTAACTGTATCGGTTGTTAAGAGACCCTGATGTTGGTTCAGGTAGTAAAGTATGCTTTAGGACAATTTTCTTATGTTACATAGACCATAAATGTTGTGTCGTTAGGAATAATAAACTGAATTTTAGGGTTTGTTGGCGTATAAACTATTCCGTTTCCGCAAACGGTTTAGCGTGATGAACAATATTGTAACGTCCATGTAAGAAGTATCGGTATAACATTTTAGAGGCCATGTTGTATATGTGTATACAAGTAGTAGGAATCCCTGTCTTACAGCCCGCACCCATGACCAAAAAAGTATAATCGATAGCCCCTCCTTGAAATTGATACCCCCCTCCAAGCTCCACTCCTAGCAACTGATACCCCGGTGCAGGTGTTCGGTTGTATCTGATACCCCATATAACCTAAACTAGCTTCACTCTTCATTGAATGTTGTACTCGATATCCCCGAGCAGCAAACCGGTTGTAATGGATACCCCGCGCAAGTAACTTGTTGTAATCGATTCTTTACCCGTTGAACTTGAAAACAATACGCCCGCGCAGGTAACCTGTTATAGTCAACTCCCCACGCAGATGTTCCAGCATTTACCGGTTTTAGGTGATAAGCTATTTTTCACTGTCGTCCAATTTAAAAAGGGAGTTAGTGATTAATCCATTTTATTATGCTGTAGAAGAAAGATTAAAATAATTTTTGTTCAAAATATTTTTAATCGCCATATCTCTTATAAATAAAGAGTTTACAATTGATTTAATTATTAATTCATTCACAACTAAACAAGAATAACTGGTATTATAAACATGTTCCTTGATATTCAATTATTTATTCAATTCATTCATGAACTTTTGTTTACATACTTTAATTATTATTACACAACCATTTGAGTTTAGCGGGGGATTTTTAATTTTAGTTTGGTATTCCGGAGGACCCGGCTTCACTTATCGACCATTCAGATTTAGGTTTTTCATGATTTCCCAAAACTCCTCTAAGGAAATTCTGCGGTGGTTCCTTCATAAACCACACTTCGTTAGCACTTATCGACAGTATCTAATGACGTAATAAATAGTGAAGAACGTTCCACACTTTGTATTCCTACACTTTTTCTTCTGATCGGTAAGATTACCGATTTATAACTGGCGGCCAGGTCACAGTTTGTAAGAATGTTTGCAGATAGTAACATTATCACAGTAAAGTAATATCCTAGCTGCTATTTGAATGATAAAAGTGATTAAAAATAATTATAATAATGCCAACTATGCATGCATTTTCAATGAGTTATCGAATCCTCCCGTATGTAATAGTGAAAGTAGACTTGGCGCTAACTTTGGTTATTTCGCTTTCTCCCTACATGTCGTCTGGCTACAATGTGTTAGTTCCGTGTTCATGATATTAATTCCAGTTCCTAATTTCATACTTTCATTACGAATGGAAGATTTAATTTATAGTGCTATAGTCGTTTCAACAGTAATCTTCAGCATAAAAACTTCATAATTTAAGGACACAGTTACACGCAACAGAAAACTAAATTTAAGATTTAAGAAAGTTACAACGTTCCTAACTGCTTCATACAATTAGGAGAAACTTCTTGACAACTTTATAAGACTGACTATGTATTGGAAGATTCAGTTTAGTGTTTCCATTTTACTCCTCGGCACTTACTTCCTGTTACTCTAAAAGTTTCTCACTTAATTATAGTTCTTTTAGCGCCAGAGCGGCCTGGTGTCTCACTAATTGATGCGTACGACTGGAAATCGAAAGGACTCCACTTCGAATCTCCTGTCTCAATGGGGATTTTCATAGGCTTGTAATCAGACCTTCATCTCCGATATAGCTTGCTGTGAATTTGCCATTAAGCTTCCGTGATTTGCATCAAATTGTGGGTTCCATTAGATAAGGTAACGAGGAAAGGAATTGGTAACCCGAAATCCAATAGGAGGCTAAGTATATCCCCTTCGGGAGGGTTCCAAACATGAACATACCTTTAGCTAAAACTGCCTCACTTTTTCCCGTACGCTTCAAGAGATTCAGATATTATAATTTTGTCTAGACACCTCCTGAATATGCTCCGATATAGATTAAAGTGCCTTGCATATGAACTGCTAAGTCTACCAAAGGACACCTTTGGCATCGAACGCTCGGAACCACACGGAAACATGCTTAGAATAGCAAGCGATCATAAACAGTGGTGTGTGTCATTTCCATGCAAAATGTTGCATTCTAACGAAAGTAACATTTTAGCAGAAAGAAACAAAGTAACAAAATATCAATACCATATGAAGGAAATTATACGTAATTCAGTGATGTCAGTGTGTCATTACATTTTCAATCAACAGTGCCATAAACTCTCTGCTTAAAGTAATTATTATAGTGTGAAACACGCATATCCAGCAGTACCACACACCTGATAGTGCTTATATTAGTTCTCAAAGTGCAGATGAGGTATTTTGATGAAGTGGTTAAAACAAAGTGACCAAGTGTGGTGGCTGAGCGGTTAACACTCTGGCCTCGCATTTGGGAGGACGACGGTTCGAATCCGACGTCGACAAGGCATAAGGCCATAAGTAAGAAAAAAACAAAGTTTTTAACCCAATTCTTTACTTGTCTCGTACTTCCGCTCATCACTTTCTCCAACAAGGATTTTGAAAACTTTTCCTACGACCTGTCCAATATATGCTGCCCATTTGAGTTTGTTATCAAATGTTACACGTATGCCAAGATATTTACATTTCTAGTATTCAACGAGCAATACCAGCCACACCTTATAATAATAAACGGCATTTAGTCTAATCCAGATCACCCTACACCTGTTCACTGTCCTTTAACATTTTGACCCTTTTATACAACATTATGTCATCTGCAAACAAACTAACTTCTGACTGTAAACCGTCAAAACAATGATTCACTAGAAAAACGAATAGCAACGATCCCTGTGGCACTCTAGTTTTTACATTCACTTTTTTTGATACTGCATTTCCTACCCCACCTTTTTGCCTTCTACCTTTTAAAAATTCATCTACCCAGAAAACCACCTATTTTATCAACTAAAATAGTTTTTACCTAATTTACCATCATTTTATGGCTCACTCTATCAAATACCTTTGAAAGGCCTAGTGCAACATACCAGTTTAGCGTTCCCCATCCATTTTCATACGTAATATCTTGCATATATCCTACTAACTGAGATTCGCATGAATATCCTTGCCTAAAGCCATGTTGCCGATTTGAAAACCACTTACGCTAGCGATTTAGAAATCTTAGCTGAGTTAAGAGGACGTATAAAGAAAGTAATGCGCGAGGCCTTCAACGATTTTCATTCCAACTCACTCTCTAAGAGTCTCACAGAGAACCCAAAGAAATATTGGTCTTGTGTACGAAAAGTCAATTGTACCAACAGCAATATTCCAGCACTAACTCGTGAAGGTTCCGAGGTTGATGAAAGCCGCGATAAAGCTAACGTACTAAATACTGTATTCAAAAATTCGTTTACTGATGAGAATAAGCATAGTATTCCCGTTTTCCCACGCCGTGTTGAGTTGGTGATGGAATCATTACGAATAGATACTGCAGTTATCATTAAGCAATTAGAGCTCCTGAATTGGGGGAAAGCACCGGGCGGGGATGGAATTATAGTAATAGTATTTTCAGAGTATGCGGCGGAAATCGGGCCATTTCTGTCTGATATATTCAGTAAATAATTAGAGGAGCGAAAAGTACCTTCTGACTGGAAAATCGCCCAAGTAACTCCGATTTTCAAGAAAGGTAATCGAAGTGATCCTGTAAACTATCGTCCCATATCTATAACATCTGTTTGTAGTAGAGTTATGGAGCATATTACACTCCTGGAAATTGAAATAAGAACACATTGACGCCGTTGTGTAAGACCAACCATACTTGCTCCGGACACTACGAGAGGGCTGTACAACCAATGATCAAACGCACGGCACAGCGGACACACCAGGAACAGCAGTGTTGGCCGTCGAAGGGCGCTAGTTGCGCAGCGGTTGGGCACTGCCGCAGTCAGTGTCAGCCAGTTTGCCGTGGCATACGGAGCTCTATCTCAGTCTTTAACACTGGTAGCATGCCGCGACAGCGTGTACGTGAACCGTATGTGCAGTTGACGGACTTTGAGCGAGGGCGTATAGTGGGCATGCGGGAGGCCGGGTGGACGTACCGCCGAATTGCTCAACATGTGGGGCGCGAGGTCTCCACAGTACATCGATGTTGTCGCCAGTGGTTGGCGGAAGGTGCACGTGCCCGTCGACCTGGGTCCTGACAGCAGCGACGCACGGATACACGCCAAGACCGTCGCATCCTACGCAGTGCCGTAGGGGACCGCACCACCACTTCCCGGCAAATTAGGGACATTGTTGCTCCTGGGGTATCAATAAGGACCATTCGCAACCGTCTCCATGAAGCTGGGCTATGGTCCCGCGCACCGTTAGGTCGTTTTCCGCTCACGCCCCAACATCGTGCAGCCCGCCTCCAGTGGTGTCGCGACAGGCGTGTATGGAGGGACGAATGGAGACACAGGGCCAACACCCGGCATCATGGTGTGGGGAGCGATCTCCTACACTGGCCGTACACCTCTGGTGATCGTCGAGGGGACACTGAACAGTGCACGGTACATTCAAACCGTCATCGAACCCATCGTTCTACCATTCCTAGACCGGCAAGGGAACATGCTGTTCCAACAGGACAATGCACGTCCACATGTATCCCGTGCCACCCAACGTGCTCTAGAAGGTTTAAGTCAACTACCCTGGCCAGCGAGATCTCCGGATCTGTCCCCCCATTGAGCATGTTTGGGACTGGATGAAACGTCGTCTCACGCGGTCTGCACGTCCAGCACGAACGCTGGTCCAGCTGAGGCGCCAGGTGGAAATGGCTTGGCATGCCGTTCCACAGGACTACATCCAGCACCTCTACGATCGTCTCCATGGGAGAATTGCAGCCTGCATTGCTGCGAAAGGAGGATATACACGGTACTAGTGCCGACATTGTGCATGCTCTGTTGCCTGTGTCTATGTGCCTATGGTTCTGTCTGTGTGATCATGTGTTGTATCTGACCCCAGGAATGTGTATATAAAGTTTCCCATTCCTGGGACAATGAATTCACGGTGTTCTTATTAACAATTTCCAGGAGTGTATATGTTCGAACATCATGAATTGTTTAGATGAAAATAATTTTCTTACAACAAATCAACACGGATTTCGGAAGAAAAGATCATGTGAAATACAGCTGGCCCTATTTACACACGATGTAATGAAAGTTATTGACGCAGATTCACAAGTAGATACAATTTTTTTAGATTTTCAGAAAGCCTTTGACTCTGTGCCACACAACCGCCTTTTAGCGAAGCTTCGAGCGTACGGTATATCGTATCAGCTTTGTGAATGGATAAAGTATTTTCTAACTGGTCGGTCGCAGTATGTTGTCGTTGAAGGAGAAAGTTCTTCTAACCTAGATGTTACATCGGGTGCACCTCAAGGAAGTGTAATAGGACCACTTCTTTTCTTTATTTTTATAAACGATCTCGGAGACAAAGTGAAAAGAATTTTTGGATTGTTTGTTGATGATGCGATTAATTATAGGGAAGTAAGGAATTTGGCCGATTGCTTAGAAATTCAGCGTGATCTAGATGTTATTTTGGCATGGTGCGCTGGGAGGCAACTTATACAAAATTGTAAAAAGTGCAAGACAATGAACTAACTAACAAAATGAATCAAATTTTCAGAAATACGAGTTAAACAATACAGTTATTGATAATGTCGATTCTATGAAATATTTGGGAGTACAAAGGCACATGAAATGGGACATACAACCTACAGTAACAACAGTTTGATTTTTTTACAGTTTATCAGTAAGCACTATATTACGAAGTTTTAGACTGTAAAATCTTTAAAGTTTTGAACCTTCTGTGCAACAATGCTGAAAGACATGTCTCAATCCACAAATATCTTTAATACGTCGTGAATGTTTTTCCATCATTATTTTCCATCTACGATGCTCTTCGTGTTTCGGCGAAAATCTGTAACACATTACATCTCTTCCAAATTTCATCTTAATTTCTCTCTTTCCTGATAATTTAGTCCTATATAAGGTAAACGGACCAAATCCAGTTGCCATAACCAATAATAGTTTTTAAAAACCATATCTTCATTTTAATCAGGATCTCCCACCCCTTTCCAACACACCATGGACAATCCGTTTCCACGTGCCTTTACTACATTAGATTTATTCCTTCAGAACAATGTAATAGATTGTGTGAAATCTAAGCTATTCTAGTGAAATATTGGAAAACCGTTTCAGATTCCGTGGAGAGATTTGAAATACAATGAATATTTGCATTTAATTTATATTTTTGAAATTAAAGAATAAAAATAAAAAAATCAACCAGGAGTGGAAACGAACCTTCGACCGTTATACCCACATAGCAGACCGCTACCATTCTTTTTTTTTTTTTTTAAAAAAAGATGGCTTTCATTTTTTTTCCATCTCAGCCATCTGTAAGTTTATCGTTGTTTATTCGAATTTTGTCTGTACTATATTATCGTTTTCTCATTGCGGACAACACAGGACGGACACAACACCCATGCCCTCGGTCGGATTCGTACCAGCGTTCTGGCAACGCGAGGCAAGCTCGCTAGCCGCTACGCTACCAGGGCCGGCATTCAGCCGCTTTGTCCTATTCAAACAAACGCCTTGTCTATTGCATAAGTGAAGTAAAATTTTATAATGATACACAATTTCGTGAATAATTAGTTACTGATGATCTATATAAAGAATCAAACAGTTATAACAGAAATAATCCGTTTGATAAAAATATGATAGATCAAATTGATAGAACATTTTTTCCATGTCGTCAATGTCACTGTTCTTTCGATAACGTCTAGCTATTAAGACATGACTTCTTGTATGCGGAAACGAATACAGGTCTGGTAACAGCAGAACATTTGACAACATCGGAGGAAGCAAACTGGCAATGTTGCACCAGGAAATATGTCGTATTTTTCCTATTTCCTCTGGCGAAGAAGCATACCTTTAGATCACGTACAGCAAATAATTTATCACGACCAGAACATTTGTTTAGTATTCAATTGATTTTGAATACAATTATACAACTCATATAGTAAAGCAGCAAATCATAGCTGTTTTTTTAAAAATACTGTAGGAATTCATGTTTATTGTACGGGGGCAATCCAAAAGTACGGTCTCCTAAGCATTTATGTGGACAAAATCAATTTTTTCTGTAATATATATATTCTTCATTTTAAAGGTTGAAAAATTATCTACTTTTCTACATCATTACCATTTGGGAACATGGATTTTTGTAGCCGCAGTGACAGTTTGTGAATGACCGGGCGTGGTGGGATAAGCGGTGACGCTCTGGCTTCTCATTCGGGAGGACACAGGTTCGTATCCTCGCCCGGTCATCAAGATTTGGGGTTTCCAAGGTTTCCCCAAATCACTCCATGTTAATACTTGTGAATGCTGTTATTTATTTATGTTAGTATAGTGAAGTAATTCCAAACAAAGAACAACGCATAAAAATTCATGCTTTATTAAGCAATTAACATTAAACACCCGTAGGTATCAAATCGCGATACTGTAAAGCACATGCGATAATGTTTACGGAAACTACTAACAGCATTGTACGAAACGGAAAAAAACGGTAATCTAAGAACTCTCTGCTTCTAGCATAGATTCTCAATGAACTTTATTTATTTATATGGGTTATATAAGAATTTATGTTTGGTCTACGGCAGCAATCTGGCTGTAAATTTTTTAATGACAATGGTCGTTTAATTTTTTACAGTGCTAATATTTAGTTTCATGCGATTTCCTCTCATGTTTTTACATAATATTTTTGTTTTCCTTGACGACGGTGCATAATAATTATAGTCCACCTACAGAATTAGACAAATAGTTTCCACAATAAGTTATTTGTTTCTGAAATGTGATGTAAGTTTTATTGTAAAATAATTATTTTCCAAAGATGTGTGCAGTTGAGAAATTACAGGCGACGTGATTTCGACAAATTTAGAAACCAGAGAAGCTAGCAGTAAAATTTAGATGCGATTCATACGTTGTGTAATATAAGCTCATAAGCAGAGGTGAATGTGGCAAAGCAATAACATGCAATTCTTCGCCGTTGTCCAGAAAATCGGCATTGAAATATTCCTTTGCGTTCAAAAGCTTCCTACATTAAGAAACCGTCAAGGAAATAGTGGCACAACGAGCAAGCTCTTTGTCTATTAAACCCAGTCATAGTCAGATTGGGTCTCGCTGGCGGCAACATGTTTTTAAAATTATTACTGTGAGATGATGAAATGCCTGTGGACGATAAAATTTCCTACAAAGTGCACTCCTCTCGTTCAGTGTTCAGACGTGTTTATTTAACAGTTTATTTAATCGAGCAAGACTGTGAGATCAGTCCAACACAAGACAGTATGGAAATCTCCGATTTTTTCCGATACTATAAAATATGTTTGGTTTCTATCACAACTGACGGACCATAGAATATGCCTTCAATGTTTTGAACTCCAAATTGTTGTAGCTGTGATGGTAACAAATTTGTTGATACATAGTTTAGATTAGAGAATATCAATAACTAATTTCCTTCCAGTACTAAGCATACTACAGGAGATAGTTAAGTTCTCTATGACAAATCTTGAATAATTGATTTAAGCGATTCTGACTACAATTTTGCCTTTAACGTCATTTACGTAGGCCTATACAACGAAGACAGTAGAACAATCTGTTTTGATAATAGGAGGTCTGAATAGCATTTTGAATCAGTAACTGCTACGCAAACTAGTTTTATCATATCGAAACTTTCGCTTGCTTTCTAACTTAAAAATTATCCTTGGAAGATGTACTTTTTTCATGAAATCGTTGAAAATTTTTACCAGTACTTCTGGCACAGACAGTTTGGAAGTCTACTTTGAATTATATTTTTCAATAATGTTGTGTATGCCATGGTCAACAAAATCAATGTTTTGGTTCTCAGATGATTAACTAAATAATTTTCGACTAACAGAGGAATAGTTCATATTCACATACCGTAGCGAAATTCCATTCCTAACATTGGAAATAATCTTTTCCGTAATATTTGAAAATATATAACACAATTAAAGAATAAATTGCTAAAAAATAGACAATGAAAGTATTTGCCTTAGTTTATCGATACGTGCATCCTCGCCATTCATTTAGCTACTCAGTTGATTTATGATGTGACTTTGGTGATCCACAGTACAGTCAACACAAGAAGAACGTAACACTTCATAAAAATCCCTTATGTAAGTGGCTGGACTCGAACCGTCTACTCCAGGAATTAACTGAACGCTAGATACCACGTTTCCGGGTCGGCAGTGGCATCCGCGACACCTACGGTGTTAGCAGCTGAGACTACCAACCAAGACGGCAGCAGAGGGGCAACAGCTCTTATACACGTGTTGATCAGCATTACGTTTCCTTGTTCCCAGTTTCCTGTGCAGTCTCATAAGAAACAGTTAAAAACTATGAAAACAATTGTTATTGAATTTATGATCCTCACTAGTATCAATTTGTAAAATTGTGTAATTTTTGGTTGTATTCTGGGTTATCAGATGACTGGTAAAATTTTACCCCTTTAAATCAGTGCAAGTTCTTTACGGATTACTGTCGGAAGAGCTCACCGTAGTATTAACATCAATATGGGGTGATAAGTTGGCCTACAATAACAATTTCAAGTAGCAAAAACAGTATTAATCGCGAAGTGAACCAATTATTTCGTACGTGTCCGCTAGCAACCGCAGCAGTTTGTTAGTTACCTAACGTTTTCAGTGCACGTCCTTGAATATTCACTAGTAATTTATTTTTACTATTATTACTGAAAGAACAGCCAACCAAAGTTTCACCTGTCGTTTGAGTTGTAACAGCAGCACCCACAGAATATCGCTATCGCGAAAAAGCCGTATTAGTTTTTTTTTTCTATTTTGCCTGCTTACCAAACACCATTAAAAGCACAAATGTGACAAGGCTATGTGAAAATGTTTCTTTATCAATTGAACCCTCATCGTGTTTTCTTTTGTTTTTAAAGGAGTATTCGGTGCTGTTTAAGCAGCTTTCTATATGGTAGGTGAAGGTTTTTTGACGCTAAAATACTGCGTTGACGACATGTAATTTGACGACAGTAATTTAGTTATAAGTTTTTCCGCGTGTTTCTAAAATAAGTTTAAACGTAGTAGTAAAAGAACAACATGTCTTAACAGCACGCCACAATATTAACTAACTTCAAAAATCTGTGGTTATTTTTCAACGCTCTCACTTAAAACTATCTTTACCCAGAACAGTTATACATCGCAATTATTGATTTTGTCCTTAATATCTAATTATTTTAAGTAAAATATGATCGGTATAAGGTCTTCCTTTCTTTTGATCATAGCGATTGTTCAAAATTAGCATTTTGTTTGAAAACAGTAACTTATTATGTTCTGTAGGGGCACCGTTTTCTCCTAAATGTTTTAAAAAACCTAAACCAAGTACAATTAATGTCTGCAAAACTCTTTTACTAACGAAATATAATCCGTACTTTCGTTTGTAAAACGAATATTTTAAAATATATCACATTTTTTATGTGAAGTGTGTGAGTCTCAATTTCGGATATTAACGTGACTGTACAACCTACTAGGTATAGGACTGTGTAAGCAGATGTATAGGAAGGGTTGAATAAGTTTTGGGAGGAAATGTAGCGATGTGCAATTCAGGTCGTTCGGATTAATATGAGCATGGTAGTACAATGTCCAAAAATTATTTTAAGACGAATATGATTTTATTTCTATTTTCGCCGAAAACCGATTATAAGGCTATATCGGGAAGGTAGTGGCATTCTAAAAAGAGAACCAGAGATTTTTTTTTTGCTTGCTCGTGCTTTACGACTCGTCGACGTCGATGTCATTAGAGGAGAACATGACTGGAGACAAGGAAGGAATTTGGGCATTGCCATTCTGAAGGAAGTATCTCGGCATTTGGGAAAACTATGCAAAAATCCGATTCTGGATTGCCGGATGGAGATTCGAACCCCCATTCTCCCGAATGCGAGACCAGAGTGTTACCACCCATCCACCGCGTCCGCTGTCAGAGTTACCTCTGCGATTATTTTTTTCTCTCATATTAATTTTTAGAGTACTGATCAAATGTTGTGGATCTTATGCCTTCGTGGAAATTTGCATGCATACTTATCCCATAATTACGAGAATTTTAATTCGAAATTCCTTAATTTTTAAGTGGGTAAATATTCAGTATCGCTGTTCAATAATTTATTCCAGTCCTTGGCTTTCCTACCATAAAATCGAGTGCTAGCTTACAGTCCACCATCCTGCCTCATTTCCAATGTACGAGTATGACACAGCCCAGGACCACTCTGTCACTCTTCTCTCCAGATATGCATTACCACTAAAAAAAGATGCCTGTCATCATCGCTAAGGCACAGTGGTAACGGAAAGGGAAACTATTGTTATTTTTTCCAAGGACACTGGACGGATAAATTTTTCCTGACACTTGATTTTAAAAATTATTGATCAGACACGACGGTATAAGAAAACATCGCTATACAGTATATTCGAAGAGAACGGATTAAGATTAAAAATGGATGGGGATAAAGTATATCTCGTATAAATTTTAAGATACAGTTCAAGATTATTTGTTTTACTTATTGTACTCGTTCAGCTGCTCAATGAATTCATATTTTTGCAATGTTGAACATTTACTACTCTCTAAATTCTTAAACAGTTGTTATAATTATTTTATATCAAATTTTTTTGACTGATTACCACAGCCGTGATAGATTCTCGATATGTATGACAGAAGTGACTGTCAGCTGTATCCTGGTACATCACCAGGTACAAAGTCGCCAATGGTGAGGATAGGATCTATATCAGGCAAAATGATGACAATGAATATAGGACTGCGATTTCATACAGACTGATGCATCCCATTTGGAGACTCCTTGGTGATTTCGACGATAACCACAATTTTAAGTAGAGCAATCATATACTGAGTCAAGTGTGCGTCCAGTCTGACTCTAAACTAATTGTAAATTCACGGATATTTTGGAAGCACACTTATCGAGTCCTGTGAGGGTACACACGTCTGCATAACACTTTGCTCCTGAGGCATTTATTCGTTTCGAGTATTCTGCGTCCTGTCACACGAGAGGTGAAAGAAGGAAGGCGGAGAAGATTGGCATGATGGCAGGAGTTTAACATACACAAGACATACTGTAATGAGAATACTCATACAATTAATAACATGGTGTGACAATTGGACTGCAATAAGTTTTGTTACTAACAGGGGACACCTTTGACCTCGAACACTAGGAACCGCACGAAAACACGTTTAGAATAACAAGCGATCATAAACAATATTGCTGTGTGTCATTTCCGCACTTGTTTGCTAGCACATTATATGTACACCTGTTTTAAAGAGATGCAACGCACTTTAGGTCCAAATACTTCACAGAAACTTGAAACAACCTGTTCAAGAAACATTTATGTGGAGGCAAGCATAAGTGGAAAAATGAATAAAGAACACATTAAACTTTTTCTGTCTGCAGTCCTTGGCAAGCACGTAGCAAAGAGCCTATTCTTGTGAGATTCCTAGCCCTCTAGAAGCAACTTTTCCAAACAAAGATGTTATGCTGAAGATATCGCCACCGAAAACAACAAGATATTGCCGCCCCTTTGATGTTTACTTCTTTCGGCAATATAAGCTCTATATCAGAAATATTTCTGATTTTCTGAGACTACAGTGTGCCAAGCCACAAGTGAAGATACATGAACTCATTTTGTTTTACTTATGGCTTTGCGCCTCGTCGACGTCGAGGTCATTAGAGTCGCAATGGGACTGGGGACGTGGAATGAGAAGAAATTCGGCCATGGCCTTTTGAAGCAAGCATCCCGTCATTCACCTGGAGTAATTTGGGGAAACCATGTAAAACCCAAATCTGGATTCTTGGACGGGTATTAGAAACGGCGTCCTCCCGAATGTGAGGTCAGAGCATTAACCGCTTACCCAACGCGCTCGGTCGTTAATTTATCATAAAACTTCACTCTGTGATTTACAATGAATTTTCTGCATATACGTATAAGCCAATGCTGCAATATGCTTGGCGAAAGCCAGGTTATGACATTGACATACCCACATCATCATTTGAAAATGTAATAACTGTGGCTTTTCATATTGGATTGCGTGAATGCGAAAGTGATTTGTAAAGTAATAACGTGGCTTTACTGAGATGTGTACATTGTTCTCTTCCACTTTGTTTTATCCACTTCATCGAAATCCCGCATCTGCACTTTGAGGAATAATATAAGCAAAATTAGGTGTGTGGTACTGCTGTATATGCGTATTTTGCGCTATATTAACATACTTAAGCCGAGAGTTTTTGACACTGTTGATTGAAAATGTAATGATACTCTGACGTCATTGAATTACGTATAATTTTCTTCATATGGTATTGATATCTTGTTACTTTGTTTCTCGCTATTAAAATGTTACTTGAGGTAGAATGTAACATTTTGAATGTAAATGACACAACTCACTTCTTTTTTTTTTACTATCGCTTGTTATTCTAATTGTTTTCACGATGTTCCGAGCGTGCGACGTCGAAGGTATCTCTTGTAAGCGTAATAAGTCGGCCAGTTCTGATCGTCTAAACAGCTGCCTCCGAAGCCTTTGGGAAATCGGCGGTCAAGGGACGTTTATCAGCAAGGAATAGGTGGAGCCACGCAGACAAACCTGTTTTGAATGGAGCGAGTAGATAGTGGTAAACGCTTAGGTGATCATTTCTTGGCAGCTATTATGCCAAAATGAACACGCCAATTCACGAGGATCATCCACGGGAACTCAGGACCGAACGAGCACGATCAACTCTCGATATAACGGGAACAATTGGCTAATTTCTGACAGCAAACGTGGATGAGTGCGAGTGTGTAACCCAATAAAAGTCTTAGTTTAAAACATGTGACTTGCTTTTCTCAAATTTCTGTTCCATGAGGAGCCTGAAAATACTTCTACTGAAGGGTGGAGAGAGAGTGAGAGAAGGGAAGGCATCTTTCAATGCCAAACATCGTGGGGTATTGTCGGGAATCGTGAGCTGATAGTGCATCAAACTATGAAACTTGAAGTTGAGGCAGACTTTGGAGCTAACTGATGAGCTTACATGAGCTTTTGAACTTCTTGAAGGATAGAAAAAAATCCACCCAGGGGGGTTCCCGTCAAAATGTCATGTCATCTTTGGGGGGGAGGGGGGTCCGGCCAGATCTCAACAAAACTCACCAGTAAGGGGGGGGGGGTCCTGAATTCCGGAAAAACATCTCACGTAATTAATGAACGCCCCCTTGAGTAGAGAAATCGCCATTGTTGAGAGTTTCATCCTCCACTGAGTTAAGATTCAGCCGAGAGCAAATTAACGCAATGAACACTGAACCCAGTAACCCTGCGTTTCTACTTGCTTTATAAAATCATTCTTGTATACATTTCATTTTCTTTATTGCTATTTGGAGGTGATCATTTTTTTTAAGTCATTTTACAGTTCAGAATGTAATGTTTTATTCCCATTTATTTATCATTTTTCGGCCTCTATTGTAGGGCAAGGTGCCGATTTTTAAGTTTTGATTGTGTATGAATGTACCAAACGTTAAATACATCTTTCATCAATATATTCTTTTTATTAAATAAATTGGTCAAATTATGACCATGTCTAGCTCGTTGGGCTATGTTTTATAAATTCACACCTCTTTCACAATTAATTAAATATTCAATAAAATCAATATTAATTATTTAACAATTAAATTAACAGTACAAAAAATCCTTTAATTACAAAATCACACTCATTATCAATTGAAAATGATCGAGAATGCCACCAAATGATGTTACGACAACTGTGACTTCTTATTATCAACTGAACTAAGATTTTGTAAATAAAATTACGTATGCTAATTAATCGTGACCAATTGTTGGGAAAAGATGTCGGGGGTGTACGGTGAGGGAGATAGAGGGAGTGAATTGCAACAATGTCTTATTAATGAGTGTATCAACTGTGGAAAGTGTAATCTAGTGAGTAGAGCGAGTTTTACTATGTTGGGGCTTATGTTGAAGAGCGGTAAGATCTCAGTTTGTATAACAGTGTGATGCCAGTTTAAATGGTGTACAGTGCAGGAAGAAAGGAAAGCCACATCATTATTTTCATGTAAAATTATTATGCCATTCATAAACAACAGTTCTTCAGTAATGTTAAAGAACAATATTCTTGTCATATGTGACTCATTGTATTCCTACGTAACCTCAGTAGAAATTTACCGGTTACATTCTTATAAATAATTTAAAGGACCGAGAAACATGTTAGCCTCTCTTAAAGGGTTATTAAAAATGCATATGTGGATTGAAAATTTGACCTTTGTTAACGGTAATGCCCATTGCTATTTGCTGGTAAATATCAAATCACTTTCAAAGAAGTATCCAACTAACATTCCTAAGATGCGAGTAAGTCTTGAAATTTATATACTTTGTACTGCTAGGTTTGGTAAGTAACAGTAATGCAGTAAATACTCAGTGGTGCCGTAATTGGTGCCAAGAAGGGTGTGGTGGCAGTGTATACGCCGATTGGACGTAACCGCAGGCTGCATTATGCAGGGCCAAATCAGAGCGCCATACCACACGCCTTATATCTAATAGTTAACTAGTCTTCCAGAATGTAGTGTAGGTTGATCAATTTCTACGAATAACATAACAGACTCCCTTTTTGTTTCCCTAATACAGAAGTAGCATATTTGTCAGATTTCAGACATGTTCCAAGTATTTTCTTTAATTTATTGAGCTCTTTGAAAACCACTACCACCTCTAGTTTAAAAAGAAAAATGAATCCATACCCTCCGTTCTCGGATTTGACATAACAACCTCCCGTCAGAGCCGTTCTTAGACTAAATGGCAGAGGGCGATAAACACAATCAGTGTGTTAATTGTTAATAAATAACTCCGCATCCAGGCATCACCAGTGACGAATCTGTGTGTAAATTTTCAATTTTAGAACTTATTAATTAATGTTTGACCCAACATTTGATGGTTGATTAAATTATTTTACTGCCTTTTTTTTCACAGAGCAAATTTCGTAGATGATGCCTGGATGAGGTATGAAACGCGAACGGCAGTAAACAAACGAAAAACAGTAGCATTGCCGTTCATTGTTAACAATTAACTAACTAAGCAACTGCAGAAAATATATTCTACAACAACATTACGAGAATTCGTGAGTATTCCCGTCGATAGCACACCCTCACGAATAGTCATTAGGAGGACTTA
Source organism: Vandiemenella viatica (assembly GCA_031002005.1). Lineage (NCBI taxonomy): Eukaryota > Metazoa > Arthropoda > Insecta > Orthoptera > Morabidae > Vandiemenella > Vandiemenella viatica. The sequence continues at coordinate 123,268,614 of CM061921.1, read as the reverse complement.
TTCGCTAGTAATAATAATAAAACACTATGTTATAAGCGCTAAAGGCAAAACAAAATAGACAGTGAGGTCCCCAGCTGTCGAACACACCACAGTCTCAGTTAATATGAAAATATATTTCTATAGTGGCATAGAAGTGTAAATGAAAGATGAACAGCGCATAGTCCGACATTGGCTGTTGAGATGACTATAAACAATACTTGCTACAGTAGATGATTATCTTAGGAGCACATACTGCCATTTAGTATTGTGTAGTTCGCGAACGAACTAGTTCGGAAGAGCGATTCCACAGACGAGGTAGTTCTCAGATCTCTCGGTCCTTAGTTCGTTAGTTTATTCGATCCTTTTCCGAAGACCGACTTGTAATAGCGAGAGTGAACGAGAGTCACTCCCAAAACATCATATTCTAATGGATCAGTTCAGTTCAGTGTATTATACATGATCAGTGGCAAGACTGTTAAGTTTCGGCGCGACGTGCCGAATGTTGGTTTATACTGTTTATAATAATAATAAACTGCTAACAGGTAACTACCTAATATTTGTAATGTAAAATGACTATCAAAATACTATGTGACTTCTACAATGAGATGGTGTGATGTAGTCTAATGTATATCATTTTGTATATAGGGTTAATATGTTTGTTGCTTTAGGATATTTATTACGATGTCAGAAAAAAATTCCCCTGTTGGCACATTTAATTAAAGACATGGACAAACAAATAAAAAACCGTTAAACATTAATAACTATTGCAGGAGGCTCAAACGGAAATTTAACAAGGAATATGGAAACAAAACACGCTTTTATCTTATTAACAACTAAAAGACAACCACCAATAGCCATAACTACCATAATAAACAAAAGAGCGCTTACAGTAGTGATACCAAACCGAGCAAACGATCTGTCTTTGTGGAATTCGAGACGGGAACTAACGAACTAAAAGAGCGACCTCGTTCCCTAAGAAACTGCGAACTAAACTAAACGCTCCCAGTCTCAAACTATTATGCTCAAGTCTTCAGTGCCAATAAGCATCTCTCAATATAGATCATTACTTGATATACGTCTAAAACCTCACTATAAATAATTTACCGAAATACATACGGGCAATTGCATTCAATATCAAACAAGAATTTTTTGTGATATTCTGAGATGGACTGTGTGAAGCAATTTTAATGTTTTAATCCATTTCCTTCACTAACAATCTGTGGTCATACGCGTAACCAGACATATCAAGTACGCTGAGTGAGTAGAGAAACTCATTCCAGCCACTATACGATTTAATTCACAAGTATGCACTAAGATAACCAGGAAAATGTTTGTGAGAATACTGAAAGACTGTTAGCTGGATTTAATGTGTTTCCGTAATATCTGGAACATGTTGCACTGGTGCTGTATAGTATCTGACATTTAACTTGTGTTATGGTGCTAACTACAAACAAATTTATCAGCACTACTTTATAGTCGCTTCATTACTTTACAGTAATTGTCTAATATGGGTCTTAAAACCCAGTTGACACAACATCTTATCAGGTTTCAGCCGGGTGTAGACGACACTGATCTCACCATCGGTTGTGTTGTAGGCTTTCAGCCGACATCTGCCAGCTATTTAGCTAGGGAAAAAGACTTTGCTAAAACTAAACTACAGTTATGTAGATAAAGCCTTGAAATGAATGCTTGAGATCTAGTGTTGGATTTGCCATTGAAAATAAAATAAAAGCGTGCAGTACAATGCTTCATTCACTTCAAAATACTCCACCTCTCACTGGGGTTCCGAGAGTAAACTAATGGTCGATCATTGAACTAAAATAGTGATAAATGCCTCCTGAGCCAGCGTGGGGTGTAATAGTAATAGAATTGGCATACTACGGTGATTTTACTGCATGACTATTGAACTACGGACAATACTCACCATCCAACTCCAACTTCGTACCTTCGAAAAACTAAATTTTAGAAATAATGTCACACTTTGTTCAAACTGGCTTCTCTAAGGCCGGGTAGGGAAAAAAGGTATCGTGTGTTTGCTGCTCGACTTCGAGTTCAGGCTAAGCTATCTGTTCCTAGGGAAAAGACAAGTGTTCCATTACCTGGCAAACAAGCGCGTTGAATTGGACTGTGTTTGGCGTGTTCTTCTTAATGTTACTAATATTTACACTAAAATATGGATTTAAGACACCTCCCTGACAGCAGATGACCTTGCTGGAAACTTAAGGTTTCAAAAAACTTGATACGCTTGGTCAACGACTATTGCAAGTACTATGTAATAGCTTCAATTAAAATCTGCAGCATATACTTCCGCTTCTCAGTCTATTTACAAGTTACGAAATGTAAAGCTTTCTTCCTTCATTAATCTATATTAGCCTAACTCTTATGTAACAAATTACATTTTGCTTACCACTATGAAAACTTATAACGTTAGATTATAATATCCACTTAGTATGAGGATTCTCGTTTTCTGGTTCTGGAATCTCGTTGTTATCATTAAGAGCCACTGCATTAGAAAACTGAACGACTTGCACCGAATTTATTAGGTGCGGTTGGAGTAATGTTTTCTGTGAATTCACAATGGTATTTCATAACAGATCTTACTACCCTTGAACACCTCCGAGTATAAATATGTTACTCGTGTACTACAATATATCTTCAGAACGCATCGAGTTGTTGATTGAGTGTTTGATTGTAATCAGTCCCCGTGACAGTAACATTTTCATGTGGGGCAACCCTGCCCACATAATTGGTGACCCCGAGCTACAGTAATCTCGTACCTGGAAGATTCTCCAGCAGAAGCAGCAGACGTTATTCGTCACCTTGACCAACGATGACCAACGCCGAGCAACTTGCTAATCCGCAGGCGCAACTGGCGGACCTCCAATACCTAGCCGCACTTCAACAGCAGCATCAGCAGACTTTGCAGCAACTGCAGCATCAGCAGCAGAAACAGCTACTTGGCCGGCAACCGCAACCGAGCCACGTGGCTGAACCCCCAGAAACCGCCGTCCAAGTGGTTCGCTCCACCGCCGCTGCTGTCACTCCGGCCGCACACTACAGCGTCGCACCAAAGCTACCTCCATTTTGTTCAGCTCAACCTGCGGTATGGTACGCACAGGTCGAAGCACAATTTTCCCTGACCAGCATCACGACCATGTACGACTACATCGTCAGCAATCTCGACCATCGCTTCGCTAGCAGAAGTCAATGATCTCATCATCAATCCGCCATAGCCAGCGATAAATCATTACCAGACACTAAAACCTACTTATCCCGCGCGTACTTCTCTCCGAGGAGTAGCGGGTTCGGCAACTCCTAACAGCAGAAGAACTGGGTGATCGCAAACCTTCTCAACTTCTTCGGCACATGCGCTCTTTAATTGGCGCCACACAAGTGCAAGTCTCCTTTCTGCTGCAGACATGGCGGACCGAATCGTCGCCGTCGTTCTGCCTCCAATAACTCCTGCCGTCCACGCTTCGGGCACCTCGCCTGACGTTTCGACGTTGGCTCTGCGCGTCCAGGAACTCGCCAAGCAGATGCAGGGTATCCAGACTCGTCTGAGCAATTCTGCGCACAGCCGACCACGAGCATGAGCCCGGAACAAACCACGCCATCGTCCAACCACCTCATCGACAAACTCCCCGCACCGTACCGCTAGATCAGATATGTGCTTCTACCATTACCGATTTGGTTCCGACGCTCGAAATTGCATCAAGCCATGTTCCGCCGCCCCTGCCTCAGTCAAACTCCGACAATGGCTCGTAACGGCGGCCGCGAGTCGTCCACTCCAGGGGTGCCACCTCTTTGTTACCAACCACCACTCCCACCGACGACTCCTCATCGACATGGAATCAGATCTCTCCTTCTTCCCCGTTCGCCTGTTCTCCGCTCATCGCCCTAGCACTGAGCGCATCCGTACCTATGGTACGTTGCCTATGCGCCTCCAATTCACCTTTACACGCGACTTCTTATGGCAATTCATCATTGCTGATGTTGCTGAACACATCATCAGGGCGGACTTTCTCGCACAATTCAATTTGGTCCCCAACAAGGCCACTGCTCAGCTCATCGAAACCATCTCCGGCCATTATACGACTGGTCATCGCGGTATATCTTCACAGCTCAGCATCCACGACCTATTGGGATCTTCTCCTTATAACAACCTGTTGGCCGATTTCCCCAACATCACCAGGCCTCCAGGAACTCCTATGGAAGAACGACATCACACGAAGCACCATATACTACTTCAACCCGAACCACCGATCAACTATCGCGCCCGACGTCTTGCTCCAGATTGTCTACGGGACGCGCAAGCTGAATTTGACCTACTCGTATGTGAAGGCACTGTCCACCGCTCTCACGGCCCCTAAGCCTCACCGCTTCATATAGTATGGAAGCAAGAGAGCTCTTGGAGACCATGCGGCGATTACAGGGCCCTCAATTCCCGCACTATCCCTGACCGTTACCCCTTCCGCCACCTCCAGGCTATACAAGGGTGCAATATATTAGCGTCGTTGACTGCGCCAAAGCTTTCACCCAGATTCCTATGGCTCCAGAAGACATTGAAAAAAACGGCCATCATCACACCCTTTGGCTTGTTTGAATTATTATTCATGCCATTTGGACTACGCAACACTGCTCAGACCTAGCAACGCTTCATTGACGAAGCTCTAGAAGGCCTCCCTTTCTGTTTTCCATACCTGAACGATGTCTTGGTTTTCTCTCATTCGGAAGAGGAACATTTCCGGCATCTACGAATTTTATTCCAGCGCTTCTCCGACTATGGTATCGTGATAAACCCAGAGAAGTGTATCTTCGGATCTTCATCAGTCATCTTTCTGGGTTACACTGTCAGCGATGACGGCCACTCGCCTTTGCCAGATAAAGTGACAGCCATCGGCAACTTCTCACCTCCACGCCCTGTCCGCGCCCTGCGACGATTCCTGGGAATGCTCAACTTCAACCGACACGGCTGATGCATAGGCTCCACTAAATACTCTACTGCAAGGTCCTACAATAAAGAGCTCGACTCCAATCTTATGGACACAGGACCTTCTCCGAGCCTTCGAAAACTCCAAAAATGGACTCGCCCAGGCCATCACTCTATCGCACCCCATCAGCTCAGCTCCCCTGGCTCTCGTCGTAGATACCAGCCAAACAGCGATCGGTGCTGGCGCTCCTGGCAACCACTCGATTTTTTTTTTCACGCAAGCTAACTCCTTCCCAGGAGAAGTTGCGTACCTACTACCGACAGCTCTCCGCTGCTTACAGACAGTGAAGCATTTCGACTCATGGTGGAAGCTCGCGACTTCGCAAATTTTACAGACCATAAACCACTAACCTACGCCTTCGGTCCACGTACCAAGAACATCGACACTCTCGAATTCATTTCAAATTTCACCACAAACCTCCGCCACATTTCTGGTCTGGACAACGGCGTCGCTGACTGCCTCTTGCGGATCAGTGCCATCACAACCTCTTCTCCGCCTTACTTCACCGCTTTGTCTGAGGCCCAGGACACCAACGAGGACCTACAAGAACTCCTTCGTGGCAAAATAACTCCCAAGCTCTCCAGATTACCCATTCCCGGCACGGAAATATCGCTTTGGTGCGACAACTCCATGCCAACGACATGGCCTGCACCGTTCCGACGGCGTATCTTTGACGCAATCCACTCCCTAATTCATCTGGCGCCAACTCCACGATACAACTCGTCTCCAAGCGTTACGTCTGGCCATCTATGCGGAAGGACTGTCGCACATGGGCCCACTCCTGCCTCGCCTGCCAGCGTGCAAAGGTATCTCGTAACATCGTCTCGCCTCTCTGAAATTTTGTTCTGCCTACAAAACGGTTCAACCACATACACAGCGACATCGTTGGACCTCTTCCACCTGTCGCTGACTACCGCAACCTCCTAGCCATGACCGACCGCTTCTCTCGGATGGGTTGCTAACTATGGCTGCATCAAACATATTACCTGTGACCGCGGCCGTCAGTTCGTATCTTTTCTCATCAAGCGTCTTTGCACGGCACTGGGTACGACCCTTCACTACGCAACGAGCTACCATCCACAAGCCAGCGATTGAACGCCTGCATTGCACTCTCAAAACAGCTCTCATGTGCCATCTGACCGAATCTTTGCTAGACGCCTTTCCAACAGTCCTACTTGGTCTCCGCACAACCCGACACCCCGACTTGCAGACAACACTTGTGGAACTGCTTTTTGAGGAATCTATCAGCTTTACCGGATACGCAACCGCACCTGACCTTGTGTCTGAGCTACGTGCCCACATGGCTCAACTACACCCCACTCATGCATCTCGCCACTCCAGTCGTCGCCAGGTCTTCATGCAAAAGGATTTGGCCGCTTCCTCCACGTCTTTGTTCGTCAAGACGCAGTACGGATAGCCCTACACCCTCCTTATAAAGGGCCTTATCCGGTGCTCAAACGCGACCAGAAGACTTATACCATCAACATCAACGGCAAGCCTTCGATTGTGTCTATCGACCGCCTGAAACCTGCTCATCTTCTCCTGGATGATTCACCATCGGCAGATTCGGCACCGCATCTGTCGGAGCCACCAACTCCACCAAGGCCCCACTACTTACTCCAATGCCACTGATTCCAGATTCCACACGTTAAGGGCGAACTAGCCATCCCCCGCATCGCTTCGTACCCGGTTCTCATTCTTCCCGCCGGGGAGAGTGGTGTGCCGATACTCCGCAGAACGGCACCACACCAGCAGAGATCACGCACACGCTGGAGATTCCAACAGCAACCGCAGACATTGCGTACCAACTCGAAACGACAATCAGCGAGCAGCATTTTGAAGCAGCCGCCAGAGGGCAGAGCGGTATTGTGCATCTGATAATGCACGCCAGCCAGCAGGAAGAGATCCCAGTTAACGGCCAGTCATTGGTCAGTCGTCGCGCTCGCAGTTTTCTAGATCGTGTCGCGGAAGTGCTCTCCTGGAACAGCAGGCGGACTGGCCGCGTACCAACTGTCTACGCTAGTGGACACTTAGTCTGATGCGGCTTTCTAGTATTCAATGTAATGTGCATATATTGTATTACTCGTACCCTACAATATATCTTCAGAACGCATCTAGTTGTTGATTGAGTGTTTGATTGTAATCAGTTCCCGTGTCAGTAACATTTTTATGTGGGGCAACCCTGACCACAAATACTGCACAGGTCCAGAATCCATTACTGATGATATCTGTGTAATTGGTAAAATTCTGAATATACCGTGGCAATTTCCTCATATCATCCATTAAAACTTCTGATTTCGACTTACACTAGCATCTGAATGGTTAAAATTTCATAGAAAAGTCTTTACCACCGTCAGTTGTTACTTGCTGATTACTACCCATTTTCTTGTTCTGTTTTCACTTTATCTATCTTGAAATTTTAATACAGAAGATCATTATTTCTAATATTTCCAAAGATATATTTTGCGATTTTTTCCACAACATTAAATACCTCTCACGTCCTGCGATTTTTTTCATGCTTCGTTAACTATCCAATTAACCCTTGAAAACGATTGACGTGCTCTAGGGGCCATAATAGTTCAAGAGCTATTTCATTGCATTCGTCAGTGGATAATTTAATGTTACAGAATTCTATGGATCGCGCAACGTATTGTTGAAACTTATTTAATTTTACTTAGAGTTCCCCCAAACAGACATAACTTACTATCCACAAGGTAATTTCAAACAGTTGAATGTATTGGCAAAAGTCGTAGTAGAGGACCTGGAAGTCTTGGAGCTCAATACTGGGAGGAAGTATCAACAGGAAGCGGCAATAATCTGCGCATCCGCAAAGAGTAAAATACAGACTCTTAATAGTGTTCAGTTACTTAGATTTCCTAAAAAAGGTATAGACTACCTTAAAGTAGTGTCAACAATATATTGGGATGTTCCTCCCTTAGAGGGCATGATAGAGAAGGCTAGAATAAGATGGTATGGACATGTAGAGAGATGGAGAAGCAGAGAATCCCAAGATAAATCCGCGAAATAAAGATGCATGGTAAACGATCCAGGGATAGATGGCGGAGAGGTGTGGAGCAGTATATACGACAGATAGGGAGGACTGTCCAAGGTGGTGACAGAGAGTTGGTGGGAAGAAAGAAGAAAATGGAGAGGTTTGTATACAAGGCAGACCCGGCCTGTGGCAGGAAGCTGTTGAGGATGACGATGATAAAGGTAGTGTAAAGTTCCTTCAGATCTGTTTTAGAGTCATGGGTCACTTAGTAGCTGTTTATGTTTATACGGTAACTCGCAGGTGATGTGTGAATAATTGGCTCTTGGGAAATATTGTCTTAAATAGTTTATTTTAAAATTAACAGTGTGAGTATTAAATACAGAAGTTTGTGCGTATTAAGTGTTGGCTTAGTAAGGTTGAGTGCAGAAGTGTGACGTAATGTCGATCGGTTTGCGTGTACAGGCTTCTCACATTATCTATCAGATGGGAGCTACAGCTTTGTGCTATCAGTTGGGTGTCGGGTTGTGAATGTCGCCTTGACTAACTCAGGGTAGGAGTACTTGAGCATTATCGCCTGCCCCACGGTGAGATCGTCTTCAGTCACATGCTGATGATTACCACAGTGCAACAAATAGGCAGGCCACATTTAATTTTAATTTCTGTGCAAATGGGCGATTGCAATCCTGTTTTTGGCTCTGTCTCCATCATAAGTTAACGCTTGGTGTCTAAAAGACCTAATCGTTCAAATGTACGATTTCAGTCTCTTCGAATTAACATTTATAACGGCATGCTTAGATATCTACGTTTTGCCATAACCAATTCCAAAACTCTGTACGGGTGTCGCAACTGTGTACCTAATTTCTGAATGACCTGACGTACGGACTCGTCTCTCAAGAATATCTGTCTCCCAATTTTAATTCGGTAGGATTCAGTGTCCTGTCATAGTATGTTTAATTTCGGATCGCGTTCTCTTTGTTTGATCTTTCTGGCCCTTTGGTGTAAACTCTGTAAGCTAGATTTCAGATCGGTTGCGTAGTTCTTGTAAGAATAACGTTGTTCAGAGGGGTCTCTCCGTGAATATACGGGATATGCACAAAGAATAACTCAAAATAAGAACAGTCTGTGGCTGAGTGGATATTTGTGCTGTAAACTGATGTAGCGAAGAATTCGCAGGTATTCCAGTAATACTCACTGTAATCTACAGAATGTCTTAGGAACTTAGTAAGAGTAGGTTGCGCTCGTTCATGTATGCTGTTCAATTCCGGTCTGAAGGCTATTGTTTGTACCCTTTAAATCCTCAGCAACATGCGACAGTCAAAGGGTATTACTAAGAAAGTTACTACTATGTTTTGGAATACGTTTTTATTATGTCCTGTATCCCAGTACGATTTTCTGGACTAGTGGTATGGCTACAAGGTCCGCATCATGTTTTTGCACTGCCACAACAACTATGAATTCAGAAAACCTGTTCTGAAAAGTTATAAAGTACATGTTTCCTTGACTGGTTAACGGTAATAGTCCTACGATGTTAACAGCACATCTTTCAAATAATTGGTTTGGTGGTTTTGTCAGTACAAGCGGGATTTTGATGTTAGGCTTCTTACGTTTATTCTGCTGGCAGCTACGGAAATGCCTAATATAATTACAGGGGTCCTGATTCATTCATTTCCACTTTATGCATTTTTTAACATTCTAGATCAGCAGTCGGCAACCTATTAGCAGGCAAGGGCCACAAGGTGGCAAAACAAAGTAAAGGCGGGGGGCCGTACTTACACAGTTAAAATTCGAAAACTCAGTTTTCAAATTTTATTAGTAGAAATGAGGATACAAATAAAGAAAAGTTACAAAATTTATCTTACATACTAAATTCGGTGTGACGTTTGAGGTTGCATTTAACTGGCTATTTCTTGTATGTCAGCTTTCATGTTAGAAGTTGAAATACGTAATATATCTCTCAAATGCTCATCTGTGAGACGAGAAGCGTATTTAGTTTTTCGATAATTGACGACTGAAAAAGTTTTCTCACATAAACAAGTTCTTCCAAAAATTGAAATAAACTTCTGAGCAATCTTTTTCAGTTCGACAAGATCAGGCTGCAAGCTACCATAAAATTTGACCAAATCATTCATCTCGTAAAAGGCGTTTTTTCGACTCTCATTGGTTTTAAGTTCAATCACATTCATTTGCAAATTACTGGGTACATCCTCAATATCGCATGAAAAAGGGTTAGCAAAAGTCTTCTGTTTGTTCGAAACCTTCTCGAAATCACCAAATCTGTCACTGAATTGACCTTGTAACTCCATTAAAATGTCTTTCACTTTCTCACTATCCCAATGTCAGCTTCCTCGACAGCCTTTAGATAATTCGGGAAGTGATCTAATTTTTTTTTCATCAATATGTTTTATGAAGAGCCGGTTTTTAGTTTGAAACGCCTTTACGTCTGTATGGATATTAGATATAAGTTAAAAAAAAACTTGACATTCAGCGTATTTAATTCATGAGTTACATCTGTCAAAAATGCAAAATCTATTAACCATTGAGGGTCTGTTAGCTCTGGAACAGATTTACCTTTCTGATTCATAAAAGTGTTGATTTCTTTTCTGAGATCGAAAAATCTTTTCTGTACTGCACCTCTCCTTAACCATCTTACTTCTGAATAATAAAGGACATCTTGACGATCTGCTTCCATTTCTTAAACTCTAGGAATGTGTCAACCCATTATTTCTTATATAGTTTACAGTGGATATCTCGATGTCCATTACTTTTCTCCATAAAACGACTTTGGAATATAACGCTTCTCGGTAGATAATGCAATGAAAAATTAACTGGATGTCACATCCTATCTCTGCCAATTTTGTTTTAATTCTACCCACCAGGCACTTGTTTTCCCCACTCATTTTTCTACCTCCGTCAGTTGTTAGACTTAGAAATTTTTCCCACACTAATTGAATTGACGTCATTGCCTGTTCTAAGTGACAAAACAAATCTTCCCCCATAGTCGTTCCCTTCAATCTATATAACTGTAAAAGTTCCTCACACACGTTGAAGTACTTATCAATTCCACGAACAAATATTAGAATCTGGGCAGTATCTGACACATCATTACTTTCATCAGTAGCTAAGGAGAACCATTCAAATTGTTGAGCTTCTTCCCGAAGTTTTTCGCATAAATTAGCTCCCAAATCTTCAGTGGGCCTGGTACAAGTTCTGGCAGATAAGCTTATATTTCAAATTTCTTTTTTTGATCTGGGCATACCTCTTCAGCTATAGCCAAGGCACTTTGTTTTATTAATTCGTTGTCGGTAAACGGTCGCTCAGACTTGGCAAGTATTTCCGCCACCCTTAAACTCGCACGTAGATTTGACTCGTTGCTTTGAATTTGCACCTCAAAAATTTGTTGGTTCTTGAATGAAGATTTGAGTGAGTTGGTTTTGCTTTTCCGGGAGTCACTAACAAGGCGCGCAAATTTTGCTTTATGGTCGGTATCATAGTGACGTTTGACATTATATTCTTTTTGTATAGCAAAGGTTTTTTGGCATATTAAGCATAGTGGCTTTCCATTACAATAAATAAAAAGTATAAATCTGTCCATGCATCGCTAAACATTCTGTTTTCTTCAATTAATTTCCTCTTTTTTGTAGCCATCAGTAAAACATATAACCAACAATGCCAAACACACGCTGTAAGAATAAAAGTCGTGTTGAAAACAAGTCACTTAATTTCGCTATGTAATTGTATGAACTATTAATATCTCATACTTACCGAACTGTAAACAAAATAGTAGGCACTCGTAGATCACAGAACAATAACTAAATCGTAGGTACAGGGCCACGGCGGCGGCGTGCACACATGAAATAACTTGTTTCACTCAATGACACAGCCAGTAAGGACGGACGGCGAGCGAGCGAGAGAATATTGCCAACGCTAACCTATTGTTTCAATCATAGGAGAGAGTGGGGGAATCGTTCCCGCTGGCACTTGTCCTGCTCTGTTGTCGTGGATCATTCGCTGCGCTATTAGATAGCGTTCACTCTTTTACGCATTTATATTTTATTATTTTATAATATGGGCTTTCGATATGATTTTTATAAGACGGACACGGGCCGCGCGTTGCCGACCACTGTTAAAGATTATTCTATTCATGCCGAAATGACCTCATAGGGGAGAGTCACACTGTTGAGGAATGGCTAAGTTTTCAATGTCGTCTCTGGTCTGTATTTGTGATTCAACTATCTGTGATGGAGTTATTGTGGTGTCTATAGCTTTTGATAATGGCTTTATGTCTCGTAAACCTCTATGTCATTAGAGTTGGGAAATTAAAGAGGTAAAGAAACTGGGAGGAAATCAGCCATAATATTTTGAAGGCACCATCCCACCATTCACCTGGAGAGATTTTGAGAAACTATCTGTAATTTCTAAGACATCCATATTTTCGACAGGTTCATTGTCATAGCTGGGAGTGGTCGAAATCATGTCAATTTGTCTGATCCTACTAAGAGCATCTGCGTTAAGGTTCGCATGGTCAGGTTTGAATATAAGATGAAAGTCGAATTCTTTGTTTCGAGCGAAACTTCAGCAGTCTGGAAGATTGATCCTTACTATTTAATGTCCATGATATTGGTTTGTGATCGATAATGATTTCGAAGTGTTTTCCATACATGTACTGTTTGAAAAGTTTGACTACCAACACGCAAGCTAATAAATCCCGTTCAATCACGCTGTAATTTTGTTCTGCCTTGTACAATATCGCACCAAGACGTTTATCACTGGCATCTATAGTATTTAAGAATTCTTCGTTGAAATTTATAATTTATTATATGGGAGAAATAATTAATTTTTCCATGAGATCAGATATGGGGTACCATTCGTTATAGAAGTTCAAGCATTGGTTTTGTAATTTCCCTGTAATTTAGAATAAACATCAGGTTGGGTTTAAGATGCAGTACTTGATAAGTACATCTCCACGAATACGAACTGTTAATGGCTTTTGTTAGTGCTGAAAGCTGTCATCGGTTGATCTTCCTCGTTAATCAAAATCTGGTGGTACCCTCTCGCTAGATCGAAGGTCGAAAAATATTTGGCCTTACCTAGTGAATCCATGATCTTGAATATTAGTGGTATGGGAAAACTGGACCACACCTTAATCTCACTGAGATTTCTAAGCTCCACTGCTACCCTGTATTTCTGTTTGCCACTGGCATCGGCCTTCTTAGGAACAAACAGAATAGGAAAATTCCAATCGCTATCGGAATTTCCTTTTCTACCATGTTATTGATCTTGTCATCTAATATCGGCATTAAGATTTCCGGAGTTCTGTGTGAGCTGGAGTTACTGACTGTTTCTACAGCCCCTGATTTTAATTTAATTTAATTTTTAACGTTGTCTGTCTAAGTGAGTAAAACAAAGTGTGTTTATAAAGCAGACATAGCTCGGTAGTAGACTGTTCTTCTTCTAACTTTCAATGATCGAGCGTGGATATGCTGGAAACTGGTGTTGTGTACAGGGATCCATTTGTTTAACAACATAAAGAACTCGCTGTTGACCAGCTCTATCGGTTGAATTAGCTGACAGATTATGATATGGCTTGGTTTCAAAGGTTATATTATAAAACTCAACTTCTTCTCTTGTGTTTAAAATAGAAATGATACACTAATCATTTTTTACCTAAACAACAGATACCAGATAATAATTCTTGTATACTTATTATAGTATCTATATTTCTCTTACCTTTATTCTTTACACGTTAAATTCTTTCCCCTCTGGGACCTAGTTCGATCAAATTTTCGTCTGTATCTTTAGCAGTTTGTTTTGGTTTCGAAGATTTCACCGAATCTCAATATTGTTTATTTGGCTCTGTTTTATCCTTCGTATTGTTCCTCCAACCAGACAATGGACTGTGCTTTACGGCAATATATTTGGGTATTTCTTTCTGTAGTTTGGAATTGATTTGTGTTGGTCACTGACGTCTATTTGTCTTTTATGATGAATGCTTCTGTAAATTTCTGCTAATCTTTATTTTTAGCTACAGGACCTAAGTTTTTGATCCCTACCTGGCTGGTTTTGAACATGTGAATTTTTGGCATGGAAATTCTTTTCTCTGTAGAAAGATCTTTGACTAACACTTGCGTTCACCAGTGTAGTTTTCTCCTTAGTTGAGTTCTTTCCTGTCTTCCCAACATTTATATAAAGTGACTTCTGATGTAAACTGCTTTGTTTTTTTATTGATAACAGCTCCATGCTGTACCAGAAAATCACGGTCCAGTAAACATTTTTCCGTGATATCTCTTTTTCCAGAAATCATATTAAATTTGTGTGTTAGATAAATATTATGAGTTATGGAAAACTTCAATGATATTGTTAAACCAGTTCTTACAAACTGATATGAAATCCGTTTAATCTGGATGGCTTCTTGTTTGCTTATGGGTATATGTGGCTTCAGTACTGCTTAACTTATTAGACTGGCTTGAGCATCTGAATCAATCAAGTATGGAATGTTTTAATATCTGTTATTTGGACGCGGAATTCTTATAAAATCATTGGCGTACTGAAAACCGACTGCATAAACTGACTCATACAATCAAGTGCTAATCCGGCTAACACTTGGTCCACTAAGCTGCGTATCGACTATGCGTGGCGGCAGAGCGAGTCATGTTCAAGGCATTGCCGTGTGAGCTGTTTCTATTGTGAAGAGCCGGTTGCGCGCACGGCAACGCAACCCAGCCAGGATTGCACGGTAAACCATCCAGGCACGGTTTTTCGTGAAGTCACCGTGGACGTTTCACGTGCACGAGCAGCTGCTACTTTCGCTGTGATGCATAACATTGTAAACTAGAAACTTAAACGAAAAGTGCATCGGTGGATGACGATATTATATTAATAAAATACAGTGTGGTGTAAAACTTATCAAAGACATGAGATATGAATTCATCGACGAAACCGTTAACAAATTTTACGAGAGTAACAAAGGTGTTCTTAAAATCATTAACTGAGCCAAGTATAAATAATGTGAACACTGAATTTCTGGAGGCGATTTCAGTTATTGAAAAACGCTGTAACTTCAAGATTTGTAGCAACAGAAGGCTCGATTATTAGTCGGCAATACCTTTTTCGAGTGTCAAAACAATCATTTTATAGATTAGTTCCAGATGTTTTTAACGCATTATGCAAAGCTCTTAAAGTACTATATTAGCCTCTTCCAACCAAATGTCAACCTCTCCTTCACGTAGTGCACCCCGTTTGAACGGATTAGGCTCTGGCGACTGAATACCGGTATAAGGAGTCACCCACTGCTTCCCAATAGCCTCCTTAAACGAGAGCAGAAGAGCATGGAGTGGCCCAGGGCATCCTCTTGCCCTTGAGATTGGAAACGGCCCCTGAAGGCGGATGAATCAGTAATGATGAACGGTATGGGGATGCAGAAGGCAACCGGAAGTCACCGCATAAATGACCTAAATGAATCCCTAGTCCATGTAATCCTCTCAAATTGCGGAGGTAAAATAAACTCCAATCGGATCTCTGGGTAGGGACTGGTCAGGGCGGAGTCATCAGAATGGACAGAAACATTTCACGAGTCAGCTCGTGTAAAGCTATAAGTCTGAATAGAGCAGGTAGATTAGACAACTTAAAAAGGAAGTTGGAACGACTTAAGTTAGGTGTAGCTTCGATTAGTGAGATTAAGTGGAAGGACGCAAAGAACAATTAGCGCACAAGCTGTCAATGGAGTTACTGGTGTAAGAATTATAATCAACAAAAGAGTAAGGAAACGGATTAGTTATTGTGAACAGTTTAATTATAGGATTATTTTGACGAGTGCAGAATGATGCTTTTTATTGACGTCAATACAACTTTATATACCAACGGTGATGAAGAAATGGTGAAAATGTATGACAAAATTGAAGAATTAATCCAATATGTTAAGTGGAGGAAAATCGCATAATCATGGGTGATTGGAATGCGGAAGTTAGAAAATGAAAAGAAGGGCAATACTGTAGGAAGTTTTGTTTTGGGAAAAATAAATGAGCGAGGAAGCAGGTAGTTAGATTTTTGTGTAAAATACATACTTATCGTTTAGAACACAATACTTAAGAATCATGCACGAAGGATATACACCTGGAAACGTCCACCAAACATACAAATTTTGGAAAAAAAACAAAGTATAACACACACACACACAAATGCAATTACAAAATTCAAACTCTCCACTCATATCACATCTGACACAGCACCGCCGGGAAAAAAAAAAAAAAAAAAGCTGAACAGCAGCAACGCACACACGAAAACTGAAGTCTGACATTGACGTGCTTGAAAAACTGTGCTTCAGAATCAACTACCAGAGGAGTCACGAGCCCCACGAGCCCCAACTATTCCCTAATTGTGTAATTAAGTGCGATATTGGAAACAGTATGCTGATTGAGGGCACAGGCGACCAACAACCGTACCTCAAAACGAAATGTATATGTAAGTTACAATTTAAATCATATCTTCTTATTCCTATGTAAACAAAATTTTCCTCATGGTAATTCAAGCGACATTATGCTTCTTTTATAAGATAATAATCCGTTATATGTAAAAAAAATGTTCAAAAGTTAAAAATAATCATATATTACAGAAAAAGAGTTTACTCTGAAGATACATCGACGAGAGGCTAAACGAGTCCGTGAAATAAATAATAACCAACAATAATTGTACTATCGTATTTATTATAAATAATAATTAATACTTTAACAAGCAACTATGTAATAAATGGCCTACAATAAACGCAAGCATCATATATACTTGACCTACCTTGCTCGGGGCCGCATACGCGTGGGATGATCTCCAGGATGGCTGCGCACGAGGAATCCTCGAAGCACAGCTGCCGCGCCAGCAGGCAGTTCAAGATTGCCACCGCAGTCTTCACATTGGGACCTGCAATCACACAGCAGCACTTATTATCTGTTTCTACATTCTGTTTTAACATTTCCTCAAGTATTGAATTAACCAGTGCCAATTTCTCGCAAGGTGTTTGCTCAGACACCTCAAGTGGTTTTACGTAAAATGTGGGAAGGACACGACACTATAGTGACCGACAGTAACATCGGAGGAAAGAAACAGTCCCTGAAACACCACGATAGCTCTGGCGTGTAACATCGGTCGCGCACTACATCCGATCACTCCATGCGTGTTCATCCAGCCACAACTCACCTCATCACAATCACGTTAACCCACCCCCTTCCCCTGATAAACGTAACAATTATATTTTTCATTTTTGAGTGACTAAGATATGCCATAGGCCCTGGTTAAGCATACACATTTTGTTTTTCTTAAGACGATTTTTTTAAAAATTATTCCTATGAACTTCATAGGTAGTCAAATAACTGAAACAAAAAGAAATATGTATATCGATACTAAGTCTGAGTAAACCAGTTTTGAACGTTGTAAAGGCCAATAACTCTGAAATTTTATATTTGGAATGGCTTTCTCCAACTTGCATCAACGACAGGACATTTAATTGAACAGCAGCTGCAATAGATACACGTGTCACCTTATGGTTTCAGACAGCGCGCAGTTAAATGGCCTTGTATCGTAGAATCTAAAGTGTTGAATGTATTCACCCCAGACTCACAGCACGGAATCATCCTGATTTAAAAAAGTTAGATTGACAAGAATTTAACATCTATGCATGTGATTTAAAAAAAAAATAATACAATGTTATGGGTATCGTTTCTTACAGTGTGAGGCGATTTTACCTAATGGCAATATTTCGTGCTGGAAACCGATGGGCTTGAATCACAAGTTATCTTTGCTAAAAGCGTTGGCCGGCGCCGAGAGTTGTAAAATTATTTAGATGGCAAGAAGAACATGTCGATCGCTAAATGAATTGTTCGTTTTAAGCTGAGTTAGTGAAGTTATTTTATAAAAATCTTGCGGCAACGTGAGACAGATACCAGAACCTCACATGACTATGCACGATGATTCAGCAGAAATTGTAAAAATTGCAGGAGGGGTAGTGTAAACAATATTGAGTATAATAGTTCTGGTAGACATGTGTCTGATTTCCATTCATTTTGGAGATACAGGTACTGGAATTTTATGCATAAAATAAACCTCAGAAAATGATCAAGAGCACACAAATAACTTGTTGAAGTACTTTATTCATGGAAAAACACAAGCATATTTAACTACAGTTTAAATTAGATGTTCTAAAATCGAACCATCGACTTCAATACACAAACTGAAGCACTTTATTGATGCTTTAAGTCAACTCGTACAGTCCAGATGCAGCGCATCTAAGAAAAAAAGGTAATGTATTTGAGACGATGCGAGCATTTAATTTAAACTTTTGTAAAATATGCGTGTGTTTTTGCATGAATATAGTACTTCAATAAGTTATATGTGTGCTCTTGGTCATTTTCTGAGGTTTATTTTTTTGCATAACATTCCATCTCCTAATCGGACACATGTTTACACGAACCTTTTTACTCAATATTATCCATTCTACCACCTCCTTAAATATTTACCATTTCTCGCGAATCGCTTTGTATTGGTGAGTGAGTACAGAAAATCATTTTAGCCATCAGATATTGCAGCTGGCATTGTAGCAAGACTTGAAGACCTCACTGGACGAGTTATGTTGTATAGTTCAGGAAAACACCGTCAACAGCTACCAGCGAACAGGCCCAAGTACGCTGCAAGTCCCAAGGAGCGCAGTCCAAGACAGTCGGCAAACTCCTACAAAAGCGGAAGTCGTCAAACAGCCACGTCACTTCAATATAGGTTTCCTCTTCAGCACTAATAACTCCGTCGTCGCCCATTCATCATTCTCATAGCTGTCCATGTTCAGCTGGCCAGACCACGAAGGCTTGAAGATCATCTTGTCCTGACCAATCGACTTTGCGGTTGTAAACTAGACACTTCAGGATGAGGGCATCAACTACTGGATCAAGCTACCAATCCACGTAAAGATACGACCACATCCTCTACGCGGAAGGCTACAGTAAAGCGACCACCCAAACTGGTACAGTGTCACAACTACCAGAAGTTCTAGCACTATGTTTAAAGGTGGACTGATATATTAAGGTACTTTCGATGCGAAGATAGCCATCAAGTTGCGGACTGCCAGCATCAACGCCAAGAGGCTACCTGCTGCAACTGCTGATCCGGGAAGGTGCTTCTTACGGAGGCTGTCACTCATGGAATTTAAAGCATCAAAATGGGAATACGTCAATAAGGTGCGGGCTCAATATGCAGACCACAACAAACCATTAAATCAGCAGGGATCCCCATTAATCAATTACTCAGCACCTGGCTGATCAGAGAACTGAACAACGTCAACGGAATGCCAAGAAAACAGAGCGTCTCTATGCACCTAAGGTCTCCCTATAGTCTCCAACCGAGACATTAGTACCAGCAACGGCACATACGATAAATTCAGGTGCACCCGCGATTCCTAACTGTACGCCAAGCTCAATTCCCTCATGTAGTTTCTCACGCAGCTCATGAACCAGCTTTCATCTCCAATTAAAGAGTTCTCCCCCAACTTCGGCCTAGTCTTCAAAATAGCACTGTTACGACACTCGCCATTTATTCGCATAAAAAACTCAAACCAACTATCATCCAACAAGACAGAGGATAGCAATAGCCAACAATACGACAAACCAACCGTGTAGAAATAACCCTTTGAAGATACCTGAACTACATTTAGAAAGGCAATCACTACATCGAACACTAACCATTAAACGAAAAGGGCAGCAAATATCTATGACTGCGCTAGTAGAACAGTAAGGAGACTTTGGCAAACTACGAGGTTGCCTGACGGGAGTCTGAAAAGGAGACGTGGCTCCAAACCGTAATTTCCTGCAACATGAAGATGGGATGACAAGACATTCAGTTTTTGTACGTCGATTCGAATTATCGCAACTGACCGCAGTCTACTGAAAAAGCGCATGCTGCTGCGTCTATCCAGTTAATCTGTGGCTCTACAATATGCCAATCCATCAGTATATGTTACAGACATTTGTAACGATTTTCAGTAGTTTTTCATAACTACGCGGCCCAGGATTTTATGCAATTTCCGTACTGGCTTAACTGTTCGGTTGCATTGTAATGCCCCCTTCAAATTATTTCCTTAATTATCCCCCATCCTGTGCAGACCCCTGAACGAATGCCTATATCAGGGTAGAGTTCCAGCAATATAGAAAAACAGTGAGGTGGTAATTCTAAAGAAAGGAGACAATAAGGATCCTTTTCTGCCCAAATCCTACCGGCCGTCTTGGCAAATTTCAAGAGAGTATCTTGTGCAAGAAGCTACAAAACCCTTTTTTTAACTGCTTAACGTCTCTTAACAGCGAGATCTTTAGAGACGGGAAAGGATTGGGAGGGAGGGGGGGCAAGGAATGGGAAGGAATTCGGCCATGGCCTATTGAAGCAAGCATACCGGTATTCACCTGGAGTGATTTGGGTAAACCATGCAAAACCAAAATCTGGATTCCCAAACGGGGATTCGAACCGCCGTCCTCCCGAATGCGAGGCCAGAACGCTAACCGTTACACCACAACGCTCGGTGCTGCAAAACAACCTGGAAATCAAGGGAATGAATCCCTGTCCTTATAGATTTCGGACAATTAACAATGCATGGTGGGCCGCGAAGTCTGCACGACTGAGGGTTGATGGTTGTCCAAGAATATTATTCTATAATTTCAGGAACCATTACAGATTTAAAACTGCTTCCTTGATATGCCAGAACTCGTCATTACGAAAAACCTGACTAAAGGATTCCCGCAAGGTTTGGTTTGCGGTCCCATATTCCAGGACTTAAGGATGAAGCCAGTTATCTAACTAATACAAAGGACACCTAAACTGCTAGGTCTAACTGCTCTTTCAGATGAAGATTAACAGCAGAAACTGAGAACAACAGTAATATAGTATACTGGTGTGCAAAACTTAAGGACGAGATAGATGAAGTTACATTACATATTAACTACTAGGTGGAAATGAATGATACTACAGGAGCATCCTCACGTGCACAGAAAGCTGGACGTGACATGGTGTGAAGTCGACACGAATATACCGTTGTTGTTGTTGTTGTTAGGGCTTTAGGGCGCGTCAACATCTAGGTTATTAGCGCCCTAACTAAAACTTGGTTTAACAGCGTGATTTAATATCATTTTCGTAGCCGATTCTGACTTCGTCGGCCACGCATAAGGTAAAGCAAACTAAAATATTAAAACAGCAACAGAAATACCGCCCGCATGGCTGACTGTAAAGGGGTCAGCCACACAGACGGGGAAAAAAAAAAAAAAAAAAAAAAAACAAGACTAAAATACTGGAAGAAATGCCAACTGCATCGCCGGCCACAAAGAGGTCGGACATACAGACAGCTAAAAAGGGTACTAAAACGATCGCTGCAAAATGGTCATAAAAAATTAAAGGCAAAAATAACTGGTTCACTGTAAAAAGGCCAACCAGGTTAAATGATAAAGGAAACTCGCTGGCTAGTTCCTTGAGGGTGCATCGATAGTGGGGTCATTAGCGCCCTATTACTAGCTACCTCTGTGGATTAAGAAAGTACTAAAATACTGTCTGCATGGTCGACTGTAAAGGGGTCGGCCATACAGACAGCAAATAAAATAAGTAATAAAATCAAACGTGGCTTTAAAGCGACCACAATGAGTTAAAACCGTACAATACCTGTAAGGCTGTAAAGGGGCCAAACAGGTTCAAAAGAGGATAAAAAACACTACATGTCTTGCTGGCTGTATATTGGCCAGACAGACATGAATAATAACAATACAAAAAAATAAAAATCATGCATATCGATTGGGTGACTGTAAAGGGGTCACCCATCAGTCTTAAAACTGGACCGATCTGCCTAAAATTGGTTTCACCCGCCTCGGTTCGGGTGGGTCTTCGATCATTGCCTGCTGAGGAACGGGATCAGGCACGTCCACCAGCATTTCTATTTCTTCTGGCTCCGAAGAGTCAGACGACTCCGACTCAGTTGACTCCTGGCTGTTCTTCTTCTTCTGCTTCTTCTTCGCCCCTTTCCCCTTCTTCTCCCTACTACTTGGTAGTCTGGGAGGGGACGAAGAGGGGGATTTCACAAAGTGAGTCGGGTCCGTCAGTCTAAACTTCGGGCCACGGATCTTTTGATTGCCTCCATTCTCACTTGTAGCAGTTGGCAATGCTACCACCGTGATAGCACGAGGTGGTATTGGAGGTGGCGTTGTTTTCGCTATCAGTGCTGGTGGATCCTTCTTCGCTGCTGCTGGTGTGGTCGAGGACGCAGACGTGTTGCTACCAACGTCCGCGGTCTTAGATGTTGCAATCTTAACGGATTTTGCACCGCATTTGCACTGACATGAGCACGTTGTGCTAGTGCTCATGTCTGCAACTGACGTCTGGGTAGCAACACTCTGATTCCTGACGGGAGCTGAAGCCATCTTAGCAAAAGTAGTTCCGAAGATTGGAGCGGCGAGCGACTTGGCCTTCTTTTTAGCTTCCCCATAGGGAATCCGCTCTTTGGTCTTAAGCTCCTGTATCTTGCGCTCTTCAAGATACACTTGACACTCCCTACTCCATGCAGGGTGCGACCCGGAGCAGTTGACGCACACCTGTGGGAGCGTGCAACTGACACCCGGCTCATGTGCGCCCTTCCCGCAATTGCCACAGGTTGGTTTTCCTTTACATGACGCCGTCGTATGTCCGAACCGCTGACACTGGAAACAGCGCATCGGGTCCGGAACATACGGACGGACGTTCAAATTAATGTACCCTGCTTTGATGTTCTTTGGCAGTATTGGAGTGTCAAACGTCAGGACGAAGGTGGCAGTCTTTTCAGTACTGCCATTTACCCTTCGAGTGATCTGACGTACCTCGACCACTTTCTGTTCCTTCCACTCCTCAACGAGTTCCTCGGTCCCTATGTCAACTAAGTCACGGCAGGTGACAACGCATTTGCTGCTGTTAAGGGATTTGTGGAGTTCGCAGGTAACGGCGAACTCCCCGAGCTTCTCACAGTTCAGGAGTTGGGTAGCTTGCCTACTGGAAGTTGTTTCCAGCAGCAGCGTCCCGTTCCTCAGCTTTTTAATGGTATTTAGGGTCCCTACCAGACCCTCTAAACCCTTAGAAATATAAAAAGGTGAAACTTTTTCTAAAGATCCTTCCACTCGTTGCATAACTATAAAAGCATTCGCAAGCGAACAAACTTTTCTGTTACTATTACTATTACTTTCAGAAGAGGGGGAGCTATCAACCCTCACCCTCTTCTTAGAATTGGGTGTATTTTGATTATTCTGCGGCACACCCGCACTGCAGGGTTTTTTGTTTTTATTGTGAGTCTTAATTTTGGTCCCACGAGTAAAAACAATATAGAAGGAAATGCTAATACAACAGGGGTGCGCAGGTGCCCCTGAGGTTGCACGTTAGCGGGTGATTTCCCTCATCACTCATTCGCCTCCTCGGCACGTGTCTGACCTTGAGGTTGAGGGTTTTTTTATAGAGGTTTGTTCCGTCCTCGCAATCCGGGCGATGAAGCCAAGATTCCCGTTCTCCTAGGCACACAACGTTCCACCGCCACGCCTTACGGTGGTCGTTGAAGCATGGTAGGAGCTTACGGTGTGGGAAACTTGCGGCGCTCACAAGTTTCCAGCTCGGGCACCGCGGGTTCGCCAAACCCGTACCTGGCACTTGCGTACCAGGCCCCTGCGGGGACGAATATACCGCCACAACACAGGGCAGTTGATGGAACAGGACAAGACCTTGTGTATCAATCAGCGCGCTGGTACGGAGAACTGTGGTGGTGTTCTTCATTACAACATGGCCCAGACACAACCTCTGGATGACTTCATAAGGGGAAGAATAATCGGAAAACTGAAGGAAGACATACTGTGACGAGTGCAGCCCAGGATTTTGGTATCGCTCACAGAATGGGGAGCATCCCTAACTACAGGCACTGCTACCCGACCACGGTCAGCTACAGCCACGTCAAACAGCGGGTGCAATTATAACCATATTTAACAGGACTGCACGGCGGGGATGGTCTCTTTACCCGATGACCATTACTGTAATGTTACATCTGGTTTGAGAATAAATAACAGTTGATACGTAACTGTCTGTGTTATATAAATGAGCGGACGTAGACAGGAGGGAAATAAAGATCAGCAGATGCTCACCACACACACAAAAAATTTCCGGTTTGTGAGCCTGATTGTTAAAATAATGTTGTCCCAAGGAAAGAGAGAAGCGGAACCTTGTGTAGCACTCGGGAGTGTTGTGAGTGGAGGAGATGTGTTTCAGGGTGGTGTGAAGGGAAGAGGGGCAATCGTGACTGAGGAGTGGAGTTGGAACATCGACGGAGCCGGGCTGACACCTGGAGTTTGCAGACGCCTTCCTTTCACAACGCGACACCGAGCAGGTTAGGGCGCAGTGAGCGCTCGACTCGCCAGCTGTTGCAGTCCAGGACGACATCTTTGCAAAGTGGTCAACAGCTCTTTCACCTCGCCTCTTCCAAACACCTTCAACACACGGTACAGGAGCCCAATTCACGCCTCAGTTATAACCAGAATCCAGTTTGCAAAACCCAGTAACACCTATGGGATCATTCATGCGATCCCCTGAGCTGCAGTTCTGAAATGCTAACGGTGTATTTGATTTACTTTGAATCATTCAGTTAGCAGTTTCAACATTAGATTTTTTCATTAATTTTCATATATGATTTTTTTTAAATAACGTTGATTTGATTTTCATTTGTGGGTTTTCAATTCACAATATGGTTACATTGATCCCCTTTCCTTATGATCAATTATTTTGTATCAACGTATTTGATTGAACTTGGAGCCTAATGTATTATCTAAATCAACTCACTTATCAGCTTAGCAATCATACGCCAAAGCAAAAGAAAAATTAATAATAATCACATAAAACGGTGGGTACTATACATTACGTTGTATTCCGTTGACAGTCGCACATCGGCGGCACCGTGTACAATGTTTCAGATAGCCTCAGAACTAGAACGAGAGCTCTTCTCAAATGAGAGGAGATTCGGGACGTACAATCATCAGGCGTGAGGTGAGAACACGTAATGTGCCCAGGATCATTGTCGAACATGATGTTGAATCGGAGTACTGAAGGAGAAATTTATATAAAAGAAATATGCCGAGCGAAATCAAAGGCCTCATATAGAACAAGAGGAGATCACAATTACAATTTGTGAAAAAAATGGAAACTAATTCCGGAATCAAATGTGGTGTGAAGAATGAAACTGGAAGTCTGACTTTCACAACATCGGATTGACGGAAGGTATTCTACGAAAACGAGCTTCATCAATGGTCGGAGGAACTTCAGTGTGCTCCAGAGAAGCCGTGCTCTGAACTATTGTTTGTATTCTCTGGATGCTCTAAGTGGCTCATTGCTTTGACGGTTACAGGGAACTATGTCTAGAACGCAGTCAAAAACAACAAAAATTAAACGCTAGTTGAATCGAAGTGCAGTTGTGATAATTGGTGGTAGTAATATTAATAGTAATTGTAAAAGTAGTATTGGTAGAACCAACTCTGTTAATAACAGTAGAAGGAGGAGAAATATAGTTGTCTGACAATGGAACTTAAATTATCTTTCATTCATTGTTCTTAACGTGAATATGTAAAATACATAAGATACATGTATATATGCACGTAAAATAATGAAAATAAGGGCACAAATTAGATACTATGCGCTACTCTATGTTATATATGGGAAAATAAATTTAGTGCTAGAGATTCATTTACTAATTACTAATTTAATTGATAGTGAATTATCTCAGATCCGTTCATTATTAAATGTCTGCAAACCCATATTCATTCACACTATAATGGTGAAAGATATGCCACGAGCATATTATAATTATGGCAGAAGATCATTTATAATATGTCACCCAACAACGTACGGTTAACAAGTTTATCCCAACCTCTAACCAAGAAGCCTATTTTTATCAGGGTGAAAGACCGTTTACACCTACATCAGCTTACTGATGTTAATGAAATTCTTTGCGGTGTTTAATTGGGGAAAATAGGTAGCACTGTGACGGATAGGCATAAAGAACACATCCGCCACTATAAATAAAAATTAAAAAACCACTGGACTCGCTATAGAATTTTAAGACACGAGTGAAGGAGGCAGCAGAAATTTTGCTATGACGCTTGGCGCTCTTTAATTTGTAAACAAAAACAGCATGGCAGCCGAAAGCTCGGACAAGCAAATAAAAAACGCCCCACTGTTCGTAAATAAATATACTATTAAGAAACCCGTTATTACATGGTATTTGCATAGGTGTTTGCCTGTAGAACAAAATCTTTGAAAGATGTGATAAATGAACTGGTGGCATGGTAACGAGATGTGTGTAGCTCAGGCGGTGGAGCGTCGGGGTTGAAGTCAACGCAATGAGTTCCTGCAGTAGTAACCCTATGTGGTGAAAGTTCGCGGCAATTGTGTGGGGCATGTGACAACGAAACCTTCGCTAGGACTCTCGTGGGGTTTCAGAGACTTTTTCCACTATCGTGACATTGTGCTAGTTTCCATCTTAACTTCACACTGTCAGAACAAAGTTTTATATTCTATCGTTCAGTTTTCTCTTGGATGGGCAGCTCCATGGAGGAAACAGCCATTTCGTTTATAACGGAACAATGCCGTAACCCATGTGAATCAGAAATATGTATTTCTGGAGATTTGAATCATGGTTTCTCTGAATACGACTCCATTTATTATGTTAGTTTCTTCTGAATTCTTTCTTCTGCATTTCGCATTGTTGAAAATTTACTTCTCAAATGATTAGTCTATTACAAACAAATTCAAAGTGAATTTTTTGAAGATTCATATTGGCAATATGTCAAAAATAGAAAAGCTAAATGACTTTACTACTATTACCATTTGTATACAAGTATGATGCAGTGCCAATATTACATTTCAGTGTGATCCCTACAGACAATTATTCTTCCCGAATTTTTTACTTTTTTACAGTCATTCAGTAGTTATAAAGACCATAATTTATTCATCCGAAATTTTATTCTGTCCAGTCTTCCCATTTCTTAATCTTTTGTATTATTCAAAAACGTCATCAGATTTTCTGCAAACCTCATAAATATATCTTAATTTCTTTTTCATCCTACTAATATTTTTTGTTGACTTCGTTTCGGGACCATAGACTTTATATTTGATTTTTTTAATCTTTCAACATTTTGTTCTGTTAATAGTTTCCTACACACTTTTTTTGAATTTATATCTTTCATAAATATCGATTGACATCCTCGAAAGTGAATGATGGTGGTTCACTATTATTCGAAATCTTCTTATAGTCAGTGAAAAGGGGAGGTACACGACGAACTGAAACTCATTATTTAGTATAAAATTGTAAGACAAGATTTTACTGTTGTGCTGAGAAATATCACTTCGGCTTTATGAAACCCGAGCAAAAGCAGCAAAACTTAATTTCATCGGAGATTGGAGATGCATGTAGTAAAAAAATGACTTACCATGCGAGCTAGTGTGTTCAAAGAAACTACCATAATCAGCCGTATGTTCCGTTTAGTACATGGTTCAGAAATTGAAATCTGTTGTACACATTAACTAGCGGCTTGCTATCTGTCACGCTTTATAGTAAGACAAAATAGTGTTCGCATCCTTAAGACTGGAACTATCACATACCGTGGCTTCACCGTAACATTGCTATATTTGCTTTTCAAAATAAGCAGACAGAATGTCCCAAGCGCTACCTGATTTGTCCTAACTAAGAACAATTGCAGTCTGAATGTAAAAAAATGGGCCAATTGAATATGCGATAAGACGTGTTGCAATATTTTCTGTTGTATACAGACCTTCAAAGGCACACAGCACAATGAGTGAAGCAACAGGAAGTAAAAGGGAAATGAAGAAACCGAGGAAATGGACACAAAAAAAAGAAGATTTTCACGTCAGTGTTTTGTTCTCACGCACAGACAGACCTATGATATTCCGAGCGTACATTCATTATGCGCCGGAGAAAGTCAATATGGCTGCGACCCCGATGAGTCTTGGTTTTATTTTTATTTGCGTGTCCTTTAGAATGTACGCAATGGCAAAATATGATGGCGGCCAAACTACACCCCTGCGTTACTGTGTTATATAACCATCCTGCTACACAATCCTTAATTACCAAATATCGATTATCTAACTTTTAAGCTTCTGTAGATGCGAGTTGTTTATTTGTTCATTTGTCAATACGTAGCCAAATCTATGGCCAATAAACAATTTAACAAAGCCTATTTCAATAAGTGACATAAAATATATAAAATTACTAATAAGAATTTTGTTTTCTGTCTTTAGATAGATCAGTTATATACCCTTTTCTATCTAACAAAAATTAATAACTTTGATAAACTAGCTAATTGCCGTTCACCGTGAAAATTAGTTGATTTGTTTTCGTAGTATGAACACTCAGATTGGTAGATGAGATACACCAACGTGAGAACTGTTAAAGCTGTAGTGATACATGATTCATACTAAATTTTACTTTGCCAAACGGAATGAAACGAGATTATAACATTTATGATTTGATTTTTGTGTTGCCCGGAGCACTGAACTTATCAGTCACTCTTGTTTTATTAGTTGACTACAACACGTTGCTGTTCCGCTACTTAAACGTGTTACAGCAAAGATATTAATCACAAGCAGAATCCATATCCTACTGACAAAAATTTTGAGATAAGCCGGTTTAACGATTTTTAATACTAGCTACATGGTTCTACGGCTATACAAAACAAATACTGGTCTGTTTAAAATTAGATTTGTCAGCAAACAGCATGAGGAATACTCTCCAAGCTGCCTCCTGATTTCAGCACTCCTATAAATATTTAGGTTTTCAAACCAGTTTCGTCTAAATTTTAGGACGCGGTTAGAATCTAGTTGGAAATTTAAGAACGAAAATCATAATCCAAGTTTATACATTTAGTTACAATCGGAAAATAGAAGGTGTGTGGAAAAACAAATCTTAACGTTGGCTTTACATTTATTTCTGAGATTCGTATTTTTGCTCAGTAATGTCATGGTTTCATTAACAATTTCTTTAGTTGTGTACAGACAACTACACTATCATTTGTGAAAACCGTAAAACTGAAGGAATTATCCGTATCTCTCCAAAATCGAAGGATATGTAGAACAGTTGAAACATAATAAGTAATTAACATTGCAGAGACAGAGCGTGCACGTAGTCCCAGCAGCGCCCTCTAAACCAAGTGCAAACGAGTTCCGCTGTGCCACGTCTACGTCAAAGGACACAATACAAGCCTCGAATGTGTTGGAGTGATTGGTCCCTGGGAAACAAGATTGTCTAAGCGTGTTATTGCAGTAATGCATACGTGAAACCAGTGGACAGAACATCGAAGAACGGGTACTGAACCACACAGCGCAGATTACCGCCATCTTGTCAGCATGGCTTCGCCCACAGCGTTTGTTTGACGTTGCAGCACTTCAACTTGCTGCGTCAACGGTTCGACGGCTGTCTTTAACTAGAAAGCATCAACGCATCAGACTGCACCGGGCACATAAACGCCGTCACTGGCGTACTCAGTGACAAAATGCACTTTTTTTTGGACGAATGCCACTTCAGTTTGTCCTGCGTGATGATCGCTTACGTACCTAATGCTAAAAATAATGAACGCAATCGAGCAGACTGTATTGTTGAACTGCCTAGCGGACAAACACCAAGTGTCATGGCTATCACATGCGGTCGGCCTCCTGCATATTAAAGGTGATCTGAACAGCAACTGCAACATCTGGAAATGTTCAGATCCGGATACACTTTCCACCTGCAGCCAAACACTGCCCGACCACATGTGGTGAGGGATGTGCAAGCCTTCTTCGAAGAACGAAGGGTACCACTGCTTCCCGGTCCTGCATCTTCACCTGGAGTATGGTCGGTTGGCAGTTTGTTCCGCAACCACTGCGATCAACAACGTCGCAATGGTGTATCCAGGTGCTCTTTGATTCCTTCCCACGAACTATGGAGGCTCTAATTGCATACCATAGTGAATTCTCACTGTCGAAGTTCAAGCACGATTCTCTAATTCTAATTATTTGTGTATTGCCATATACCTAACCTGTGGAAATTTTGTTATCGTAATCTCGTGTCTCCCTTATGTTGCAATTTTCGCAAACAGTAGAGTATGTTCTTATCGTGGTGACTATTAACTTAGTTGCAATGGACCACATACCTCCCTACCCCCTGACGTTCCCATTAGTTTTTCTTAATCTGATATTCTTTCAGTGGGTTTCACCATTTACTTACTTTCGCCCTCAACGATTATTTGTTGTAAAAATTTTCACCTAACAATAAATCCTACTTCCTTACGCCAGAATGTGCTACCGTTTCGTCACGATAATATTTTCCCTTCACTGTTCTGCTTCAAAACTTGCAAACATCTACCGAAGTATCATCCATAATACATTGTACTACCATGCTCTTATGTATCCGAACGACCTGAATTGCACACCGCTACATTTCTTTCCATTATACACATCTACAAGGACAGTACTATTCCCTGTAGGTGGTAAAGTCACGCGACTGTCCTGAGCCACATCCATCTCCCAAAAAACCAAACACATTCCCGCTTTTTTGTTTCAAAACCCGAAATAGTGATTACATTTCGGCAATAAAAGAGTCAACGCAGCATGCTTGAGTAGATATTGAAAGACAGTTTTACGATAAATTTAACTTAACCATAACGATTTCTGTCACTCAACATTCCCCATTTTTTCTAGTACTGATGACAAAGGCGGGAGACTAATCATGATGTAATCAGTAAAAGTGGCTGTTTAAAAATAAACAAGGAATTAAATCAAAGTAATGTGCCTATTGTGCTAAAACGGTATTTTTTTAGCTAATGTCGTTATTGTGCGACAACGAACTTTTCTAGCCTGCGGTATTGACCAGCAAACGAAAAGTGAAAAGGTGAGTGGCTGTTTTTCAGAAAAAAAAATAACATGCAATTAGAAGATTCTGTATTTAACAGTGATCACTAGTGATATAATTGATGCATATCAGCAGCTGGGCATTATTCATGGCTTGGAGTTATCTTCCCTGTCCTATCGTGTTGGCCGCTATCTACGGTAGTCCGAAAAAAATCGGTCTGCAGTAAGGGGAAAAATTTTCAACTGTAGCACAAAAAAATATACGTGAATAAAGAAGTGAAGAAATTTTAAAAGTTAATTCTGAGGCATACCACCACTGAGACATAGTTTCTTTAAAAACTTGATAATGTTATTTTCGAAATTTGAAATTCCAAGAAATAAACAGTAAATTTCAGGAACGAGTAAAGATAATGCCAGGGTGGTTATGAGTTGTTGCAACCTCAGCTTCCGTTTCTGGTAAGCCTGACGCGATGATGCTGTAAGTCGCTCAGATTCGCAGATACTGATCCAGGAAGATAGTGCGTGGTCTCGCGGTTCCACAGTTCGAGTCAGGACGCGGGAAAAAGTGGTTAAATGAAGAATTATGTTTATCTTGTGTTAACCTTACACTGGGACAGTGAAAATATATTATACACCTACTGAGAAGTTAAAATTACAGATTTCTGCCAGTAACTATTGAGAAGTCCAAATTGATTTTCGTTGTTATTCTTCAGTAAAGTCATTATTATTGCAACGGCCCAGAAAAGATTAGTTTTCAAGAAGGTAAACGAATTCGGCATTTTTTTTTTTTTTTTTTTTTTTTTTTTACTGTAGCTTTACTCCTGGTCCACGGCTAAGGTCATTAGAGGCGGGATGGGACTGCGAACAAGGAACGGGAAGGAATTCGGCATGGCCTTTTTGAAGGAAGCATCCCGGCATTCGCCTGGAGTAATTGGGGGAAACCATGGAAAACCCAAATCTGGATGCCCAAACGGGGATTCGAACCGCCGTCCTCCCGAATGCGAGGCCAGAACGTTAACCGTTCACCCACCACGCTCGGTATGGTTTTGTAGAAGTGGCATTTCCCCATTCACTTGTGCAATTAAGGGATTTTTTTAAAATTAATCTGCAACTTTGATGGCTGGCCCGTGAATGTGAATTGACTACTGCCTAATGCTATGATGAACATTACCCTTCACCCGGTGCGTTCGGCTATTCATTAATGTAAATATATGATTTGTAATTGCATCTATAAAATTATAGGTAAACATTTTTAAAAGTGAGGCTCAAAATTTTTTTGGTAAGAATAGATTAGTCAATCATCCGTATGGTTCCATCAATGAAACAGTACAGTTTGTAGTCCAATCATTCAACCGAAATATCATTTGATTAATTTCCTATTCGTTTAATTAACTGTATAATGGTCTAAATTTAATTTAGAACTACTGGTATCAATATGTATTGATATACTAACTCATTGTATCCTGAAGTTACGCTCAAGTAAACACAATCCTTTATGGATACTGAAATTTGTAACAATCCAGTCTTACAGTTTGAATCGGTATCCGGGAAGTAAATTCTTGGTGATTTAGCCAAAGTGTCAAACAAAATGTTTGTTTCCTCATAGTTTTAGTAGATCGATAGACATCATAACATCCACGAGGATAAAGAGGAGTGGTTTTATAAATATCCTACGTTTCATTTATTCTAAGCAAACAGCTATCAGTTTCTAAAATTCTGAAAGATTTTGTCTCAAGATAAAAATAATAAAATAATAAATAGAAACAGTGACAGATATTTTGTGTAATGTTTTGGTGATAGAATAACTACTATGTTGTTAAGTAAAAATTACGTGTTAGCTGATAGACGAAGATAACACTATAAATAGCCACACTGTAATTCATAATAAGAATTTATAGTTTATCTATGTTACACTTTGCAAGTGATGTGTGATAGGAAAATCATGAGGAAGTAAGGCTGTTTGCACACAGTGTTAAATGCGCAGTATTTCCTTGAGGGGCTTGTACACAATATCCATTCCCAGGATATTCCGACTGCTTTAAGAATTCATAATCATTAAACTTCCATAAATACTCCTACATTTTGTTAATATATTACTGATGACAGTAGCATCAAAATTTCAATACCCAGAGTTAAAGTAAA
The DNA here is from genome assembly GCA_031002005.1 of Vandiemenella viatica. NCBI lineage: Eukaryota > Metazoa > Arthropoda > Insecta > Orthoptera > Morabidae > Vandiemenella > Vandiemenella viatica. The sequence goes on along the minus strand of CM061921.1, from coordinate 123,235,614 downwards.
ATCTGCAGTGTGCACTCTCATACTCACATAAAATTAGAAATAAAATCTCCCACGTAATTTCAAAACTGGCGCACCACCACCTTTGACAGTAAGAAAATAAGATGGCCACCGAAACAAGTGAATTGTAGAAGACGCAGTGTGTATATCCTGTACACAACAGCAATGACAAATGGCTGTAATGGAAACATGGTTTGGAGAGAAAGCAAAGATGTGTGGTTACTATCTTGAAATCCACTAATGTAAATGGTAAGTGTAAATAATAAGAAAATGTTTCAATTTAGAATAATGTCAAATAAATTTGTAAAATCCAATTTAAATTTTAAAATATTTTCGTCGCTGATGATGCCTCGATGAGAGGTGAAACTCGTACGGTAATAAAGCTACAAATACAGTTGCATTGGCGTAATTTTATCATTTAATTTACTGAGAAACTGCGCAAAAATGGCCTACAACAACACTGCATTGCAGTAACATAGTTCGGAATAGTGAAAAATTAAATAACAGAAAAGAAGCGATTTCTTTTGTTATTTCAACATCAGAAATATATGACAAAAAAAGTTAAGTAGGCATGGTGTTTAATCTTTTTAGACGTTTCCAGAATAATATAACCAAAGAGTCACAGTAGTTTGATTGTACGCGTATTTCAAATTAATATGTCATGGTGATACTTCATAATATGATTGACAACTTTATCACTTGCAAAAGTTTGAATGAAAAGAAATACCATCGAATCTTTTTCAATTTATCGCGCTATTGATGGCTCCTCAGTTTTTGAAATAACCAAGGCTATGGGGCGGTATCACTTTCGGACTAAAAGGAAATGAAAGATAATAAAAAATGATTAATTTTATAAATACATATTATTCTGCAAGCTAATAGCAGAAACATGATTTTAAGTTGGCGTTTATTGTACTAACGTTCAACTACTGTCTATGTGACCCGTGTCCTCTTGGTAAGGAGTGAGGACTCGCAACTGCAAGTTTCCGACTTTGAGTCTGCAGCCAGCATCGATTTTCTTTTCTCACATGCTCACTTTTTGGGCATTCTTTATTATTGCATATATATTTGTGTTAGGAGCTATGAAAATGTGGCACACGTTGTATTTCCAGATGGAAAAAAATGAGAGTGTCACGGGTTCTATTCACTTCGTGTAAACGAATTTTACTGACTTTAATTTGCTCGTGCCAGTTGTCCCGGAAGTTCAGTTGTTCGGATCCCGCCGCCCAGTCATGACTAAAGCCGAAAACGCGGAAAAGATCCTGTCACTAAATGGAAGTGGTTGAAGTAATTTAAAATTCAAATATCTTTTTATCTGAATGTATTTTTATAGCGACATCGTTGTAGATTGAAGAAACGTTGAGACCAACGTGAAAAGCAGAACTGAAGAATCTCATTGGCCACGATTTCCAAAACATATTATTTCATACCTCATCTGGCAGCAAAATGTGAATAACTTCTACAACGCTACATTTAAATTTTTTTTACTGTTTTCTTTGAAGGTTCCCCGCTCTGAAGCACTGTGATCTATTCATTCTGTGTTAGAAACATATTATGGGTGTTAGCTTTCAGAAAGGGATTATTTGAGATTTCATCTTATAAACTTTTGGTGTTTAAATAGAATCTAGAGCAAAAGCAGCATATATATATACCAACGCAAAACATTATTTACATTTCTATCATACAGTTTCATTATATTTTCCTTTTACCTGCCTCTATCCAATAGATTCAGTCCCACCAGCATCTTTGATGTTAATGTAGTTGATTTTGCACTTCTCCAAAATAGTGTAAAATCGCTGATGATAGTCTATCTATCTAAGAAGAAGAAGCTGAGAAGCTAAAGGAATATACAGGGTGTCCAGAACAGGACTCCCTGATTTCAAAATTAAATATCTCGAAAACAAAGATCGATAGAGGAATGCAGTAAACGGTATGTTTATTGTGACAGCTGTAAGAAGTGTATACAGCAGTGTGAAATAATAGTTACAAAAGCTGCTAACAGATGGCGCTGTACGCTGTACAGCTCATATCAGCATACATAAGTGAAATACTCGTATGAAAACAATCTTTGCAAACAATCACATCACAATGTTTTCAAAATGTTCACCATTGGCACTACCCTGAGCTCCGGATCACTATTTAGGCATTACATATGGCGATTACAGCGCCATCTGTTAACAGCTTTTGTAACTATTATTTCAAACTGCTGAATACACTTCTTACAGCTGTCACGATAAACATACCGTTTACTGCATTCCTGTATCGATCTTTGTTTTCGAGATATTTAATTTTGAAATCAGGGAGTCCTTTTCTGGACACCCTGTAGAAGGAAATTATACGACCAGAGAGTCAGATGTTGCATATGCTCTAGAATCTACTTCAACGACAGAACACTGAAAGATCTCATTTCAAATAACCACAAGTGGCATCAACTAAACTAACATACAAAAAATGTTTGAAAATCTACATTGCCGAAGCGCAAAGTATTAAGACTAAAGATGGATGCTCAAATGTGTGCAGTCAGATGAATGCCTGAATGAAGGAATTTCGAGGTATGTTTCATTGCAAAAAAGAGACCGGCTATTGGATCACAGTTCAGGACGTCCGGGATTGGTTCATCTATTAGTGGTGGCAATAGTTGAGTATCATTCTAATGATTAATTTACAATGATATGGGAGGACCACGATATTCAGCCAAAGAATTTCAATCAAAATGAACATAGTGAGAGGATCTACCCCATTCCTAGTCTTCTGATGCGGTAAGGTCGAAAATACAGTGTTTCAGAAAAAAAAAATCGATTTCCAAGTTTATGGTGCAGTACAACAATGGACGACAATGCGCCACGTCACTGATCATAAATTGTTCATGACTGGAACATTTGGGACAATTATAACGAAATATTTGTCCACTTAGGTCGCCAGATATGAATCCGTTTTAGAATTCGGTTGGAATGTGATCGAAAGGTCAGTTCTTGTACGACATTCTGCAGTGGTAACACATTTACAATTATGAACGGCTGCAGAGATATCAAGGCTGAATATTTCCGACGACTTGGTTAGTCAATGCCACACCATGTTGCCGCAAGAGGGGAGCGAATACGATATCACTAGTTGCAGCACTTCAGTGTAGCATTAACGTACATGCGATACTGGTAGTAAACTAGAATAGTTATCTGACTCAAGTGTCGAAGTACTCATATATTTATTTTAAATGTTCGTTTGCAGCGAGGTCATGTGCTGTTTCAGTGTTTACTTTTAGAGAGTTCACTCTTCTTCGTAGAGTTTGCCTTCTGTCGTCCTTACCGCAGTATAGAATATGTTCTCCAACTGGTTTAGAAAAGGCATACAGCTGTCTGGATAGTCAGAAAGTCTAAATTATGTTTCAAAAATAAATATAGAAATGAAAGTTAAACTTGCATGGCTTGCAGCTGTCGCGCTTTTCGGGTTATTCCCTGCCCTCAGTCCTATCCCGCCTCTAATGACCTCGACGTCGACGAGGCGTAAACTGTAACTATATGTCTGATAAAGCTAGTTCACCATGAGCTCGACGTGTTACGGCAACTGAAAAACTAAACTTGTGATAGGCTCCTTCTAACGTCCACCATACGAAAGCGTAAATATTGTCGAGACCTTAAGGAATAATGCAAATACTATAGCTCCGCAATTTCCAGGCCATATAATAATGCTAGTTGGTGAAGAAATCGTTCTAGACCTTTTCTCAGATCACACTTTCGGGCAGCTTGTAACTGAAACAACGCGATGTCTCAATGGTAACGAAAATATTCTAGATATTCTCTTTACAAATAGGCCTGAATTGTTCATGGATATTTCTACCACCGCGGTAATAAGTGATCACAAAGCTGTAATTGCTACACTAAAATTAACAGCCACGCGCAAAAAGATAAAAGAAAGGATCGTTTACAGATTCGAGGAGGCTTCAAAAGAGTGTTTTAGAACGTATTTGAGGCATAATTACCATACCTTCATAGTCTCAAAAGGCAGCGTTGAAGAGAGGTGGCATCGATTCATATGTATAGTCAGGGATTGGATGGTCATGCAAATATACCGAAACGGACAATCAGGGAAGGGAATGACCCCAATGACATACACGGTATGTTAAAAGGTTACTCAAAAAGCAAAGGAAGATACATGCACGATTAAAAAGGACGAAGCATCGGACTGATTGAGATAAGTTAGAGGAGATAAGGAAACATGTTAAGAATCTGATGCGTAAGGCCTTTAATGACTTTCTTTGCAATTCTCTCTCTAAGAGCCTCATCGAAAACCTTAAAAAAATTTGGTCGTATATAAAAAGGTTAGTTGTAATGGAAACAATAAGCCAGTTCTAATAATAGACGGACGGGAAGTAGACGACAGCCGCCACAAGGGTACCGTATTTAACACCGAATTCAAAAATTCATTCATGCACGAAAACATGGAAAACACCCCACTTTACCACATCGCGTGGAATTAGAGATGGATCCGATAGAGACTGATAGCGTAGGTATTGTAAAGTAATTAAAGCTCCTGAAGTGGGGTAAAGCGCCAGGTTCCGATGGTATACCAGTAAGAGTATTTTCTGAATACGCAGAGGAAACTGAACCATTTCTGTCAGATATATTCCGTAAATCTTAAGAGAAAAAAGGACCTTGTAGCTGGAAAATAGCCCAGGTAATTCCCGTTTTTAAGAAAGGAGATCGGAGTGATGCTAGGAATTATCGACCTATATCTCTAACATCTGTGTGCAGTAGAATTCTGGAGCGCGTTATATGCACTAACATTATGACATTTATAGATGAGAACGAGGTACTTACACCGTGTCAACACAGATTTAGGAAGAAGAGATCGTGTGAAACACAATTGGCCTAATTTTCCCATGACGTAATGAAAGTTATCGATGCATGTTCACAAGTTTTAGCAATTTTCTTGGATTTTCAGAAAACTTTTCACTCTGTACCACACAACCGACTTTTAGCGAAGATTCGAGCAGCTAGCCTCGCGTTGCAGGGGTCGCCGGTTCGAGTCCGGCTTCGGGCATGGGTGGTTTTAATTAAGTGTTGTGTTTGTCTTGTGTCGTCTATACCTCGGAGAATCTATAATACATCGAGTGATCCAATACATACTTGCAAACTACAAAATTACATAGCGCTGGCTGTATGGCGTCGTAGCCAAATGCCAATTAAAAAAAAAAAAGATTCGAGCATACGGTAATCCGCATCAGATTTTCGATTGGATACATGATTTTCTAACTGTTCGATCTCAATATGTCGTTGTTGACGGGAAAACCTCTGCTAAGATAGATTTTACTTCGGGAGTTCCTCAAGGAAGTGTAATAGGACCACTTCTTTTCTTAATATTTATAAACTATCTCGGTGAAAACTTCAGATACTGGTTGCGATTGTTTGCCGACGATGCAGTTATCTATAGGGAAATAAGGTGCTCCGACGATTGCTTAAAAGTTCAGTGTGATTTCCGATTGGTGCCTTAAATGGCAGATTACACCTAATTGCAAAAAGCGCAACGCAATGCGAATAAGTAACAAAAAGAATGAGTTAGCCCACTAGTACAAAATAAACAAATCAGCTGTAGACACGGTTGATTCCCTGAAGTATCTGGGGGTGATAGTACAAAGCAACATGAAATGGGACTTGCACATAACTTTCGTCGTAGGTAAAGCTAATTCTAAATTGCGATTTATATGTCGTATTTTGAGGAACTGTAATGCTCATACAAAGGAGATAGCGTATAAAACAATAGTGTGTCCGCATCTGGATTACTGTTGTGGAGTTAGGGATCCTTATCGCAAGGGCCTAATCGACTCGGTGGAGAGGGTGCAGAGGAGAACCGCTCGATTCGTGACTGTTTGCTACAGCCCTTATGAAAGCGTCACAGAATTGATACATAGATTGGGCTGGGATAGTTTGTAAGACAGACGAAGTAGTTTGCGTTTGAATTTATTGGATAAAATGCGAAAATCTTTAAATAACGAATGCAATGAAATACTACTTCGACCAAACTATTTAGGTCGTATTGAGTGGACGGATAAGATTCGAGAAATAAGAAGCCGTACTGATGCTTTTATGTATTCTTTGTTTCCTTGTGCTATTCGGGATTGGAATGCGCGGGTTTAGGATTGGTGCTTAGCACCCTCTGCCACCCACAATGTTTGTGATTTGCAGAGTATGGATGTTGATGTTGATTTATGTTATCGTTAAATTTATCGCGGCGTATTTAATTTTAAAAAAACAAAACAATAATTGCGTTATGTAGTTTTCAATAATTATAAATATTCTGAATGAAGTGTTGACACTAGCCACTCCTGCATATGATTAAAAAACACTTCTTTCTCAGGTACAGTCAGGGATATTTTTCTTCCTTAGGTGTAACTAGAAGTATTTCCTTATAACATTCAGCAGTGTTCATTTATTGATAAAACAGAATAAACCATACCTGCCGCGTAAAAAAAAAACAAGAAGAGATACATTTTTTGCTTTTTTCTCTCCAGTGTCGTCACCTTTCTTTCTACATTACCAAGGAATGACTCTTTGAAATGCTTAAAACATTTCTATAATTCATTCAATAGTGAAATCACGTTGGAAAAACATTTTCAATATGCGTCTTAAAGTTTATTGTACAACACCACTTCACTCTTTGAGCTTGAAATAATAGTTCAGTGAGCACTAAAATTAGAGTTGCTTTGAAATTCACTTGACAGAACAAAATTAGAATTATTTTATCAACGAGTGGTGTTGAAAATCCAGCGTGACATCTGTAAGTAAATTTGCGTCTAGGTACTGCCACTCAGACCTGTGTTGCGTGTTCTAACTGACTCTACTAGCCCTCCATTCCCCTCGCCCACGTCCAACCCTTCCCCTCCTAGACTGACTCCCCCTAAATAGCAATACTTAAGTGTGGATAGTAAAATTGTTTTCGTGGAAAATGGGTTAATTAATTGACAAACTATGTGTTTCTAGTTACTGGAACATTATTTTCTGTGTCTTTCGCAGGAAAGAGACCAATTATTGATAAATTTTTTTTCAGTTACTTCGCTCCGAGTAAAAAGTAAATTAATGTTGGACTTCATAACACCCATTACTCGTATGAGGTTTAACCATGGTGCGTTCCGGAAACACCTATATCGCATCCACGCAGTAGATACACCACTCTGCCTATGTGATGGGCAATCAACGTGAGATCTGAACCATACGTTCTTCAGGTGCTCCCTATACCGACAGCAGCAGCTATCATTCATCAACTCCCTAGTGAGAGCAGGACAGCCGCTCCCAACAAGTATCACCGGACTACCTGCATCTAACAACAGGAAAATATACACTATTATTAGAGACTTTATAAAAAATAGAGAAATATACATTTAATGTAATAAAACAATCCCAAAGCTAATGAAACAAAACGCTTGTGTATGTATATAAAGCTGGCTGTATGGTATATCAAAACCTAAAGCCAATAAACAAACAAACAAACAAAACAACAAAACAATTAAAAAATGAAGTTAATGTTGTGCTCCCAGTACTATCATGGAATGACAACACATAACCTCACCTTCCAGCTCTCAGCTTACAGTGCGAGGCTTGCATTCTAACTGTGGACAACGGCGGATACGATAGAACTCGGAACATGTAGCATGGGAAAGCGTTTCAACAACAGAACGAAGAGCAAATACTACAAGGCAGGCGTATTTTATACGTACGGGAATCATGGTACTTTATAAAGCCACTTGTAACCTAGCCTCCTAAGCAGCCATAGAAAAGTTCTTAGATGTTCGAAACAGACTCTGCAAGCAGCGAACAATGACTCTCCCTGAATGAATAGTAATCAAGCAAGCTGATCAGACACATAATAAACAAAATGTTAAATAGTACACTACGGGAAATCTCGATGAATGGAATGAAGAAACTTCTACGCCCTGGAGACATTACCCGACACGAAGTGGGACAAGTGTGTAAAAGTGTATGTATGTTATATATATGTGCAAGTCTGTACGTATAACCTTATATGTACGTTACTGTTTGCGAAAATTGCAATAACAACATAGAGACGTTTGATTAAAACAAAATTTACTCAATCTAATACCCAATAGACAAATGATTATAATTGCAGAACTGTACTTTGCCCACTATAGTTCAGTACAGTGTGAAGCCACCTCGTGTTGCAATCAGAGTCTCCAGATGCCATGACATGGAATCAAAGAGCGCAAGGATGTGCTTCTGGTGAATACACTGCCATTCGGTTTCTATGGCAGGGAAGCAGTGGTACACGTCGTGTAGCCAGGCGTTGTCCGTGCCTCGGTCTGATGTAGCGATGCCGTTCGTAGGAGGCGAGGTCGCATATACATTCAATGACGCGCTAAACCATCACACTATGCCGCAATCTACCCGACAGCTGCCGTTACGTCGCGTGAACTCGTGTGCCGTCACTATATAATATTTTAACCATCGTATGATGTCACCTTGCTTCACGTCATGTTTTGTTATGTCGACTGATTTTCTTGTTTTGCATTAGATCAAATAGCTTTTTGGAAAGGGAAGAAAAATTGGTAACTGTTGCTTGTTTTGTGGCACTCAATGTAGAAAAAGGTTATTGTAGTTTTTGGATACATAATATCAATTAAAGAGTGTAAAGTTGGGCGAATTTCTTCGGTTATTTCCACAATTACGAAAAGATTAGAGACTTTTTCATATCTATTACCGGACGAGTAAGGAACGATTTGATTTCTTACACGTGCTTATTAGAAATGAGTTAAAGAAACAGTATACCCAACAACAAGGCTATCACTGAATGTTTTGTTTTGAAAATGAGAAAGAGACATAACAATAAAAATGTCTGGTCTTCAATTACCGATTCGTTTCTTCCTAATCTCCAAAATTCGTATTAGAAAAATTCTAACAGTTGAATACCAACTGAAAAGAAACTGAATAGGATCAACAAAAATACCAAAAGAAACTGTAATTACATGACACATTTAATTGTTTTCCGATTTTTCCCAAACTGCTTGTCGGATAAATTGATCCCGATAATGTGGTGATCTATGGCTGGATATGCATAGATGTTCTCTCACTTTTGCTATAAGCAACTCGCCAATTGTTAAAGCCAGTAAATAATGGAAGCTAACTAACCGTGGTGGTTCCAGAATATATTTTTTGCTTATAGCTTTACCATCGTTGACGTCGAGGTCATTAAAGGCGGGAAAGGACTGGGAACAAGGAACGAGAAAGAATTCGGACACTGCATTTTGAAGGAAGCATCCCGGAATTCACCTGGAGTTATTTGGGGAAACCATGGAAAACCCAAATCTGGATGCCCGGACGTGGATTCGAACCGAATGCGAGGCCAGAGCGTTAACCGCTTACCCACCACACTCGGTCCCAGAATACGTGCGCGCGCAGGAAATAAAAACTTGACACCACCCGTGAGGTCTGTGATGGGACGTGACTTCAATGCACCTGACAGTCAAACTAAACAATTTCACACACATTTTTGTCGGTCACATTATTTTATGGAATAACACGTGACGTGACGTGACGCGATGGCAGTGTAGGTCTGCCTTAACTTGTACGCGGCCATCATTGTAGCGCAAGATGAAGTGGGAATCATTCGAAAATAGAAAATTTTTACACTCGGCGCGTTATTGATAGCCACCAGTCTAGTAGTCAGGGTCCACATCCGTTGTGGACGAAGCTGTTGTATTCGTTACGGCCATCCGCTCTGTTGTTAATTTTCATCTCTGAATCACATTTGTAGCAGCGTTCCCTGTACAAGCCGCAACGTAAATGTGCCACAAACTTGTTTTCCGGAGGCCAATCATTCTGCCATGTCAGAACTCGCTCACATACTGATATTGAAGTCGACAAGACATATCGGCTGTTACTTGTATGTTTCTACTATTTCCGCAGCCTTCATCAGTTGTTATATGTCCATTGTTTTACACATCCTCCGATTCTGGAGTGATTCAGCCCAATCCTTCCAGGTGCTGCAATTTTCGAAAAAAATTGTGTAAATGTAGGTTGTATTTAATTACGTTTGCATGAATTAGTAAGTTATGTGATAGCCAACATACTAACATTAATATAATTCTTTCAATGTAGCCTCACATCGCGAACTAAATATTAACTTCTTAAACCAAATGCTACGTATAAGGAAAAGTAGTAATAATTAAAATATGGACCTGAAGTAGACATTAGATGCTGGGCTGCACTGTAATAGGATACAATTAATGAATAAATACCGTCATACTCTGGAACAGGATATCTCCCAGAATGAGCTCTTTCCACACAGTCATTCGTCTTGTAAAATTTATATACCAATAAATGGGATAGCTAAATACCGTCCATATTAAAGACCATAATATTATATAGAAAAGAATAAATTTGTGTCTGAAATGGTCCTTACAAAGCAAAACTGGATAAGTTATTAAAACAATGTGGAAAGAAAAATTAAAGTAAATACGAAGTGAAATACGTGATTCCATCGATACTCAATTACAATACCTGACAAAAAAATGTAAGTACCAGGAAGGGGAAGAGGAAACGAAATGAAATTTCACGGGTTGATTGTTATTTCAGTGGTTACAAAATTAAGTCAAATTTACAAAGAACTTGCAGTATGAGCGCACTTATCAGTATGATGTTACACTACCTCTGGCCTCGATGCATGCAATGATTCGATTTGGTAGGATTTCATAAAGCCATTGCATCCACTCCTGAGCCAAGCTAGCCCACAACGGTTGTAACAGGTCCTTGATATCCTGGATAATAGCACAGTTGAGTAGTTGACGTTCGAACTGGTCCCACATATGTTCAATCGGGCAAAGATCTTGGGATCTTGCTAACTACGAGAGTACCTCAACATCACGCTGACAGTTCATAGACACACGTTCCTTGTGTGAATGAGCAGCACAATACTGCCGCAAGAATGGTAACACATCAGGACCATGACCTACCATTGTGCCTTCAGAAATCCCGTGAATTGAAGTCATGGCTCCCCACTCCATGACGCCAGAAGTAACACCACCGTGATTCCAAAAAACATTGTATGAATGGGACCTCTCCCCTAGTTACCACCTTACATGCCGACGGCGGTCATCCGAGGTAGTGCAGAATCTCTGAACACACTGAATGGCGTTGGATTGAGAATCATGGTTCTCCATCTACTATTACTATTACAATTACTCCGCGATTCACTAAAAGTGTTTGGTGGAGGGTGCATTGCACCTATCAGGAAGGGTAATGGTTTGGAAAGGATATACGGGATATTGCAGGTGGCGCCCATGGGCTATTGTGAGGAACCATCCCAGCATTCGCCTGGAGCGATCTAGGGAAACCATGGAAAACCCAGATCAGGATGGCCGGAGTGTTTTATCGGAAGCTACTCCTGTCCGATTTTGCGTTTACTCGCCCGGTAAATCCATTCTATTCCATTCCCTAATCGCTCGTGGAAAAAATGAGAAGAGAAATGAATCGGTTCTGGCCCTGATTTCTCTTGTCTTATTTTCGCGGTCATTACGAGATATGAATGTTGCTGGTAGCAATATTTGTTTGCTGTCATTCCGAAATACGTCAGTCGAGAATTTTTCAATTAGCTTCCGTCGAGAGCAATGCCTTCGGTGCTCCAGGTCTTCCCAACCTAACTCCTTCAACATGGCACTTACGCTTTCCCTCCAACTATACATATTTGTCACGAATCGGGCGGCTCTTCTGTGGACCATCTCTAATGCCTCCATTAATCCCTTTTGATGGGGACCCCATACAGAGCAACAATATTCCAAGTTAGGCCGCACTAGTGACTTAAACGCAATCGATTTAACTTCCGGAGTGCATTGTTTTAAATTACGACCTAAAAATCGAAGCATACGATTTGCTTTCCCAATTACATTCTCGATATGCTCATTCCACGACAAATTATTATCGTTGGCGATTAGAGTAGAACTCCGATTCTTCCAATATTTTGAAAAGTCACAGCGGTGTCACACCTGGCTTCATTATGTGGAGAGCCATCAGGTATAGTTTCAGGTCACGGTTGCTAGTGATTGAGGGAACGTCACGGACATCCTGCTTGCTCATTTGTTACCACCCTTGCGACAGTATCGTGATGCCCTTTTTCAATAGAACAATGCTTGGCCATATACTATTAGTTTATCTATGAAGTGTCTGCATGACTTTTAAGCATTCCCGTCGCCAGCAAGATCCACAGATCTGTCACCTACAGAACCCGTGTCAAACCAGCTTGGACGTCAACTCTACATCTACATCTATGAAAATCAAAAATACTGTGGGTGACAGAGGGTGCTAAGCACCAATCCTAATTCAGTGCATTCCACTCCCGAACAGAACGAGGAATGAAAGAATACATAAATGTATCAGTGCGGCATCTTATTTATTTTTAATCTTAGCCCTCCGGTCATTGCGACCTAAATAGGCTGGCGGAAGAAGTATTTCGTTGCACTCATAAATTAAAGATTTTCGCATATTATCCAAAAAATTCAAACGAAACCGACGTCGTTTGTCCGCCCACAATCCCAGTCCAACCCATGTATCAGCTCTGTGGCACTTATGCAAGGACTGTAACTAGCAGTCATGAATCGAGCGGCTGTCCTCTGTACTTTCTCCATCGTGTCAGTCAATCCCTTGCCTTGCGATATGGATCCCAAATTCCAGAACAGTATTCCAAATGCGGACGAACTAGTGTTTCGTATGCTATTTCCTTTGAATGAGCATTACAACTTCTCAAAATATGACCTATAAATCGTATATTAGAATTAGCTTTGCTTACGACGGAAGTTATGTGCAAGTCCTATTTCATGTTGCTTTGTACTGTTACGCCGAGATACTTCAGGGAATCCACCATGGCAACAACTGAATTATTAAACTTTGTACTCGTGAGCATAGGGGGTCCTTTTATTCCTTATTTGCATTGCCTTGCACATTTTGCAGTTAGGTGTAAGCTGCCATTTACGGAACCATTCCGAAATAACATCCAGATCGCGCTGAATTTCTAAGCAATTGTGAATGCACCTCACTTCCCAATAAATAAGTGCATCATCAGCAAAAAATCGCATCCTGCAATTAACGTTGTCAGCGAGATCGTTTATAAAAATTAAGAAAGAAGTGGTCCTATTACACTTCCTTGAGGAATGCCCGAAGTAACATCTAGCTTCGAAGAGGCTTCCCCATTAATAACGACATACTGTGACCGACCAGTTAGATAAAATAATTCTTTGAAAAAACCTTAAAAACTGCCTTCTATAAAAAAGCACTAAAAATTTTAAAATAACTTTATACCTTGCTTAGGAAAAAGTAGATTTAAATGGACAATATTTCACATTACTGTCATTGAAATATTTACATTAATTAGTTATTTTTGGAGTCGGTGTCAGCTGTCACATCGCGAAGATCGAATTATTGAACTTCTTTTGGTGTTAGAGGTGAAACGGGGAGTACGAACAAAAATTCCCAATATATTACAGCATGTCATGAGGAAGATAGTGTTATTGTGGGAGACAGCTTAGGGAAACTAATTAACAGTTTTTTGAATCTGTGGCTCTGCCTTATTGGTCATCCAGGCATATCTCTGGTGCTACAGTGTCAGTTGGTAGGCTGGCTGCATCATGCAGTAAACGATTTACAGTTAGTATAATATCGGCGTATCATCTGTATGTTTGAGTTTTGTTGAAACATATTTCTAGCATTAATTGCAGGTAAGCAGTAACATGATTTTTTAATATATTATTGTTATTCCTTATTGTTTTTATCTTTTTGTTTTTCTTGCTTTCACTGGCACCGACCCCAAAAAGAACTAATTAATGTAAAAATTTCAATGACAGTATTGTAAAATATTCTCCATTTAGATTTACTTTTTCCTATGCAAAAGGTATAAAGTTATTTTAAAATTTTAGTGCATTTTTTTGAAGGCGGTTTTAATGTTTTTTAAACAATTATTTGATTTTTAAATTTTTAGTGGTATTATAGTTTGTTTTTATTTTAAATATGCCGCAGCAGTTCACATTTTGCGAACTTCCTAGTAGCTCAGGGATAAGAGCACTTGCTTTCAAAGAAGAATTCTATCTTTATTTACAACAACAACTTTCAGAACGGGGTGAAATTGGTGTTGTATTAAGGAATGTCAGTTAACATATTGATCCAGGCTATGTTTCGATCGTATCATAACATAGCTGCTGGTCGATAACTGAAACATGTAACATTAATACATACCACATACAGAAATCTGTCTCTGGAATATATCTGTTTGCTCCGGCATCACACAGAAAATATAGATTTTTAATTGGTTTTCACAACGTGAATGCTTGGGATCCAAGTTTATTTTTTTTTTATTTTTTTTTTTTGTAACTGCTTTACGTCTCTTTTTAACATCGAGGTCTTTAGAGACGGGAAAGGATGGGGGGCAAGGATGGGGGCAAGGAATGGGAAGGAATTCGGCCATGGCCTTTTGAAGGAAGCATCCCGGCATTTGCCTGGAGTGATTTGGGGAAACCATGGAAAACCCAAATCTGGATGCCCGGACGGGGATTCGAACCGCCGTCCTCCCGAATGCGAGGCGAGAACGCTAACCGTTACACCGCCCCTCTCGATGTCCAAGTTTAAATCTGATTTACATGTTGAGACATTACGACACATTTATTTTATAAATATTATGCCATGACTTAAAAATAGCTTAATATATTTTGACGGGATTTAAAACTGTGGATAAAGAACATTGGAAATTAAAAGGGGTTAGGGTAAAGGGAAAGAGTGATTGGGATTTTGTATACCAAATATAGACTGCCTTTTCTGGTTGGTTTAAAGTATACGTGTGAATTTCTATTGATATCAGATAAAACTGTAGGTATGAATAAAAAACATTTAAGGGGTGTGGAGACAGAGTGTAGTTTGGTTATTGTAAATCTAGTGTAGGCAGTATTTTTCACTGTGTTTTAAAGTATACGCATACGAAGATCTACCGAATCGGATTAAAATGTGGGTTTTGTACAAATATTAAGAGAAGGGGAGCTAGGATAGTTTTTTATAATTTGGTCAGAAATCGTATCCATAAAAAATTTAAATATACATGCGCCAACTTTCATAAAAATCGGCCAAATGGTGTCGACTGTAGATTTCTAAAAAGAAATTGACGGGGAGGGGGATTCAGTTGGCATTATTTTTCTCATTGTTTTATAGTAAAAATTTGTTAAGTTCTGTGTAAACTGGATAAAAACTGTGGTTGTGTATAAAAATTAAGCGATTTAATGGGGAGAGGAGGTGGTTTTTAGATCTTTTGACCAGACACCTTCTTCGTGACGAAATACATATAAACACCAACTTCCATGGTATTCGATCAAATGATCGTGACTATAGCTTTTTAT
This sequence comes from Vandiemenella viatica, assembly GCA_031002005.1. Lineage (NCBI taxonomy): Eukaryota > Metazoa > Arthropoda > Insecta > Orthoptera > Morabidae > Vandiemenella > Vandiemenella viatica. Next base: position 123,220,244 of record CM061921.1, on the reverse strand, counting down.
AAAGAACATTGACAAAAGTTAATGGGGTTGAAGGAGGGAAATGTGTAAAGCTTTGGCAAACCAAACGTTGACAGGATTTTTCTCTTTGTTTTAAAATATACATCGGCAAAGTTCAATAAAAATCAGATAAGAAATGTAGATTTCTATAAAATTAAGGGGTGTAAAGGGAGACATGGGGTGTTTTTTTAATTTATTTTTATATTTAATTTTTTGTCATCAACCTTTTCCATGAAAAATAACATGTATACGCCAACTTTAATACAGACCAGTTAAATGGTGCCGACTGTAGCTTTGTATAAAGAATAATTTTAAAAACATTTATGGGGTCTATAGACGGAGGGAGCTTCAGTTTTTCAAACCAAAAGGTGACAGTATTATTCTCTTTATTTTTGAGTATACATATCCAAAGTTTCATCGAAATCGGATAAAAAATGTGGGTTTAATAAAAATTAAGGGGCGTAAATGGGAGAGGGGTGGTTTTTTATTTATTTATTTTTTGGTCAGATTAAAAATGAAAATTTGCATCTATACGCAAACTTTGATGATAATCGGTCAAACGGTGTCGAGTGTAGCTTCTTATGAAGAACATTGACAATAATTAAAGGGGTGGAGAGAGGGAGAGGGCTGAGCTTTGGCAGACCAAATGTTGACAGGATTTTTCTCTTTGTTTTAAAGTATACATGGGCAAAGTTCAATAAAAATCAGATAAGAAATGTAGGTTTCTATAAAATTAAGGGATGTAAATGGGAGAGGGGTAGTTTTTTATTTTTATTTTTTTGGTCTGAAACCTTTTCCATAAAAAACTACATGTAATTGCCAACTTTAATGAAGAGCAGATAAATGGTGTCGAATGTAGCTTTGAATAAAGAAAGTTGGGAAAATTAAGGGGGTGGATAGGGGGAGAGGGGTTCAGTTTCTTTAAACCAAAAGTTGATAGTATTTTTCTATTTATTTTTGGCTATATGTGTCCAAAGTTTCATCGAGATCGAATAAAAAATGTGAGTTTGTATAAAAATTAATGGGTGGAAAGAAGAGGTAGAAGGGGTGGTTTCTCAATGAAATTCATATGGGACCACTTTGAAGGTATACCCTATCCACTAAACAAATTTCATTTAAATCAGTACAAAATTTGAAAAGATATAGCTGAACATACATTCATACAAAAAAAAAAAAACAGACGAATTGAGAACCTCCTCCTTTATTCGGTTAAAAATCGCGTATCCATTCGCAAATCTGATCAGATATACCGTACACTTGGAGCGGCCTTGCTTTCATGCAAAAGTCTTTTATAAAACGTCGATAGTAAGAACATAGGCCAAGAAAGCTCCTTACGTCGCTGGTATTCTTAGGAACAGGAAATTCCGTTATAGAGCTCACCTTGTCTGGATCTGGCCGCACACCCTCGCCTGACACAAGATGCCCAAGTATTGTTATTTCTTTAGCTCCGAAAAGACACTTTCTTGGGTTAAGTTGTAAGCCACTTTGTTTCAGGCACATAAGGAACAGCTCTCAGTCTTTTCACGTGTTCATCGAAGGTTTCGGAGAACACTAAAACATCGTCTAAATAACAGAGACACATCGTCCACTTCAGATGACATAAAAGATTATCCATCATACGTTCGAATGTTGCTGGCGCATTGCACAAACCAAATGGCATTACATTGAATTCATACAGGCCATCGGGGGTAACAAATGCAGTTTTCTCTCCATCGCTTTCGTCTACCTCTATCTGCCAGTATCCTGAATATAGGTCCACAGTTGAGAAAATCTTAGCTCCATTCAGACAGTCCAACGTATCATCAATTCGCGGAAGAGGGTAAACATCTTTTTAGTTGCCTTATTGAGTTGTCAGTAATCGATGCAGAACCGCCAGTGGTCGTCCTTCTTTCTTACGGGCACTACCGGCGATGACCATGGGCTCTGAGACCGCTGAATGATGTCGTCCTTCAGCATCTTTTCTACTTCTTGCTTAATTATACGGCGCTCCATTGCTGACACTCGATACGGTCGCCAGTATCAATTAGATGTTGCACCTTCAATGGGGACGACTTGCTATTCATCTGTGGACTGAAACATTCAGAGAATTCCCAAAGAACTGCAAATAGCTTCTCCTGTTGTTCCTTAGTCAGATCTGGCGAGATTCGGGACTGAATGTTTTGTCTCGTTGCTTCAGTTACAATCACACTTGTGGGTTCTTCGCGAAAGGTTTCCATGACACTCAGATACCCTTCAATTAACGTCTCAGCGTATGCTACACACTGGCGCCTTGGGAGAATATGTGGCACCTTGCAGCAGTTGACTACCCACAGTTCACCAATTCCGTTCTTAAATGAGACAGCAGAGGCTGGGATGAACAAATCTTTCTCCAGTGGTAAATTCTTATTAAATTCCACTAGGAGGTCCATACAATGACATGGCGTATGACACATGACAGTTACCTTCAATGCACTGGTGGCAGGAATTACTACGTCATCCAGCACACAAACTTTCCAGGCACGGGAAGGGCTGTTTTCCCCCTCTTCAACTCTCATATCATCAAGCAAAATCTTCGAGCGACCATTGCTTGCGAGGCCTTCAGAAAGTCCCAACCAAGAATGACGTCATGATTGCATTCTTGTAACACAACGAACTCAAAGGGCTGCTGTGGCCATTTATAGACACGAATGGTGCACCTTCCTGTAGGCTGTACATGGTTCCTATTAGCCACCCTGAGCAAAACATTTTTGCTGTCGAAGAATATAGTCTTCCGCAACTGGCGCCGGTACTTCTCCGAAATAACCGAGAAAGATGCCCCAGAGTCCACAAGAGCATTAGCTGGTTGGCCATACATAAGGATTTCAACGTAATTTGCCAACATTTTCGTAATGATCGGCGGCGGAGGATTTTTCCCTTGAGCGGCCTCACCTCCAAGCAAGGTCGCACCTTTTAGTTTTCCAGGTTGCGGCGGCTAGGAGACTGGCTGGAGCGTCGGAAGGGTGACGGAGACCTTGATCGGCGTGTCGGCGAGCGTTCTCTCAAGCGGCCAGCCTGCGGCGACGGTGATCTACATCGTCCAGAAGTTACGTCTTGATCTTCATTGTCGTCCTGGGGTCTTCGGCCGCTGAAACATGCTTCGAATCTCCTTTCGCGGTCATCATTAAATAATTGCCGTCTCTCTCGGCAGTAGCGCACTACATGTCCCGTTCGCCCACAGTGAAAACATACCGGCTGGTTGTCCCGCGCTCTCCAGACGTCGGTTATCCTGGGAACATTTGCAGGATCCTCGCGTTTCGTCGTAGTGACGTAAATTATCTTTGGCCTCGGCGGTTTAACAGTTTTTGCTGGGGCTGCACGGTAAGAGATGGGCGCCAGCGTTTGTTCCACTTCCTCCCTTATTATTTCCTCAAGAGTCTCAGTTTTTGGCCCGATATACATTCCCGTCGCCCTTTCAACTTCCTCTCTCACTACTTTTCGAATAATGTCTCTAATACCTGTGTCCTCTTCCATTGTGGCCATTGATACGACGTTTGGTAATCTTTCAAACTTCTTTCGTTCAATTCTTTTCTGGTGCATCGTCTTAATAAAGTCGTCTGTTGTGGAAATTTCCTTCAGAAGCAGCGCTTGGTACATGTCCTCGGCTACGCCTTTCATAAGGTGTGCTACTTTATCTTCTTCCTTCATTTTGGGGTCAACTATTTGTACACTTTGTATGTATGACTGTGTCGTTTCCTCATTGCGCTGCGCTCTACACTTTAGATTTTCTTCGGCATCGCGTCCCTGCCGTTGTGCATCTCCAAAGCACCCCTGCAGTTCTTTCTGGAATGCTGCCCAGCTAGTCAGTTTCTCTTAGTTGTTTTCGTACCATTGTTTGGCAGTTCCTTCGAGGTAGAAAAATACATTGCCAGGCACACTGTATCGTCCCAGTTGTAGAATTTAGCGATACGTCTGTAACCTTTCAGCCAGTTGCCCGGATCTTGGCCGTCGTCGCCTGAAAATACTGCTGGATGACGAATGTGCTGGCAGGTGGTCGGCGTCATCGTCGTACTTACTTTTCTTCTCCTTCTGAAAGCTTCCACTCAGTCGAATATAGCTTGTACTCTGGCTTCTCGCCTCGTAAGCGGCGGCTCTCTCGTGGTCTGATTGGGGCCACGGTGTTTTGTAGATTCTAGCGGTCACGAGGATCTTCCCGGCGCCTCCACCAGAATAATGTCAAGTAGTAAACCACAATCAGAGTCCTTGGGCGTAGCGGGGTCGTTGATGAACACACACACTTTAACGCAACGAAGGAGAATTGCTTATACAGTAATGAAGAACAGTCTAGAACACTAACACTAGTTACAACAAGAAAATTCCAGAACACTTTACGCAAAGTTAAGAAATTAAAATTTTAAGGGACTTGTTGGAATCGAACCCACGACCTTTAGCCCCACAGTCTCTTAACTTAACCACTACACTGCAACAGTCTTTCATTTCTAATGGCCTGATCTTCTTGATGTGCGATAATATATAAGCGTGAATTTAAATAAAAATACTTGCAAATGTTTTGGAATAAATCCAATTACTTGTATTTAATTATCATAATGATTAAATGGCAGACTCAATAATAAACCCAGAGGTTATGTAATAATAAGAATGTAACTAGACAAGCAACTTAAGCCTTGAATAAGTAATAGGATTAACACGGGAAATTTTTAATCTGAACAAGTTCAAGAGAAATCTAGCAACTAGGGGTCACCGCTACAAAAGTAAACTTTATGAAATTCGTCTTATTCTGGGTAAGAACAGAAACCTCCAACAGCTTTGCCATAGTTACTTCAGAATTCTGGTGATCGTGGACTTATTTCAGTAATAACATAAACAAGTTTCTAATTTTGTCACTGATTGTGATACATAAACTAGTGCGTGAAGAAATATACCTTGATTGTATGGCTCCAATCAAAATCACGATACACTAAGATCCTTCTAGGGCTCACCCGACGTCGAACTATTTAAGAAGTATAATAGACGATGCAGACTGGACTATTTTCTGAACATACAAGTTAAAACTGTAACCGTTTTTCGAATTGTATAATTATGCACATAAAAACGTGACAGTGACATAAGTGCGTGTCATTGTTTTCAGAATGCTTGTTTATCGCTAGCAAGAGCCTGAATTAGTATTTGTAGTTACGAAAACATAATATACCTTTTGTTGACAAATCATCCCCCTCCCCCCATTTTTTCGACAGTTTTGAACATCTACGGGCATGAACGATGGTGAAACTATGGGTACTAGAGGATGATCATTGCGTAAACCATAAACATTCCTACAATTAACATGGGAATCATTAAAATATTAATAATTCCGTGTGGTCGTAATGACCTGGTGACTACGTATTCCACCTTAACCTAACCCGGCAATCCTACAGTTTTAACGTGGAATCGGAATTGCGGAAGCGTACTGGCGTACTTGACGTCGTGGGTACTCGTGCTCATTTGTAACTGGCAGTGCTTAAACCATTCATGACTGGACTTTCATTGGCGGATTGCTCATTTGGCAGGAAGTAACTTACACTAGTTTTTATTCCGGAAGTATTTAAGGTTCCGTGCAAATCAAATAAAACCTTCAAAATTCTTAACAAACATGAACAAAGTCGCAGACACTAGATAGTCTTACATATACAAATCCGTCCAGTAGATTTCAAGTTATAAGCTAGCAGACGGACTAAGAAAGAAAGACTCTGCATTTCTTAAATTATGTTACATACCAAAATATACACTAAACTTCATTAAAATGGGTTCGTCCTTTTTAACGTGAATGAGTAACACACTTAAAGATTTTCAGGTTTATAATAATCATAGATAGATAACTAATGATTTGTGTATTCCTATTTAAAGTCAGGATTTTACTATTGCATTTGTGTCCGCAAGGATCGCTATTATGTCAGATAGTAATTAGTACACAGAAGAGAACGAAAAAAGACTGGTAAAAATGCTAAACAGAACTGTACAGAAGGGATACTTATCATAATAAAAATGAAATTATATCAACAGTATGTAAAATAATTTTTATTAGCTGGAGGTATGTATTAGTACCTACTTAATTTACACAGTTTTACTACGAATTGTATGATCAACAAATCAACGTTAATAAACTTTTTAAGAAACTACATTCAGAATTTATATAATGATATAAATTTTTTCAATGAAAACTTATTTTGTCAAACTACAGCTCTGTTTATAAATGTATCAGTAATTTATAGTAGGTCCAAATCATCCACTATTTCTCTGTTTATGTTCACTACCATGTGATCATTCATTCTTTTATTGGTCAAAACGGCCCCTAAGAAAGATTTCAGCATAACCAGCTGCCTGTAGTAATTCAAAACAATCCTTCGTTTCGCTGACAATACATTCTCTTACAAATACTAAAAAAATAAAAACTTATTGCATGTACTACTTTCATTGTGTCTTGAACAACCAGGTGGGCGATGCAATTCACATGAATTGTACTTGCTAACCCTCGACTGAAGACCAGAATGCGATCCAACATTAGAAGCACTATCTGTGTATAGAGCACTACAGATCTTGATATTTACGTCGAATCTTCTTAGTACCGTAAGTCATTCAAAATTTCAAACAAATTTTGACAGATACTGTTGATACCATTTCATAGAGACCGATAAAAGTTTCATGTATTACTCTGAGTCCATGGAATTGAAGCAAAATAAGAATTGTTCATTATTGGAAATATCAGTATTTTTTCGTTAGTAATATCATGTGACAACCATAAAAAAAAAATAAAAAAAATCCTGTTTTTTCATGATGAAAAACCACCTTTATCTCTTTATGATGTTTTCGGCGCAGAAACACCACTAGACATTGTTTCTTTACAGATTTGAGAAAACACATTATATCTTCATTATTTGACAACCAAGGAATAATTGTCGGCCATTTACTCTGTGAATTGGGCCTTTTCTTCTCTTCAACTGAATTTTCAGGAATAACATGCTCTGGTTGGATTTGTTGAGCTGTACTAAGTTGAGAAGAACTACTAGCGGAAGGTTCTTCAGGAGTTGGCATATTACGTTTTCAAAGGACGAATTTATCTACTGAAACTAATGATTTTCCGAAATAAACAATAAGCGCAGCACGCTCTCAAAGCACGTGCTTTATTTACTTGACTAGGAAGGAGTGTTACTTACCCCCAGGGCATGACGCACAAGCAAGTGCGATCCCGTCGAGGCGTGATGTAGGTATCGCTCGAAGTCGACTATCGATTGATATTGATGTCTACGTTCATGGGTGCTCCGCACCCACTATTTACGTCTCGTGAGAGCCCGCCAGCACCCACACAGTCGCGCCCCTGGCACTTGATATTACACAGTATATATGCATGAAGTGAAGGTCGGGTTAAGTGCCCTTGAAAATTCCCACCAAGACAAGGATTCGAACCGGGGGTCTTTCAGCCCGTCAGACGCCTTAACCACTGAGACACCAGTCCGCTCACAAACCATTGAAAAGTTGTGCACTTTTGTAAGTAGAGTCGGAAGATGTACAATACGAGAGCCAGTATGGCGAATGCGCGAAGGGCTAGCAAAGTTTAAATGGATCATCAGAGAGAGAGTAAAAACTGCAACAGTAGAGCATTTAACATTTCCACTTTCTAAAATTTCCGTAGAAAATACAACAAAAAAGAAAGCTGTATTGCAACGTAAATACACATCTGATGGTAAATCGAAGATGAAGCACTACACGATGAATATATAATTTTTTAATAAATAAAATATGGTTTCAGACTGGATATCGTCCAGGTAGCGGAATAGATAACAATAAAATCAGGTTAAATATGGTTGAAAGAGATGCGAAACGAGGATATTATTCGGTAATAAAATAAAAGCAGAAGGCAGTAATCTTCAGGTTTCGCTTATTAGTTGACAGTTGGCATAACGAAAGGAAAAAAACATGTTTACAGAGATAAGTAAATAAGAAATAAATAATTTATGACGGACCTACCGCCTTAGTTGCGAATGGAGAAGGAATAGAGGGATTTTATGATAAGAAGAAAATGTGATTATGTGGTAGAGTATTCAATTTCGTAGCAATGGCTTCCACATTAGTAAATTTCTAAAAAGCAAAGGAACAACATTATGCTAACAACTTTTAGTTTTCAAAAGATTTATACATTCCATCATCACGGGGAAGCTAACATTATCCACAAACACTTTTGCATCAAGGAGAGGTATTTAAATGTGAAATTCGAGAATTATGGCAGATAGAACATCTGTATTCCAGTGACTCTTAGCCCAGCTCCCCGATCATATTCGTAACTGATTATGTTCTGCAGTAATATACATCACCATGATTAGGAGGTGAAAGCAGCTGTTTTCAGGTGGTTAAATAGCGCTGGAGGTGATTTCTACACATCCCGAATCAAAACGTTGGCTGACTGTTCTTAGAAATATTTACAGTCTCTTGGAGACTAAGTGGAAAACATTATACTTACATTGTATGTTGTCATAGCCATGTTGTCTATGTATAGGTGGTTTCACATATGGCCATAACTTGGAAGTGTAACTTTCTTTTTGATTTGTCCTCATATTTTGGACAAGGCATCGTAGAGGCCACTGGGAAGTTACTATGGTATGAAAAAATACCAACACGAAATAGTACCTATTTATTAGATAGTTCAAGTGAAGTGGTAGCATCTGAAAATCTGTTACCTGATCCGTTGAAGAAATCAGAAAATATTTGGGCTGTGAGGAGGTGACACATTTGGCAAAAAAGAGCGTGACAAGTTCTTCCATTGGTAGTACTTTTGCAGAAAAACAAACTTATAATGATTGTAAGAAGTCTTTGGAAAAACACAAGAATTGTAAAGAAAAGAGAAAACACAAACTGAAGAAAAAAATTGAGTAAACATAAACATAAAAGAGAAAAAAGCAGTAGCTACACAGAAAACAGTGATCTGATAGCTCTGAAATGACCAGTGGTGAAGAAAATATTAAACAGAAGCTTAATTTTACTGAACTTCGTCCTGAACTCCTGAAATGTGAAGCAGAAGAAAAATGTAGCACTGAAATGCTTCTAGTTAAGCTTTGGGAAGAAACAGTTGAAGAAGAGAAAGGCTATCCAGTATTGTTACCTATTAATCAGAGATGCAATTCTTAATTTAATCCATAATTTGCGATACCAAATATACAATATGAAGTATAATTTGGTTATTTTTTAAATTTGTTTTTATGTACTAGTAAAAACATAAATAATTTATGATAAAAAAAGAGAAAAAAATTTATTACCAAATGTTATGGAAACAAATTTACTCTAAAGATCTACAAGGAATTCCTCTCCCACCAGGGAATTGCAGAAAACTTTTATTCTTTTCCTTCTGTTTACTTAATAACCTGAATCATCTTCTTATTTGTTGATATTCCATGTTTATGCTAGAGTTTCTGCGCAGTTTACTGCTCTTGATCCATAGATTCCTGCTCACGAAGTACCTCTGGGATGTTGAACATGTCATGGCTAATATATACCCATACCACATGAATAATAATCGTAGTGAAAAAAATATAAAATATTATAAAGGCAAAAATAAAATTTAATTTCTGCAACTGAATTCTGCAGAAGTCATAGTAGGCAAAATTAATACTTTCGTAAAAATTCTTGAATGGAGCAGAAGGTGTAGCCAGTAAGATAACCACTCAGCTTTTCTATAAATATGTATTTACTATCTGCAGACTATTTTATACATTTAGGAAGTTTATTAAACAGATGGGTCACAAAATAATTAATTCCTCTTTGTACTAATGCCATTGACATTTGTGATTTATACAAGTTATTTTTGTTTCCTGTACTGAAACCATGTACCTCTAAATTTGATGTGAACAAGTTAAAATGTTCTATGATGAAGCACATGAGAGAATATATATACTGAGAAGTTATTGTATGAATGTTGAGCTTTATAAAGAATTTTATGCAAGAAGTTTCTGGCTTTACCCTACATAGATAGCACCCTAATAGCAATTTTCTGTGCTATGAAAACTGTTTTACTTTGTGAAGAGTTTCTCCAAAAAATGATGCCATACAACATTACTGAATTAAAACAAATCGAATATGCTGTTTCATTATTTCTAGATCTGCTGTTAAGGAAATTTTGTTTATTATTTAACTTCTCTAGAAGTAAAAGATATGTTCTTAACTACTGAGTTTCTCATCTGTTTGAATGCCAAGGACTTTTCTAATCTTTGTTTCCTAGATAATTTTGGTTTTATAGTTTATATGTAAATCTTGTTGTACATAATTTTTTGATTAAAACTGAATGTAATATGTTTCATCAAAATTAAATATTGATGAGCTTGTCTTCAACTAGTTTTCTACCTGACTAATTACTTCATTGACATTCAATTCCAGATTACTGTTTGTTATTAGTGTCAAAAAAACTGGCTAAAAATGAGTTTATGAATAATATTATTGGTGCAGGGGGACGTCTGACTGAGGCATCTAGAAATTTGTATAGCTATATCAGGAAACTGAGGGGAAGAGAGGGTACTCAGATAAGGATGGGGAAGAAGTAATGGATGATTTAAAAAAGGCAAACTTATTGAGTAACTGGTACAGTGAGTCCATTAGGGCAATAATTCAGGTTTTATATCTGGAAACAAGCCTATCCACACAGTTGGAGACGAGCAGATTAGAAAATTTGAAATTAAATATGACAATATCATGAAGGAATCTAAAAAAGCATAAAGGGGCTGGTGTTGATAATATTACTACAGATGTTTTAATGACAGTAGGATGACTGGAAAAGTGTGATAGTAGTACCAGTCCATAAAGGAGGGATGACAAACAGGGTTTAAAACTATAGGCCAATCGCCTTGACATCAGTGGTAGGTAAATTAATGGAAAGATTAACCCTTTCCTCCCTGAAGGTACTTATAAGTACCACTGTATTTACCACCATATAATTCGACAATACCAGAGTCCACTGCATTGTTAAGCCTGTTGATGTATTGTTGTATGATTAAGTCAGACAATGACAATATTTATTTTTATATTCTGCATCAAATTGGCGAGAAATTAATTTTCTAAGTTGGGGCTTGACAGCATACTGACCAAAGTAACAAGTGGTACATTACAATGAATTTTTAGATGATAATTTACTTGGTAAGTGTCAATTTCTGCTATTACTTTTTTAGTTTGAACATTTAACCACATATTTTTTACCTATAAAATATGTTTTTCTAGTTTCTTTATTAAATAATCTAGAAAAACCAACATGGACTTATAAGTACCGTCAGGGAGTTCTGGGTAGTTTTATACAAATTATTGGTCAATAGATTTAGCAAGGATACAATTGGTTTTATCATTGTTTTAGATATTTTTAAATGGATATTTTTATGAAATACGCTCTGATTGAAGCTCTTCTCTTAGAAGTTCATAATTTATCAGCTCTTCTCTTAGAAGTTTATAATTTATCAAGGAAAAAATGAAGAAATGACTGGAATGTTCTCAGATTACTCATTAGGTCAAAGAGAGGTCTTAGAATTGACAGAAAAAAATGGAGCAATGATGATGTTATCTAGTATTATCATTATTTTTTTCATTATTAAAAAAATGAAACAACTTTTGTTTGTGGGAGAATCAGACCCTACTGCAAGGGGCTTTCTAACAATCTGCTGATGGAAAACTAAAAAGAGGAGATTGTGACAATGAATTTACAAACCTAGGTATTTGCTACTTGAAATGGAAGGATAAAAAGGTCATACATTTAGTATCAAATTTTCATGGCAGCGGTGAAACTCCACTACACTGGTTGGGGTCAATGGCAACTTCAACAGATGGACCGTCTCTCATGTTGGATTGGTGACCTGGTGGATCTTGGACCAGTGGGCCTCTCTGGCCGGTCATCGGGGGCCACCTCCGGCAGTAGGTCCCGTAGCATTTTGCCCATCCTGCCACCCTGTTGTTACAACACTAGTTATATGCAAAGAAAAAGCTGGATTGAAGTCGACAATTTCGTGCTCAGGAGTCGTCAAGGACTACAATACCTTCATGTGTGGGGTTGATACTGCTGATCAGCTGATGACTTTGTGCAATGCTGACAGAAGATTACCAAAATCATGATTGTAAAGATTGTTTTGGGGAATTCTGGATTTTGTATTTGACAATGCCTATAACATAAATGGTCAGAAATTTGAAAAAAATTCTGTAAATTTTTTTAGAAAATCCTTTGCACAAGGTATGATGACTATGAAGGATATCGGTAAGAAGAAAAGGTCATTTATATATATTTCACCAAGCCCTCATCCATTCAAACAACACAAGTCATACTATTCCACAATGAGAGATGTAAGATTGGGAAATAGAGGTATACACTGTCCCTAAATTGTAAAAATCAGATGAAGATGTGAAGTATGTAGAATGAAGAAAATACAGTCAAACCATCATTCCAAATGTTGCACTACATGTCTTTTGTGTCTGAATTAGCAAAAAGATTTTTTTTTTTTTTTTTTTTTTTTTTTTTTAAATATCACGAGGCAAACATTTCAAACCAATATGAACATAATTGATTTCAATTGCTTTTTCTGTACATCCTGTGATACACAAAGTTCCTGATGGTACTTATAAGTACCGGCTTAGTAATTAGCACTTAGAGTTCCCAAAACAAATTTGAAAAAAATATGTGTGTTTAATTTCAAGTACCTTTACACAAATATATAATTGAAATTATAAATTTCCCTTTTTTTCCAATAGCCGGTAGGAAATGGTTAATATGCAACCATATTAGAGGTGTCTGTGAGGAAAGTAAATGGCTTTCAAATCAGCAAAATGGCTTTAGACAAGGACATTCGTGTGAATCTCAGTTAGTAGGACATATGCAGGATATTTCTGATGAAATGGACAGGGGAGGTCAAGTTGATAGTGTGGCACTAGATCTTCCAAAGGCCTTTGATAGAGTGAGCCATAAAATTTTGCTAAACAAGGTAAAAACTATTGGAGCTGATAAAAAGATGATTTGCTGGGTAGAAGAATTCCTAAAAGGTAGATAGCAAAAAGTTAGGGTAGGAAATGCAATATCGAAAGAAGTAGAAGTGAACATGGGAGTCCCACGGGGTAGTGTATTGGGACCATTATTGTTCGTTATTCAAATGAATGAATGTGTTAATGGTTTACTGTCAGAGATTAGATTGTCTGCAGATCATATAATGTTATATAAAAGGATCAAAACAATAGAAGACTGTTAACAGCTGCAGGGTGATCTAGATAGGATAACTAGCTGGGTGAGTCAACATGGGATGAAGATAAATGCAAAGAAGAGTCAGCTTATTAGGTGCACAGATAAAAAGCTAAAGGTTGATTACAATTATAAAGTGGCGAAGGAGCTACTTAATGAAGACTTGAAATGTATATACCTTGGCATTACATTTGATAGCAAACTTAACTGGGCAGGACACATTGGACAGGTGGTAGGTAAAGGGTTCAAAATTCTTCACCTGTTAGAAAGAGTGATGGGGGTATGCACCAGAGAAGTAAGGGAATTGGAATATGGTGGTGTAGTTTGGGATCCACATTTTGGGTATCAAATACAAGAGTTGGAGGGGGTGCAGAGGAGGGCTGCCAGGTTTGTCTCTGGAAATTACCACAAACAACATTTGGTAAGTAATATGATAAAGGAGCTTGAGTGGGAGTCATTGGAGCTTAGAAGGAGGGTGAAGAGAATCATGGGAGTGTACAAAGCCTATACTGGTTATGAAGCATTGAAAGATATTGGTGGGAAAATTAAGAGAGGTGCTTGGAAGGGTAAAGTTTGACCATGACCACAGCTGGCACTTGATTTCAGGCATAAGGGTGTGGGAAAATTTTCTCTCATAGGAAAGGGAGTGAGGGACTGGAATAAATTGCCAAGAGAAGCGATGAATAACTTACCAGAAACACTGAAAGGATTTAAAGCAGAAATAAGGAAAGGGGAAAGGGAGGGGTGTATAGAGATTGCCACCAGAGCGGGTACTCCATTGCAATTTTATAAATTATATTATTATTATTATTGGTTTTTTCCTGTCAGGTTAGTGTTGTCTGCAAATAAAAGTGTTGTTGGATAAATTCCCAGGCAGGTCAATGATGTATATTAAAATAGAAGAGGTCCTATGGCAAAACCCTTTGGAATTCCATCTTGTATTTTCTCCCAGTCTGGTGAAGGATCTTTACAGATTTTAGAATATAAAAGGAGACTTTTTTGTTTCAGATTTCCATGTATGAATTGAATAATTTACCAGCATTTCCATAAATACAATTGTATTACATTTTTAAAACAAAGTAATTCATACAATACACAGTGAAACGTTTTTCCTACAGTGCACATTTTATTTTACTGTTCCTCAAAAAGTTATTTATAAGTGAATAAATAGCAATTTCTGTGTATGAACCTGTTTGAAATCCAAACTGTTGTGAGAGGACTGTGGTGTGTGAAATGTTCTATCACTGTACGAAATATGAGTTTTTCAAAAATCTTTAAGAAATATGGAAATAAAGAAATGTGATGGCAGTTATCAACACAGGTTGCGTTAATTTTTTAAATAATGCTTTTACAACTGCATATTTTACTCCATTTTGAAGTAGTCCTGTATTGAGGATTCATTGCAGATCTTAGTACTAACGCATTCTGAACATCTTTTCAGTAACCTACTTGTAATATTTTCATAGTTTTAAAAATGATTAGGTTAAAATTGCTTCATGAGATTATTTATTTCTGAGACTGTTACCAGTGGTAATTGCTTCTCCATAAATCTGTTTGGGAAATCAGTCTACAGAAGCTTTAGGGCACTATTCGGGATTGTTTTTTCTATGCATAATTTCTCTTCATCCGAAGTAAAATGTTAGTGAAATATTTTATAAACTTTCGTTACTTTATTATTAAAAAATCCATTTTGTTCTATTTTTATTACTTTAGAGTGATTCACAGATTCCTCTGTTGTAGTTTTCATTATATTTCATACAGGTTTTCTTTTTATTGCTTGAATTCTCCATTTTCTCTAATACATGCATGTTATTGGCCTTCTTTGTTATATTTCTCAGTATTTAGAATAAAGTATAGGTATAGATAGTTTCTAGTATATAGTTTTCTCATTCTCTTACTATTATGTAAAAGTCCATTTTCGTTTTAATAAAAAGTTTAATATCCTCTTCAATACATGCCTTATGCGGTTTATTTTTTTAAACACATTCTAAAAGTGTTATTAACATGTTTAGAAAGGAAACAAATTTTGTATTAACAACCTTTGAAGTACACACTTCTTATCATTACTTAAGGACTCTATGAAAAGTTATATGCTATAAGCATTAATATTTTTTCTGTATACGGTACCAAACTTTTCTTCCTCTGCAACATAGTGCTTCTGGACTTCATTCGAAATATTTGGGCATCATGCTAGGCGATACTACTTATTTCCGGAAGTAAGTATGCTATAATTACTGTACTGTGAAATATCCATATAAAAAAATATTAATTGCACTCTTCCCGTTGTTTTGTACTCTTGTAGAGAAATTTACAATGACGCTAAATTAAAATACAACATTAAATATTCCATATCTAGACTATCATTTGTGTGATAGAGAAAGTCAACATTGAAATGTCTGCATAAAAGCTATTTTTTTGTCACATGTGAATCGTAGTACCAATGACACTAAATGCAATTTTTTTAGGCTGAGGGAGGAAGACCCAAAACTGGGAATACAGTTAGGGGCAGCCCAATTAAATTCCGACCCATATGGTGAGAGTAGCGTAAATCAATCTTGACAGTTAAAAGTACTCGTTATTAACTGTAGGAGTGTTTGTAATAAGCAGCCTGAGCTTGAAAGCATTATTAGCAGCACAGAAGCAGATATTCTATTAGGCACTGAAAGCTGGTTAAAACCGGATTTAAGTTCAGCAAAATTTTTTAACAATAGCATGAATGTTTTCCGTAAGAATATGTTGCATTCTAATGGAGGTGGTGTATTCATAGCTGTTAAACACCTGTCGTGATACGAAATAAATATCGATACGGTCTGCGAAATCCTATTGATTAGACTAAACATATCTACGACAAAACTTGTAATAGGGTCTTTCTATCGTCCACCAGATGCAGATTTGATTATTTCTGAGGCCTTAAGAACCAATGTAAGTAATATAGCTAATTAATATTGAGGGGTGACTTCAACTTTCTGTATATCAACTGGACTAATTACTTCCAAGTTACTGGTGAACGAAAACATTATAGATATTCTCGTTACGAATAGGCCGAATTATTCACGGACATTTCTACCACCAGGGGAATAAGTGATCATAAAGCTGTAATTGCTACAGTAAAATTAACAGCAGCGCGCAAAAAAAGGGTAGTTTACAGGTTCGAAAAGGCCCCAAAGGAGGGATAACTACATTACAGTATCTTTATAGAAGGAAGAGGCTCGGTTGAAGAGATGTGGCTTCGATTCATGCATATAGTCTGGGTACGTATGGACTTATATATAACGAAAAGGGCAATCAGGGATGCGAACGATCCCCCGTGGTATACACGTCAAGTTAAAAAGTTACTTAAAAAGAAAAGGAAGATACTTGCACGCTCAAGAAGGAGGGATTTAGAAAAGTTAGCTGAGACAAGTGTTAATAAAGTGATGAGCGAGGCCTTTAATGACTTTCGATGCAACTCACTTTCCAAGAGCCTCAACTAAAACCCAAAGAAATTTTGGTCATATGTAAAAAAACGTTAGTGGTAGTGACAACAATATGCCAGTTCTACTACAATATGGTCGGGAAGTTGATGACAGCCACGACAAGGGTACCGTATTTAACATCAAATTTAAAAATTCTTTCACTGACCAAGACACGGAAACATTCCCGTATTTCCACGGCGTGTAGAATTTGAGATGGATCAACTACAAATTGATAGCGTAGGTATTGCAAAGCAATTAAAGCTCCTGAAGTGGGGGAAAGCACCGGGTTCCGATGGTATTCCAGTAAGAGTATTATCGGAATACGAGGAAGAAATAGAACCATTTCTGTCAGATATGTTTGGTATATCTTTAGAAGAAAGAAAAGTATCTTCTGACTGGAAAATAGTGGAGGTGATTCTCGTTTTCAAGAAAGAAGATCGGGAGATCCTAGGAATTATCGACCCATATCTCTAACATCTGTTTGCGGTAGAATTCTGGAGCATGTCATAAGCTCTAACGTTATGAAGTTTCCAGATGAAAACGAGTTACTTACAGCATACCAACACGGATTTCGGAAGAACAGATCGTGTCAAACGCAACTGGCTCTATTTTCGCATGACTTAATGAAAGTTATTGATGCAGGATCACAAGTTGATGCTATTTTTTTGAATTTTCGGAAAGCTTTTGGCTCTGTACCACACAACCGACTTTTATCGAAGATTCTAGCGTACGGTATATCTGATCAGATTTGCGAACGGTTTAGCGAAGATTCTAGCTTACGGTTTATCTGATCAGATTTGTGAATGGTTACGCGATTTTCTAACTGGTCGGTCAGATGTTACTTCTGGCGTTCCTCAAGGAAGTGTAATAGGACCACTTCTTTTCTTGATTTTTATAAACGATCTCGGTGACAACGTTAATTGCAGGATGCTCTTATTTTTGGGTAAGTGAGGAGCTCTGACGATTGCTTAGAAATTTAGCGTGATCTGGATGTTATTTCGGAATGGTACCGTAAATGGAAGCTTACGCTTAACTTAAAAAAAGGTGCAAGATTTCAAAATGTAATAAAAAGACCCCCTTTGCTCACGAGTACAAAATTAACAATTCAGTTGTTGACACGGTGGATTCCCCGAAGTATCTAGGCGGAACAGAATAAAGCAACATGAAATAGGACTTGCACATAACTTCCGTCGTAGGCAAAGCAATTTCTAAACTATGATTATTACGTCGTATTTTGAGAAGTTGGAATGCTCATACAAAGGAAATAGCATAGAAAACACTAGTGCGTCCGCATTTGGAATACTGTTGTGGAATTTGGGATCCATACCGCAAGGCAAGGGATTGATTGAAACGATGGAGAAAGTACAGAGGATAGCCGCTCGATTCGTGACTGCTAGTTACAGTAGTACAGTAAGTGTCACAGAGCTGATACGTGGCTTGGGCTGGGATTATTTTGCGGACAGACGACGTCGTTTTCGTTTGAATCTTTAATTTACGAATGTAACTAAATACTTCTTCCGCCAACCTGTGTAGGTCGCAACGACAGGAGGGATAATATTCGAGAAACATGATGACGTGCTGATACATTTATGTGTTCTTTCTTTCCTCGTTCTGTTCGGGATTGGAATGCACTGAATGAGGAAGGGTGCTTAGCACCCTCTGCCACCCACAGTATTTGTGAATTGCAGACAATGGATGTAGATGTAGATGTAAATAAAAAGAAACTGGAATTTCCCGAGAGTGGTTTTCTGCATTGCTATTGCTATGGTTTAGAGCTTTGAAATGCAGCATTCAAAGTGTTGTTCTATACAATACTTACTTACAACTACTCTGCTACCATAAATGTTAATTCTAAAAGAAATGGTAGCTCCTAATTTCTGTATTTTACCTCCTAATTTCTGTATTTTACAAATACAGTAATGACAACTTAATTTATACTTTGGAATGGACAGTTGAGTTATTCCTGTGTCAGACAAATGATGTTCAGAGATACATAAAACATTTAGATTAATATTTCTGTGAAGCTGTTGACAGTATTTGCAGTTTTAGAACTCTACGTCATCTGTAACCGACGTAACTACTGACTGTAAACCATCAACGCAGTCAGAATATGAAAAATACAAGAATTCCTTTACAGAGTCAATCACATGTCAAAAACTTCGTTGGTATTTACCACCATTTTATGGCTCACTCTGCAGGTTTAATTTAATTACGATATAGCCACAATCCTGTGTCAATTCCCTACACACCCACTTTTACCAATTACTTTTCACACCTACTTTTGCCCTCTACCAATATCATCTTTAAATTCTTTAAGCATTATGGGCAAATAATTAATTAATTACGTGTTTTGGTAATTTATTCCAATCCATCACACGAAATTAAATCCAGTGCCAGTTTGTGGATATGGTCATTTTTTCCCCTCCATGCTCCTCTCTTTATTCTTCCACCAATATCTTTACACGCCTCATCACAAATGTACACCTTGTACACTGCCGTGACTCTCTTTACCCTCCTACTATCTTCCAATGAATCTCATTCCTGCTTCTTTATCGTATCCGTTGCTGATTGTGTTCTGCGATAACTTCTAGAGGCAAATCTAGCAGCCATCGAACGTGGTAGGTAAGCGGTTACGCTCTGGCCTCGAATTAGGATGGACGTGGGTTCGAATTTCCGTCCAAGCATCCAGATTTGGATTTTTAATGGTTTCCCAAAATCACTCCATGCGAATGCCTGGATGCTTCTTTCCCAGGGCCATGACCGAATTACTTCCCGTTCCTTTCCCCCCTCCAAAATCCTTTCCCGCGTCTAATGACCACGACGTCATCAAGGCGTAAATCCATAAGCAAAGAAAACATCTAGCAGCTTTCTATACACCACCTCCAACTCCTGTCTTTGGCACCCAAAATGTGGGTCTCATTCTATACTCCATATTTCTGCAATGGACTGACCAAAGTATTTACTTCTAGAATATCCCTCATCACTCTCTCCAACAATGAAGGATTTTGAAAACGTTTCCTACTACCTGCCCAATGTATTCTTCCCAGTTGAGTTCATTATCAAATGTTATGCCAAGGTATTTACATTTCAAATATTCAAAAAGCAATTCTTTCCCCAGATTATAATAATAATCAACATTTAGGTTTTTATCTATGTACCAAATAAGCTGATTCTCTTTTGTTTTCACCTTCATCCGATGTTAACCTACGCAGTTAGAAATACTGTCCAGATCACCCTGCATCTGTTCACAGTTTTTTACTGTTTTGATCCTATTGTAAAGCATTATGTCATCTCCAAACAACCTTACTGTCGACGGTAAACTTAACGAATAGTATTGGTCCCAGTACGCTACCCTGTGGGGTTCTTATGTTTACATCCACTTCACTGTATTTCCTACTATAACGTTTTGCTCTCTACCTTTTAAGAATTATTCTACTAATGAAATTACTTTCATCCACTCCAATGTATTTTACTTCATTTGCCACCAATTTATGGCTAGCACAAATTTACTTTATTTTTAATCGAGAACATATCATTTTGAACGCTGACCTCATACCTAAAAAAAAGCCGCGATGGTTACCCAGAGGGAAACCATTCGATGAAGCCATTTTATTTACTGTCCTGCCACACGAACTAAAATATCCTGGCATTTTTAAATACAAACTGAAAGCGTGTTTACTTGTTAAATGTATGAAAGATGTTTCTTCTTGGAATTTGAGCAGAGAAAATATTAGGTGTATTGGGGTCCAGAAGGAGAACTTACAAATGCTGATCTGGTGTTTAATCCTTTATGTAGTTCAGTCTTCGGAAAGTGCACGCTAATATACTGGCTGTGTGAGCAGTTGTCGACACAGATTATGTTTAATTTAGGACAAACCTATTATCAGTAGTTGGGGTTGATTGTTTATAGGCCTCCTGTTCCACTGTTTCCATTGTGATAGCGATCATATATGAGGGCTTATGTATGGTTCATCTATTAAATACTTGTTGAGCACATCCTCACTACTTTTGCAATTTGAAGAAATTGTAACACCTAAGTACTTGAAACAAGATGCTCAACAAGACAGAACAGGGAAGAAGAGTGTTTCGTCAACTTAACACACTATTGTGGAGCAGGAAAATTACAACAACAAAAAAAAAGACCAAAACTTGCAGTATAATGGAAAGTATCTGTGCATATGTTTCAGAGACGCGGCAGATAACAAAACGAGATAAAGACAGGTTGTTAGCCCTTAAATGGACTACTGGAGAGGTAGTACTAGTACATAAAAATTAGAACACGTCAGAAATTACACAAGCAGGAAAGCACCATTACAGATACTACAAGAGGGAGACGCCTCATCTTCAGCGAATGGAAGATTCCAGATTGCCAGAAACGTTTGGACATTTACACCACTCAGATGGAAAGAAAGAAATGAGCAAAACCACAATGAAAATGGACAAAGAACGTAGAAGAAGCCATGTTAAACAGTTGATTTGTGGAATACGACTGTTGGGACAGAGTGATTATTTCCAATGTAATCAAAATTTTGTAATCTTACTCAGACAAACATACATTCCACAATTTTAAGTCATATTAACTCACGTATACAGCAAAAAAATCTAAGCGAGAAATCCTAAATTGAATCGTAAATTGCAAAATATTGCAAGATTTAGATCAACGTTAACAACGGTTATAATGTTTCGTGTGGAGGTTTCGTCTGACAACACAAAATACTAGGAAGAATTCACTCAGTAGACGCGAAAGTAATGATATTTTACAATAGGAAAACACGTACATATATTGTATTATGAGTTACTCTGGTCTCAGTATATACCATAATACAATTAGTGCTTTTTTTTTTTTTTTCAGCCGTCAATGATAGCAGAACAACTCCGGCCAGCATAAAGCAAAAATCTTGCCAATAAAGATTTGTTTTTCCGACCTACGAAGCGTAGTAACTCGCAGTATTAATGAAATCACAGCCGACACTTTATGACTATTTAGGGACCGTGACCACAGTCCACAACGAATATCAATTTGGCTTCTGTTTATTTTGGTTTCCGTAGTCACTTAATCCCACCGCATTTATATTCACCAATAATAACCAAACGCAGGTGCAACCTCCCGTTCATAGAGTGTTGCATAACACGGTGACAATTTACAGACAAATTGAGTGAAATGCTCACCCACCAATACCTTTTACAAACTTTTGAGTCTTAGAGATGAAATGCATGTGGTCTGTTAGAACAGAAAGGTACGATGATTTGGATTCAAGAAAACCAGAGTGTGATTATTTTTTTCATTCTTTATTTGTGCTGAAACTACCAAATTCGGGTGTATGGGAAGGAAATAAAAAAACAACAAGGCATCGGAATAGAATGAAGAGTAAACCCTGAGACATCACATAAAGGCCCAAGATACCAGTCAAAGAACACATACGTATCGTATAACATTATTGGTTTAACGGTTGCTCGGTCGTCTGAGTGAATCCTCTAACCCAGAAGGAGTTGTGATAAATGAATGAAATTTAATTCCAATGAATCCCCATATGAAGAGTATTAAATGATTAAAAATTGAAAGCTTTGAAAGTTAAGGAATGAGAATTATGGGCTGTTTATTATGCAAAATTGCTATGTTTTATAGCGTATAACTGGTGAACAATGTTGTTTATCATGACACGTTTTTGTCCACAAGTTTTTGTTGACCAAGTATGCCAAGACGAAGAGTGACGACCCTCTACACCCAAATGTCTAACTGTGAGACAGGTTGGAGTATTGGCATGTTTGAAATGGGTGCATCATATCGTGATATCTGCCCGAAGTATTTGGCGTATGGTAATGTCAGTATACCGACATGTTACATAATGAATATAAGAAGACTCTAGTACTCCTAGAAAAGACATAGGTCCAAACACAAGGACAGCAGTACGCGCAAACAGCCAAATTATGTGGGTGGCTGTTGGTGGCAGACCGTTGACTGCAGGCCAGATCCAAGCTGTGGATACAGAGAGAGTCATCCCCCGGACGATTGCTTGAAGATGGGTTCCAATAACTTTAATTCATTGCCAGCATCGTCTAACCTAGTGTAATGTAAAACGCAAACGAACACGTGAATGGCGTACATTTGTGTTTAGAGACGAGTCTCGAATCTGACAGTGGGAAAGTGATAATCGAGAACAGGTTCGCAGGCGTAGTGGGGAAACGGTTAGCCCTGCTGTGATTTCACCGAGCGGGGCGGTGTAACGGTTAGCGTTCTCGCCTCGCATTCGGGAGGACGGCGGTTCGAATCCCCGTCCGGGCATCCAGATTTGGGTTTTCCATGGTTTCCCCAAATCACTCCAGGGAAATGCCGGGATGCTTCCTTCAAAAGGCCATGGCCGAATTCCATCCCATTCCTTGCCCCCATCCTTGCCCCCCATCCTTTCCCGTCTCTAAAGACCTCGATGTTAAAAAGAGACGTAAAGCAGTTACAAAAAAAAAAAAAAAAAAAAAAAAAAAAAAAAAAAAGATGTGATTTCAGGTACAGCAACTGGTGTCGTGGTTTGGGGGCAATGATTTTCGACAGCAGGACTGAGTTGGTTGTTGTTGAAGGCTCAATGGCAGCCCGCCACTATGTGGACGGGGTGCTGCACCCTATTGTGATACATTTCATGTCCACCATCCAAATTTCAGCTTCCAACAGGATGATGCCTGTCCTCATATTGCGACCATAGCAACACAAGCCTTGCAAGGGATCCCAATTTGTAATGCTTGGTCCCCAGATTTGTCCCAAATAGAGCATGTCTGGGATGCCAGGAATAGACACATTAGATCACATGGTCACCCAGCACAAACTGTGCAACAACTGACTGCACAAGACGTGCAGGCAAGAGACTTACCCCAAGAAAGACAATCGAACACTTATCGATTTAGTGTCGGCAAGGATCCACAAATGTATTGGTGCTCAAGATGGGTGCACACCATACTGACAACTGTATCTAAAGCGTGATCCATTTAAATTTGTTATCATTTATTTTGCGTATGACCCTAAAAATATCTGCAAAGTTTCCAAAAATTCCACCATTCCTGTCTGGGTACCACACTTTTAATTTCCACCAGTGTAATACTGTAATCCTTCTACGCAATATTTTCACCTGCTATCCAAACCAAGAAAAAAACGGGGTCCCAATAGGCTATTGTATGTATTTTGGATATAAACACGCATATTTCGTGATACTTATTGACATATTTCGTGATTTATTTATTTATTTATCTTTTGGCCATAGCACATAATCAATAACACAATTATATACAATTGTTTTACACTAATAAAACTTTACATTAAATTATAGTTAAAATTCAAATTTGACATAGCGCAGCCAATGTAACGCTTATTGTGAAATATGTATGAAGTATTTCGGTGATCCCCTGAAGGCTGGAAGTTGGCAATAAAAGGTCACGTGACTGATGGTCTGTTCTGTCTCAGCACCGTAACAATCCGGTGAATCTCTCATTCCCCGTGTGTAAAGAGATGAAGCAGATCAGCCGTGGCCAGACCTAACTCTGTTGAGAGCAGTCCTGATGGAGTAGGTTGAGTGCCTTTAGTGCCTGTTGATTGTCAAACAAGGAGTGCCATTCTGGTGGGACTGAGGCTGTCCACTCCGATCTCCACGCTTCTCCCCTGTTAAAATTATTAGATTCAAGTTGTTTTGCAGATTTTACGCACGGTTTTCTCGATTTAAGTCTCTGAAATCGGGTTTCTTTGAACATCGTGGATGAGGAGGTCCAAGTTATGACACATCTTATTATATTGGTCAATTAGGCATTTGCGTCGTCTTATCGTAGACGGTTTGATGTTATTTAAAACGGGCAGCCAGTGCAGTGGAGTCGACTTGATACATTCACTAATTATCCGCATTGTCTGGTTCAAAACTACGTCAATATTTTTGTGTGCGTGATATTCATCCAGACAGATGAGCAATACTCAGCTGCAGAATACACAAGGCTCAGTGCTGCTCTGCGAAGTGTGGAGGCGGATGCTCGCCAGGAGGTGCCAGTTAACTTCTGCAGACTGTTATTTCAAGTTCTTAATTTTGCTGCAAGATTGATCAGATGTTTATCGTACGACAAGTTGCGACCCATTATGACTCCCAAATACTTTGAATAGGGTTTATGTAGCAGGGGAGTGCCATCAAGAAAAACGTCAAGCTAGAGATTCACCGCCCGACTGTTAAGTTGAATGACACTATTTTCCGTCTTGCTGGAACTGGGTACGAAAAGCCATTTCTTAAAATAGTTGTTCAGGGTTTTGAGGTCTGCTATTAAGCTATTTTTCAATTTTCTGAAAGTTATGGGATTGTTGTACTAGTGCAAGATCGTCAGATGGATTCTCTTTGAGTAATGTCGGGTACATATACATTAAAAAGAAATGGATCCAGAACTGAGCCTTGGGGCATTCCGTTATTCCTTCTTCTTACTTTGCACATCTTACTATCTGAGAAAATGTATAAAGTTCGGTTAGCTAGCATGTTATTGATCAGACAAGTGATTTTTTTACACTTCAGGATGTTCAGTAGTTTGTACACCACGCCCTCTCTCCACACTGTATCGTAGGCTGTGGTAAGGTCAACAAATACAGCACCAGTCTGCAATCGTCTCTCGAATCCTGCTTCTAAGTGGGTTGCCAAGCCAAGACCTGATCTTCGCAGTTTCTTGCAGGTCTAAAACTTGACTGTTCAACCAGGTGGTTATCGAAAATAATTAGGCTCATTCTATTGTATGATCTTTTCAAATAACTTGTAAGTGGTAGTTAGCAATGAAAGTGGTCTATAATTCTCTGGAACATCAGGGCTTTTTTCAGTCTTCAGAATAGTTATGATCTTTGCCCGTTTAAATTACCGAGGGATGACACTTGTCTTTAGTTTGTTAGTAAAGAAGTGGACTAACAATTTTTTGGTATTTTTTCCAGTGGTTGAGGATCTCCGGGTGAACTTCGGTCAAAACCCAGGAGCCTTACATTCTTCATTTGTTTGATGGTCCTTGCCACCTCTGTATCAGTGAAATGGGATGAGAGGTTTGTGGGGACAGACTAAATTCTTTTTAGATGAGACAATTGTTTGTTTTTTTTTTACTTTCCGAGTCCGATCTTTACCGGCGCTCACTCTAGACAGGTTGGCAAGTCGGCTTGCTATTTGGTCTGGAGTGACCTGATGCTCTGCTTGAGGGTTATGTGGGGTTCCACCTAGCTTTTTGAGGAGGACCCACGCTTTGCGGTTAGACTTCTTGAAATTCAAGGATTACACTGTGTCATTCCATTGAGTTTACTCGTGTTGCCCAGGTTCTGCAGCAGTTCGTCGGCTACTTCTGTACGCCCGTTCTGTTGGAAAGCCTCATATAACATTTCGCATGTTTCGTTCCAGCCTGAGATATACTCTTTTATAAAGCCTCTAGGAATAGTTTTTAAGCTGTCGCTATAGTTACAGTGACTAATCTATTGTGATATTTTGCTAATAGAGGTATCCCTCTTAGGTTTTTGTCCAAGTTAACGGAAAATTCTTTCCTCTTTGCTTTCCCAAAGTTCCATCTAGGTAAAGGCGAGGATCTAATTATGGGAATTATTGAACCAACTTCAAGCAAGACTGGTCGGTATTCAATTTATGGAAAAGCTTGTAGGACTCGTCTTGTAGTTGGTAGAAGGTGGCTTTGTTCATCACATGAGAAAAAAACACAAATCTGGGTTGGTTCCTGATTGAAAACTACCTGCGCCTTTCGGGTTAACAACTAAGATCATGTTATTTGCTGCCGCTCATTCCTGTAGCCTGATTCCATCCTGGTTGTTATCTGTGTACTTCCAACCTGTGTGATGGCTGCTGAAGTTTCTAATAAACGGGATGTTGAGACTCTGGTAGAAATTCACTCAGCCATTAGATAGAAAGGGGCTTATACACCATCGTAATGATGTGGATGTTATTTTCGTACATGTTGAGATGAGGCAGGCTTTGGTAATAGCATTTCGTGCATATGTTGCGCACCCGTAACTTCGATGATGTATGGCACCTAGGATTTTGTATTTCTGTATTTCTCTTCTCAACCTCAGCTGCCAATCATGCTTGGTGTGGGTTTATCGAATGCAGGCTTTATCGACGTTGTGGTCAAGTAAACATTTTGAAAGGCAATCGCTTTTTGATCGGCTAATTCCTTCCATGTTAAGTTGGGAAACCCTTAGGGAAGGTCCCACGGTTTTTGCCTTTTGGTTCTGAAAAGAACCGTTCATTGACCTGAGGATTACTGTGCAGTGGTTGCCAGGAAGTCCTACAGGATTGTCTGGGAGGCTGACTGTGTAGACTATTTAGCCAAACAATCACGTTGCCCAGAGTGTATCACTAGGAGGCTGGTCTACGTTTCATGTAAATTTTGTCTGATTTTTAATGATAAACTATTCGTTTACTAAAGCAATCGTTTGCAGCAGAGTAAGGAATGAGCGGTCACCAGGAGAGACCGATGGCTCACGGCTAGTTCCCTAAAGCTACTCATTGAACCTGTAACAAGTGCAATGTACAGGCATTTGTGTGTCATAAACGAACTACCACAAGATTCTTGACCTTTCTTGGTGAGAGGTTAGTTTTTTTCGCGTCCATTAACTACGTGAGGTGTTTTTCCGGAATTCAGGACCCCCTCACCCTTCCACGGTGAGATTTGGAGAGATCTGGTCGGTCCCCCCATGACCAAGATGGACGTAAGGACGTGAGACTTAGATGGACCCCTCGTGAGATTTCATCTCACGTAATTAATGGACGCCCCGTTAGGCTTCGTCGATGTTGAAGTCATTAAAGGAGAGAAAGCACTGGGTGCAAGGGTCGGGATGGAATTCTACAATGAACTTTTGAAGATACCTTCCCGATATTCGATTGGACTGATTTCGTGAAATACGAAAACGAAAACCTGTATGACAGGACGGAGATTATAATCGGCGAAAAACCTTGGCACTCTAATGGCGTCTAACATACATACTATCGCCGATGAGGATGAAGTCATTAAATACATAGGTGAATTTTCAGAAAAAGTTTTGATGGTTTCTATAGATTATCCTAAAAACAAATCATATGGTAGAACGTTGTAAAGGATAAATTTCATAATGTCAAGTGTGCTTTTGGAAATGTGTTTTAATTGCCCAGTGATGTGTATAACAAATGATAAAACACATAAAATGAGATATTATGATTTTTATCTGTCATAACCTATTACACACATCAGGACTAAACTACAGGATACTCGTATAATGAACAATGTCCAATGTGGTGATACTGTATTCATCATCCAGTTAACATTGCTTTAATGTTTTGTAACTGCGCACATAACATCCTGAAAAACCAACAGTCTCTTACATGAGAGGAGTTTCAGTCTTAACAGTAAATAATCCAGTGCTGACGTGGCCATGCAATACACTTCACGTACATCTAGAATATTAACATCAGTTTTAACACTTGAAAATTTTGGGTGCAATACAGTAAAGGAAATGACTTACTACTCTTTATCACTTGTTGTGCCCAGAAACATATTGCAGTATCACAGTATCACAGGATTTGTATTTGGCACAACCTCATGTTGTTCATGACGTTACTCATCGTGTGCTGAATGTCGAGTATGTTTAGCAGAAGAATACAGCGCTAGCAGGATCCATATTGCGGAAAAACAGAAAATTTACAAATCGCGATGAAGTTGTATAAAAGACTGGTTGTCGTGTGAGACATCCGTTCCAGCGACATTGTTGCTAAATATAAGGCTGGTTAAAAAAGTAACGAGCCGGAGGCCTGGGAATAGAAACCAGTATCTGTATTTCAGAAGTATTGCCCCTGGCTGTTGAGGCATTTGGCCCACGGCGACACAAGGCGGTGGATTGTTGTCTCGTAAAATTCCTGGGGCTGCGATGTGAACCAGTTCCGCACGTACTGCTTGACGTCGGCGTCCGAGGTGAATCGTTTGCCCCTCTGAATAGAGGGCAGTCACTGTTGTCCCGTGCTGCTGGAAGTCTATCAGAAGGGGGCCGTCTTGGTCAAAGAAGAACGTCAGCATAACCTTTCCTGTACTTGTGTGGATTGCCTTGGATTTTGTAGGTGGTGGTGACCTTCGATGCTTCCACTGGAGACTTTGTTGTTTCGATTCTAGTTCCAAGTGATGACACCAAGACTCATCTCCAGCCACCATTCGTGCCAGGAGCTCATTCCCTTCACTGGCACAGCATTGCATATGCTCGAGACAGTGGGCCATTCGACATGCTTCCTGTTGGGGTTGAAGACTGTGGGGCACCGATTGGGCGCACATTTTGCGCCAGTTCAGTCTTTCCGTCATGATGATGTAAACACTTCCGACGCTCAATCCGACCCCGGCGGCTACGGCTTTCACTGTAACTCGGCGGTCCTGGGTAGCGAGTCCATCAACCAGCTGGACGATGTCATCGGTAATGCGGTGTGGTGTTCCAGACCGTGCATCATCGGCTAACGACACCCGTCCATCCCTGAAGCTCTTGTGCCACGCCTTGACCCTTGCTATCGATATGCAGTGTTCACCGTACACTTGTGACATTCTTCGATGAATGTTCGTTCCCCTTACTCCTTCCGCTGTCAGAAAACGAACAACACCTCTTTGCTCTTCTTTTGGCGCCTCCAATTCACTGCTTACAACACGAATGAGCGCTGGACGACTGACGTTTCTGCTAGCTTTGTAGTCACGTGACTTTCACTCGTGACCCTCTAGCGGCGGGCATCTGGACTTCCGCGGTCTTGTCGGAAACCCTCTTTGTTACTGACGCAACGATATTACCATTCTGTCACCCGTTCGCACATTCCAGACTCCGGCTCGTTTCTTTTTAACGTTCCATATAACTTGAACACTGGGTCCAGTACCCTGATCAGCTTACGATTGATAAACTTTGTTATATCCAACTTTTTCTGGTAAGAATATTGATTTATAGTTTAGATTATAATCTGATCCTCTTGGTGGCATTTCAGATTAGTTTAGATGATGAAAACAGAACATTTCATTAGCTATTACAGTAGCAGCTGGTGTTTCGAGCGAAGAGTGCCCCGCATATTTTATATATGGGTAGTAGGGAGAAGGGCAGGCTTTTCTGTGATGTCAGAATATATCATGAACAAACACAAGCCAGTAAACGTATGTAGTTGGTGGTTTGCGTACACTTTATATATGGCAGGAAAACTTAATGTTCGTTATTTTATGTAGAAGCCAAACATACTTGGTATCTTTATCCTTTGTCTGCCTGTTGAAAGTATTTTAAGAAATTATCCCTGGTTTATGTATATTTCTTACTAGGAAGAGATTTTTATTACAAGGACTGGCATTGCTGTTCTGTATCTGAGTGAGAAACTTTTGGTTGTGTCGCGAGTTATAGGTAAGTCGTGCTAGTTGATTATTCTTTGGTCTCTTGAAAAGCGTGATGTTTTCTGCGTCGGTGTTGTCACCTCTGTATCTGACAAACCGATCGCCATCGCTCCGTGATCTTTCAACTATGGCCTCTGCATGTTTAAACAGTTTGGCATTTATTCCATTTCCTCACTATTCATTCTGGAAATTATTATACCTTTTAAAAAAGTTAAAAAAAACAGCGCTAGGGTAGCGTGCAGAAGACATTTTGTACCGTTTACTCTTGTCAGAGTATTGTAAATTACATACGGACGTAATTAACTGAGGGAAATAAATATTCACATGTTGTTGTGAGCTCTGTTTCCCATTTTATCTGTGAAAAATGTTATGAAAGGAAAGCTACGTGGCCTGGCTCGGAACAACCCCCTCCCCCCACGTAGCCCAGCGTAACCTTCCAGCCCCCCCCCCCCCCGGAAACGACGTAGTTTGTGCACGCTTCCTAGTTTGTGTTACATGACCTCGACCTTGGATAGAGTAAAGACGAAAGTTTCTCGTCGAATTGTAAATTATGTCACCATTTAATTACCAATAGGCCTATTTTATACAAAATACTTTTGTTCACAGTAATAGTATACATAGGTATACATAGCCCAACACGCAACGAAACTGGAAGTTCAATGTTCAACTATCAACGTCATTACTTGAACATAAGAATTGAGACAAAATTTCTATTGTTCGTTTAGAGGTTTCAATCAAGGTGATATATGTTAGACAGCATATTAGCGTGGTGCAATACCAAATCTGCCATGTCAGAATGAAATCATTAGGTTTTGATAAAAAAAATCTCTCTACTTGTGGAGAAGAAACAATCAGTTGTTGAAGAAAGCGATACACGGAGTATAGTCTAAACCAGGGGTGGCCAACCCAAATGATCTTGTGGACCACTTTGGAAATAAATCATAACTCCGCGGGCCGCATATTAAATTATGTATACCCATATTAGGAGACATTTTTAGGAGTAAATATAATTTAATTATTCTACGAACTCATAACTGTAAAGTCATAAATTAATCAGGCAATTTCTGTCATATATTCCCAAGATAATTATTTTAAACTCAAAGTTAATTTTTTCTCATAATTTCGATAGTTAATTTTTGAATATATGATTGCGCAAATAATTTTTTTTTTTTTTTTTTAATACATTGGTTTTCACTACATTGGCCATTATAAAATAAATATATTTTGTAAATGTGTGATGAATCTTGAGGGCTGCGGGTTGGCCACCCCCGGTCTAAACCATAAATAGACACCTAAAATCAACCCGCGATCTCTGCTAAGCCCGGATGACGATTCAGTGAATAATTGTTCGAGAAGCGAGAAATTGAGGGATTTCAAAGGCTTCGAGATCAGACGGTCAATCGGCTAACTACCTTAAACAATGGATTCGCTCAAGCTTGCGACGTAAAGACCGAAAGCTGCAAACAGTGGCTTTGAGTGTTTCACAAGAAACAACATTAGGATTCGCTGAAAAGTGTTGACGTTATACCAGCACCAACAAGATAGACGACTTTAGGAGTATGGCAACAATTGTGATGGCTGCCGGGATCCCCAAAATATCTTCAGTGTAATGACATAACCTCAAAATAGTAAAGATTCAATTTGATTTGCGTAGTCCTACGTCAGCTGGCACTGACTTAACCAATACCTGCACTCCGCAGATGGATGTGAAATAATTAAAAGTGTGTTCGACTAAGGTTCCCGTACAGACGTATTCACGTCAGTATTAGCAACCGAAGCTCAACAAGGGTTGTGTTTCATTAATCTATAAAATGACGTCTTCATTGACCCGGCCATGATTGAATTCTCATGTGTATTGCTAGAGAAATCAGTAAATTCATGTATGGAGTGTTATAAAATGATGATTCGACAAGCTACGGTCTTCAGAGTAACTGAAAATTTATCAGAACTTAATTCAGTAAGTCGCCAATGCGTGGTCTGTGCTGACTTTCGCGTTCCTCAATACTGACAATTTATCCAAGTTCAGGGTTTTTTATTATTATTTTTCAGGCGCTTTTGTAATTGATGTCGAAAGTCTTAAAAAGATTTTTTTGTCGTGTTTGTCATCAGTATAACATGTGACATGACTCCTTACTTAAACATTTCAGTTTAAGCCTCTTGCCGTCGACACTGAGAACCTTACGTTATAATTTAACCAGTAGAGCACACAAGTAAAAGGTGAAGAAATATTGTTATTGACCACGGTAGTACTACGCAAGCTGTTCCCTAGCCAGGAGTTAAGATTACTTCAAAACACGGCCACTTGGCTGCAAGACACAAGCAAATTACTGTTTACAACGAACTGTACTTAAGCTAAAATATCAATGTCGTCTACTGTACAATATGTTATTTCTTTCAGTCTTCGGCAAATTTTAGTATTCAAGTAGAAAAGCACACTTAACGGAGTTAGCAATTGAACAATAATATCCTATCGTTTGCAGCCGGCAGTAACCTATATCAAGGACAATATATAACTGCTAGCCATTTATCTAGCTTT
This sequence comes from Vandiemenella viatica, assembly GCA_031002005.1. Lineage (NCBI taxonomy): Eukaryota > Metazoa > Arthropoda > Insecta > Orthoptera > Morabidae > Vandiemenella > Vandiemenella viatica. The sequence continues at coordinate 123,187,699 of CM061921.1, read as the reverse complement.
AAAAAAGTTTAGTGAATTTAATTTGGATAAGGATCGTTCGATTCGACGTGAAGACGAGAGCAAAATTATAAGTTAGTGCACTACTAGGTGTGATATCATCCTTAGCAATACTTTAAAAAATTTCACCTTTCGAGATGAAAACCATGGATTTCATTAGGCTTCTATACTTTCATGGCATCAGGATCGACCGCACCCAGAACCCCTTCCTAATATTATACTGATAATACGCCTCTAAAAATAAAAACAAAGGAAATAGGTTTGGTAGAATCATTTCACAAAATTACACATTGATATTTTCTAAACACTAGTCTTGCGGCTTCTGTAACTACAAGAGCTGCAAGCACATTGAAAATTACAGCTTATAGATTCATATGTTAATCTATCTATTTATATAGAAGTATATTAGAATTGTTACTGAAAATAATGTAAGAAGATGAGATAGTAATTTATAATTTGAAAAACCTAAATCTCACTTTGATTAATTATTTACATCAAAATAAAATGATGTAAAATCGTGATTTAAATTTAAAAAATTCTCTGGAATAGGAGACCCACTGAAATCCATGTTTCAAAATTCTTTATTTAGAGAGCTTGGAGAGATAGAGACATTAAATTCCCATTTCTCTATGGACGAGCATATTTACATACGCAAATTGCATTCTAATAGGATAATTTTTATTCTGTTATACAATGAAGACGACAAAGTATTTTCATAAGAATGAAATAATTAGTAGAAAAAATTTCACGGATTTTGGAGCTGTCACTCCTTCACAGGCAGCTCCAGCACCCCATATTTAACTGGATTTTCCGATCTCTACAGGGGAACATTAACATGAAAATAAACAGTATCTACCTTTTTGAGTTGTGATTCAGTTCAAAATATAAAAATTTTCTCCGACATCATCAGAAAACACATTCATCCTAGAAAAATCCTTAATATCTAAAAAAAATTAAGAAAAGTTAATGGGGCGAAGAATTAAAAATATATATATATATATATAAACGATTGGTTGTTGGCCGTATTTAATCCTATTTTCTCATTAAAACAATAAAGTACAAATACATGTAATGCACTGATATATAAGCGCGGTTAGTATTACTGCAGAAATAAAACCGAGGCAAGCAAAAAGCGAGGTACTTAAATTTATAGAATTTTATTGGAATTATGATGCGTGCAATGATTTGAGAGATTGGTTTTTTCTTGCTAACAGTCCTGAAAGTCGCAGAAAAAAATGTGTTTATGAAAATAATTTGCTGAAATGTTAAGATGCCTTCCATTTATTCTGATTGTAATAATGCAAGGAGTATGCTGATAGTGTATACCCACACATCAGTTTCTACTGAATATTTTTTTTGTGTACTGTTTATGGTCGTTTAGCAGTTTTCCAGCATTACCACTATGTTTACATAAACACAACTTGCCTTTTTTCGTCCGATTTTACGTTCCTTTATTCTTTTGTCATCTCCAACAACCGAAAGAGTTGAAACATAAGGACTGTTACAGCACTAAAGGATGTCGAGGTTATGTTACCATCAACTAAATACACATTTTCGTCGATTGTTATTTTCGTTATGTCACAAATATTATCATTACTACGCTCGGCGGCTGCCATCCTCTCGCAGTTTTACCTAATGCTGAAAAAGATGTTTGAATTTAACGTGGGAGCTGGTGTTTAGAGACTGGCGTTGCGCTGTGGCAGCGTGGGGGACGGGAGTGTCCTCGACGGTCCTTCACACCGCCCCCCAGCCCCCAGCCGCCTCCCACTCTGCCCCCAGGCAACACATCCACCTTCATCAGCTCACAAATAATAACGAATACAACCATATCAACCAGAAATGTTTTTTCTGCAGGCATTTGGTGAGTTGTCTTTCAGTAAATATTTGAGCCATAGCATCTGGTATATAACCAAGTGTGGAAGATCATAAAATAACTTGCTGGGTGGATGAATTCTTAAACAGCAGGAAGAAAAGAGAGTATTAAATGCGGTACCAAGAGCGATTGTAGTAAAAAACAGGAGAAGTTACATTCTGGAAGATAGAAAAATAAAGGTTAAGTATGAATATAAAAAGCAGGAATTGCACGTAACGTGATTATCATTCGACTGAGCAGACATAGAGCTTCTCGGCTGGAAGCTGATCCTAGCTTTTAGGAGTAAATTGAAAGAGTTATGTGTTTCGTTGGCCAGAAACCGGCTATCGTATTTTATAACGTAATTAGGTCTACCCCAGTGTGTAGAGTAAATTTGTCAAGTGGTGGACCGTGACGTTTTTTTCTCAGTTATTTTCATTTAAGGCCTTCTTAGTTCCGAGGAAATAAATAATTATAATAATAAGAAATAATATTGCTTAAGAAACTTGACGCTAGTATGTACCATATTTTTTCATTTAGACGACAAAAAATTAAATTACTTACATATAATTGCGAATTACTAGAAGAACAAATAAAAAGTTTTATTTTGTGGTTACTGCTCTATATTTTGCTATACTGTTCTAAAGTGTATTGAAAGTGAACACAATTCAGAATGCCTATATTAAATTATATTGGAAATGAATAACTATACTTGCATCGAACTGCTCACATTTTATACATATTTATCATACTGTAACCGAAGAAAGTGTGTATATTGGGGCACCTGGAGAAAAGGAAACACCTTTTTTTCAAAAAATAAAAAATAAAAAAAAATGTGTCTATCACTGGTGTAGCCTATGGTCCCAGGAGTAAAATAGGGCGTTTGATTCAATGTGATGTAATGCGTTGAAATTAGTGTCCTGTTTTCACTGAACGCGATTCCCGGAAAAATTGCAGGTAGAATTTTGATTGGGTTTAGAATAATGTACCCAGCAGTAGAATAATATTTGCTTTATTTTAATGTGACGTTGAAATGCTGAGAAGTTTATCCGTTTTTACTTCTCTCAGTCGTCAATTCAGCCTCGTCTTTTTCTCTCTCTCCCTCGCGCTTTCCATGTGTTAATTGTGAAATAACCGGTTTAAGATAGAGAAGAAACTGTCAACGAGGCAAACAGTAACATACGCATCGCTTCCTATGACCACAAACAAATGTTTCTTTAACATCGTTGATACAAATTAAATATTATTGGGGACTTTCCTAGCTCCATTTTTGATTAATGCTTTTCTTGTTTCATTATAGTCACTTGATTTTTACTTAGGTTAAGATAAGAATTAGTCCTATATGTCGATATTCTAGATTTGAATGTTTTAAAATTTCGAATACTTGGGTAGACCTCAGTGTGTAGGGTAAATTGATCAAGTGGTGGACCGCGACATTTTTTCAGTTATTTTCATTTGAGGCCTTCTTAGTTAACATGAAATGAATAATTATGATAACACAGTAAAAGCTGCTTCTTAGTTCAGAAAAGATATATAAATATATAATTATTTCTCATTAGCCATAGCTGGAATATTAATATTACCACCAAAATACCGTAACTAGGTTTATTCCAAACACAAACTGATATTCCTATATTACCTCCTTTAATCTACTTGTGGTCTTTGTTTGTACCTAATTATAAAAAGAGTGTTATTAAAATTACCTAACGGTAATTTCAAATTTCTTCAGGAATCTAAAGAACATACGTTCACAAAATTTGTTTGACTCTCCTCTGTTTTGTAACTATCTGATAACAGTTCAAATAATAATTTAATTCTTTGTTTTACTATAGATTTTACAAATTTTGAAGGAAACCATTAACTTTCAAATCTCTCAATGTCTTGTCAAATCATGCTCTTATATTTAGTTCTCAATGTTGTCTTGTCTCTTTCTCTCTTTTAAACTAAGAAGACGTTTCCCGTTACGTCATTTTTTCCGCTGCATTTCCTTGTGCACTTTTCACGTTATACTCGCTATGACGAGGACTCAGGCCACATGTGACAATCAATTTTAAGGTCGATGGTTTTAATGAACAGCTGATGAAATTCAGTGGCGTGTTACGCGATAATGATTACATTCTTACTCATTTGAAATTTGTTCATAGTTTTTTCCTTATACCTGTAAGCAATATTTGCAAATATCTGTTTCGAGGGAGATTGTTTTAGACCGATTACTTCCAGTCTCTCTGTACTTCATTATATCGGATTGTGGTACAAGTTTATATCATATATGTTGTACATTATAGGAGTTGTTTTTTGACTCCATTTTCAACATTATTATAATCCAGGTGATATACAGTGATGCATGCACGTGTTTACTAGGCAAGTAGCTTCAAAAAGCTTGCTTAATTACTCATTTTCTCTCATAAATTGGAAATACATCCAACATTCTCCAACTTTTATTTTCCCACTGCAGAATTTCATTTGCCCACGGATATTACAATTTAATCGTCCTTTAGGCTTCGAACTAACTCCTAGATTTCGGACTATGTTAACTTATTCATCCGCATCTTTTTGCGAAGTTGTGCAATATTATTGTACTAATGTTGTATTCCCATATCCGTCAGTAAACTTTTAGTAATAAGCCAATCGTCTCCTTTTCTTAGGTCACTTGTAAATCCCATCACATGAGACCAGTTTCTTTCCCTGTTAATAGATCCGTCGCGCACTTCCAGCAAGATGTGAAGATGTATGAGAATTACCACATTCCATTCCCTGTCACGCATATCCTTTTGCCACTGCTATAGTAACTTCTGTCTAATCATTCCTCAATTGGACCTGCGACTGGCGGATTATTCTACTACTGGAATGGTTGAGTCATCATATCATAGACGAGGTGTAAAGCTATACGCAAAAATAAATACATAAAAAATAAATGAAGATCCTAAAAATTGCATGTGATTACAGCGAGGTCCTTTCTTTACAGCAAAATAAGTAATAAAACAATGAGAAATGGAGTACGAGGATGACGATAGGCCTGAGAGATCTGATTCATTTTCTGGAGGCAATCGCAGAACACAGAAAATTGAAAATTGTCGATGTGTCTGAAACCAATTTTGCGGGCCCGCGTTAACCTAATCCTAAAAGTTTAGGAAATGTTGTAAAAAATATGTAATTTTCTTTAAAATACCATCAGATATCAAAATTTCGTCAAATTAAAGTAATAACATCCTTCGCTCAGTTTCATTTACCGAAGGTAATTCTTCTGTGCTTCACGTGTCGCAGTAATGATGGACACGTTCATTCAGTAATACTATGCGTTGAGGTCTACTGAATTGTCTATCTTCTAAGCGTGAAATCCTAACGTGACAAACTTTCGATAATGGTAGCCAATGAGCTTCATCCTATCAATCTAAACGTGTAACTAACGGAGTTAGTATCACAGAGTTAAGTTCTTTTGCCACGATATATTTTAATAAAGTTTGCTAAAGCAAACGTCTTTTGTGAGGACTGGAAATTTTCGGCAAACACCATACTAAAACCAAAACTGGATTTCAGCAAAGTGGAAGTGAAAATGCGTCACGATAATCAGCAGCAAAGTGGATTGCCAAAACCACCTATTCTTGGATAAATGTATCCTTTCACACACTGTCGGACTTGTATTTCCAATCACCAGGTTGTGTACCAGAATACTAGGTTAAATCTCAACACTGTGAGCTGTATGTACGTGGTAAGGACGTTCATCTCACCGCACCACCAATCTGTCGAGAAAGCAAATACAGAATTCCAAAGACCGCCTACCCCTATGGTTTGTACCAATTTCTTTATAAATAGTAATGATGAAACACCCACATAGGTGAGTAGGAGGAGGAGGTATTAGCTGGCCAGAAACCGGGAAAACCCATGAGTCACGAGGTGGTGGGGGGCACCTCCCTCCCCTCCCTCCCCTCCCTCCCCTCCCTCCCCTCCCTCCCCTCCCTCCCCTTCCTCCCCTCCCTCCCCTCCCTCCCCTCCCTCCCCTCCCTCCCCTCCATGACGTCACATCCGGTTCGCGGGAAATTCGAATGGACAAATCAGCGTTCACGTCACAAGATGGCGGATCGTTAGTTCATTTGGTGGCCGCTAGGGGGGCAGCACCGGCCGCGTTTGCGCAAACGATAGTTCCTTGATCGACCGCCCAGATGGAAGCACAAACCTCAATCTGCGCAGACATTCCATGGCTCGCGTAACCTGAATCTGAGTATTCTGTGGAGCTTAGTCGGGACGCACAACCCCGCAGGCGACAACGGTTGTTGCTATTCCCAGCGCGCGCCACACATGACGCGTCGACGAGCAACGGGTACCGTTATACGCTATTCCTGGAGTGCGTACTTTCCTAGCGCAGCGATATTTCCGGGTGTATTGTAACTTTGCGTGGGTGACGCGT